>VWYP01005106.1:35275-61268 GCA_013400435.1 Pycnonotus jocosus | reverse complement strand
CTAATGTCCTTCCTAAACTGAGAAGCGAGACACATTATCTTTCCCAGTGTGTCTTTGAAGCATCATGTCAGGAAGTGACCAGGGACAACTCGGGTGCTTTAAGAGGGCAAGAACAAAGCCAGGACCTTTTCCTGGGTGCATTTGTTCTGCCTCCACCTTAGGTCGTGTTTTCTCTTGTTTCCAGCAGTAAGCTCTCTAAGACGGGACATGCCTCTTACTTCATGTCTATACACGTGCCAGGTGCACTGCTAGAAAAATAATCTGTGTACAGGAGGAGTGCCAGCAAGACCCTCCATTAAATACACCCAGGATTGCATTTGCCTGATTTTTCTCTTCCTCTATTTGCAGAAGCACAGTCCTGGCTGTGGCTTTTATGTAAACCAATTTCCTCCTCCCCCTGAAAGGCTGGTTTGCTTACACCACATACAAGGTGATGTGTCCTGCTGTGATAAGAACACAGGAAGAATTTGGGAGCTTTCATATTATTACCTCCTGGCCCAATAAGACACCCCGAGATATGGAAAAAGAAAATCATCCCTGACTTTTAGATCACCCTTCCTGAGGAAGGCTGTAGGTACCTCTTGCTATGGCTGTGTACTCAGCTGCCTTGTTTCAGCATCTCAAGGCAGGTGGTCTTTCAGCCACAGAACCAACAAAAGGCAGATCCCCCTACAAGTGGAGACCATGCTTATAAGCTTGAGATGAAGCCATCTTTGTTTTATCATCCATAACACACTCATGCCTCCCTCCAGAGAGTGCTTTTTCTTGGCTGTTAGGTCTTCCTCATGATGCCAAGTGACCAAAGACAAGGAAAATCCTTGCCAGAACCCAAGAGCCTGACTTGGACTTGCAGTCTGATCACTAATATCCCATTAAGCGGAAAGGACTGTATTTCAGCAGTTGTTATTTTATATTTTCATAAGAAAACAGGATTTTCTTTGTCTGGAACATCTGCTGAATGCTGTCGGATACTCTGCAGCAGAGCAGCAGGACCAGGATCCAGGACCCAAACTCCTTAACTCCCATTCCAGCCGTAACTATGATGGGCATCAGCGAAGTTTTTCAAGTCAGATCATCCACATCTCTTGCTCAGCTTCCCAAAGAGCTTTTCTCTTCACTATGAGGATGTTCTGCACAGGAAGTTGGGAGCAATGGGCCTATCCCCAGCACATGAGAGCCTGGTACACCAGCTCCAGTACAAAACATCTCCTAGAAACTCCTGCTTCCCACAGCTCCCTCTGGGGAGGATCGCCCCAGCACATCCTGCCCGCCCATGGGGCCCCCTGCTCATAATGCCCCTTTATAAGGCTTCACAAAGGCCTTCTTGGTTCATCTCCAGGCTGCTCCGAAAGGTTGCCAAGGGTGTCTTTGCAAACAATAAGGGGCCTGTGTTTGTAAGGCGGCTGCAGTCACAAATGCTTTTTTTGTGACTTGCAAATGAAAATAGCTCCTTCTTTCCTTGCAGATCTTCTGCTCTGTCTTCAAGTCACCTCTGAGGGCTGCAGCAGTGTGGCAGCCATGGGGCTGCTGGGGGGAGCAAGCTCTCTCCCTTTGCTGACATCCTTCCAGCTGAGTCCTGTCATGAGCTTTTTCTTGCTTGTGCAGGCTAAGAGGCTCAAAGAACACTTGGCATCAGCTGGAAATGTTCTTCATGATATAATTTTGTCAAGTAATTCAGCAAGCTGGATGGAAATCCTGCTGGACTCCTTGGGATGTGGGTCTTCCCTAACCATGCTACCAAACCAGGCTCTTAGTACCAGGAGACATCCCAGTGGAAGGATCTCAGAGGATGCTTGAATACATCTCCCAGCTGAGGCCAAAGCTGCACAGGCACATGGCACACTGCATTTCTGTTCTGAAAATCATTAATTCACTGAGCTGTGGAAAATCAGTGCCACCAAAAGAATTTGGGGTGTCCAAGGTTCTGCAGACTGGGAGGTGTCAAAAGGCCTTGCAAGGAGTGGATTTACTGTGCAAATGAATTTTAATTATATAAAATAAATGAAATATTAACTATGAAATTCTTTCCTGTGAGGGTAGTGAGGCCCTGGCACAGGCTGCCCAGAGCAGCTGTGGCTGTCCCATCCCTGGAATTGTGCAAGGCCAGGCTGGATGTGGCTTGGGGCACCCTGGGCTAGTGGAAGATATCCCTGCTCATGGTAGAGGAACTGGAACTGGATAAACTTTAAATTCCCTTCCAACACAATCCATGCTGTGATTCTACAATTTCCTGGGCTCAGCCTCCCAGAGGCCAGAAGAAAAAACATCTTATGAAAGTCACATTTCTCTTTCCAACCTAAACAGTTGTATGTGTGGCAAATTTGGAAAGCTCAGCATTCTTTAATTTTTTAAGCCCAAAGACATTTTTGGGGTGACACAGGAGGGGCCTTGGTGTTGAACTAGACTTAAAAATCCTCATATCACAGTCAGGCCAGCTTAAGAGCACAGACAGCCAGGGCAGAGCCTGCCCAGCCTTAGATTCTTCTCTAAACCTGGCCTGTTCAGAGACTTCCTTCTGTCCCAAATCACTGCCCTGTTTTGAAAGTGGTTGTTAAAATATATCAAAAACCTTCACAGAGGCAGGTAGCTGAGAATAGAGCTCAAAGCACCCAGGCATGTGTCTCTTGGAAGCGAAGGTCTACATGTGTCCACTAAGGAGGTGATACAAGTGATCTGAGGCAAGAACAGGCAGAAAAATGAAGGCTATATGGCTCCATCAAGGAGCTCAAGGACATGGGAATAGTTTGTGTGACTCAATATGGTGTCAAGGCTAAGATAAGGGCTGTTGAGTGCAACCCATCTCAGGCATCCTCAGGATGGAGGGAGGAGAACACAGAGCAGTACATGCACACAAAACATGCTCTGGCTTCCCAGACTTCAAGGAGTCCAAATAAACCCCACAGCCTGAGATGTGGAGACACAGAGGAGAAGTGGGTCTAAATACTCAAAAAGTATTTAAAGAAAAGACTTGCAAGATGGTTGCTATAGAACAAAACCCCATCAAAGGTTGTACAAATGGAGAGTTCTTCAAAACCTGTTCCTATATTGTGCTCCTTCCCAGGATCCATCTGAGCTCTTCTATTTCCCCAGTAATTCCTACATGGCCAGTGCATCAATTCCATATTTTCAGCTCTCCAGATTGCAGGTGGGCTCAGGAAGCTAGGAACATTTAAGAGAATTTGTCAAGAAGTGTTGCAATATCATCACCATATGTCGCAGATGTCAGGAAAAGATGAGGCAGGACGGGGTCCGAGGTCACCATGAAAGTGTTCTTAATTTCAAATTCTGACTCCATATACACACTGTACATAAGTGACCAATTATTGGTCAGAGAGATGATCACCCCATCAATCGGGCTGGTGAACATCACCATCAATCAAAAGCTCCTCCTGGAGCAGAAGAATGCAAAAACATCTTCTTGTTTACATGAAAACTGTGAGAACTCTCTCTGAGTTCTACAAACATCAGAAGACTTAGTTAAAACATGCAGAAGCAGGGTGACAAAGAAGTGATTGTATACAAATAAATTTTACAGTGGTCCTCTAAAGCCTTCTATTATCTTGACAGTGGAAGGAAGACAGAGAGGACAGACAGGAGAGGCAGACTTCCTGCAGACTCACAACAAAGGCGCAATCCACAGGAAAAAGAAATCCAACTGGATGGAAGGAAGGAAAAATGCACCATGAGGGTAACAGAACAGACGAAGAGGAACAGGTATTTTAGGAATCTGTATAATGAGGTAAAACCACCGACTTGTGGTTTCAAAGCAGGCGTATGAAGGCTTGACCAACTCTCATCAACACCATCTTGAATTGCTATTTGTACTGTATAGGTAGAAGTGTTGGATTCATGGTTGGACTCAATGATCTTAGAGCTCTTTTCCAACATAAATGATTCTATGATTCTGAAACTGACTGTTTTATAACATATCTGATCACCAAAATTTCTTTTAGCAGAAAAAAGCCAGACCAGGAAGCTTTGCAGCTTCTTGAAGACACTTACAGCTAGAGCAACACTTTATGTTCATTTGCTAAATTAACAACATCTCTAGGTAATTTCCTCCCTGGTTGCAGAGGACCTTCCCATCAGAGCCTCTCCTCCATGCTGTCTTTGCCCCGTGCTCCATCAGAGGCCATTCCAGAGGACATCACCGCAGCCTCTGGTGCATGGAGACAGTCCCCCAGCCCTGACATGAATCATGCTGAGGGAATCCCAGCTCTGCAGCCAGAATGGTTTTCCTTGGGCTTTGAGGGAACAACATTCAGGCTGCTCAGACATGGAAAAAGCATTGCCTGGAGCTAGAAAATGTCCAGCTATTTGCATCGACTTTCTGTTACAACATGAACTCATGTGGTGGATTTGTGATCAACAAAGGAAACCAAAACTAGGTTTACCTGCTAAAGCCTGAGAGAGTGGTGAACTCCACTCTGTGGGCAGAGAGATCTGGGGATGTAAAATTCATGAGCACATATTGCTGCACACTCTTCTGACCAACACTTCTCAACCCAGTATGTGTTTTCCCTGTCTTGCTCCCTGAAGAGCAACATCATCTATTAGTGATCCTAAACGGCTGAACACATGCTTGTCTCCTAGTGAATGACAAACAAAACCAGATGACCCATGAATGAAAAATAAGGTGGTGACGTGCTCTGAGCAACATTGTTCAATGATAAAGAGATACTGTCATGGTAGGATGGATTGTCCTACAAGAGAAGAATCAGTCTCAGGAGTGATGGACTTGGCTTGCAGACTCAGCTCTTGAGCAACCCTGATATAGGCTTGAATAAATCACTGCAAGAAATCATCAGGGCTGAGAATAGACCAGAATCCACAATGGCTGTGTGGTGACTGAGCATTGTTCCCACCATGTGTTCGTTAGCTTGGTGTAATGAGTTTAGTGGCCTCCCTAGACTAGACAAGCTACTTCAGCAAAGCTGTTGGGAGTAATTGTCTCCTTCCTTGGTAATATCAGGAGGATTTGGGGATGGAGACCAAACCCCTCCCGCCCTATAAAGTGCATGATAGGAAGGCTGGGTGTGAGATGAACTGCTTGGACAGAGAATTGTTCTGCAGGCAAGTCGTACAGGGCTTAATTTATATATACTATAAACTCATTTACCTTGGGAATATTCCCTCCCGACTCACAGCAAGGGGTGGCTGGGTTTTGGCATGGAGAAAAGCACTGAGGCAGAGCAGCCCTTGGCTCGCTGAGCTCAGATGTGCCATCAATCCATAACCATCTCTCTTGGACCAATCTGGCACAGAGAACTCAAAGAGAAATTGGAAAAAATTGTCTGCAGATTGTGCTGAATCCATAATTTTACTCCATTACTTTGTTAATTGCAGTACCTGAGGATTGTGGAAGAAAAAGGTGAATCAGTGGATTTACATTCCAGTCCTACTTGCAGGACTTTCTTTTCTCCAAGGTTTTTGAGATAGGAATATTTTGCTCAGGATTCAAGATATGCCTCTGATGTATAGTCAGCAGGAGAGTGGCTAGGTTGATATGACTCCTAGGCCTAAATTTTGAGCCATCTCAGACTCAAGCTGGGAGGTCACAGCTGATCACAGTGACCCAAAAATTGCAGCTTGCCTTATCAGCCCCATGGTGGGGATGTCCTCTTCAGAGTGGCATGACCACTTACAGTGGTTACACAACCATTTACAGTGGTTGTAAATTCAGATGCTGCTGCAAGACCAGATAATATTATTATTAATCATTGAATGGTTGGAAAGGACCTTAAAGACCATCTCATTCCAACTTGTGTCATGGGCAGGGACACCTTCCACTATCCCAAGGTGCTCCAAGCCCCGTCCAACCTGGCCTGGGACACTTCCAGGGATGGGGCAGTCACAGCCTCCCCAGGCAGCCTGTGCCAGGCCTCACCAACCCCACAGGGAAGACTTTCTTTCCAATATCTCATCTAACCCTGTCCGCTGCCAGTGTGAAGCCATTCCCTTGTCCTAAGTCCCTCTCCAGCTCTCTTGGAGCCACTTTAAGCACTAGAAGGGGTAGTAAGGTCTCCTTGAAGCCTTCTCTTCACCAAGCTGAACACCCTCAGCTGTCTCAGTGGGCTAATAATAACTTAGTTATTATAGTGAGTAATAATTAGTAAGAGAGATCAGGCTGTTCTCCCAGAAAGAAATGCTTTCTTCAACAGTAAGTATTCTCCTTCAGGGAACCTTACAACTACTTCCTTTCAAGATGACCATCTCCTCCACCCAACTCACTAATGCGAAGGGTCTTTATTAACCCCCTGAAAATCTCCGGCCTTGACTCACAAATGATTCTTTGAAGCTGTGTCCTAAATCTGAGCTCATCAAAGCCCTGACAGTCAGTGCAGTCCACCTGGTAGATAGAATAAATATCCCATCATTTCTATCACATTTCTATCAGCTAGCTCCCACAGCTCAGACTGGGCTATTAGGAGATGCTCCTTCGAGAGGGAAGCATGAGGAAAAATCCTTCGGGAGATGCAGGGAATAATGAGGTGAAAATAGCAGCACGGGGTCCTGCTGGCATTGCCAGCCTGAACATAGGCACAGATAACAGCCCTACGCATGCTGGAGATAAATCCCATCTGTGGCTGCCTGGATGTGAGACTGGATGTAGAACACGGATGTAAGGACGGGAGCCAGGAATTGTATCCTTTTAGCTCTGCTAGGACATTGGGCTAAACAAAATGTGCAAGAACATTTCCAGTGAGATGCTATAGGAGGTTCCCCAGCATGTACCAGGAATAGTGTGGCCAGCAGGACTAGGGAAGTCATTCTTCCCCTGTACTCAGCCCTGGTGAGGCCGTACCTTGAGTACTGTGTCCAGTTCTGGGCCCCTCAATTTACGAAGGACCTCGAGATTCTTGAACACATCCAGAGAAAGGCAACAAGGCTGGTGAAGGGCCTGGAACACAAGCCCTAAAAAGAGCAGCTGAGGGAACTGTGGGTATTTAGCCTGGAGAAGAGGAGGTTCAGGGCAGACCTCATCACTCTCTGCAACTGCCTGAAAGGAAGCTGTAGCTTGGTGAGGGTCAGTCTCTTCTCCCAGGTGACCAGTGACAGGATGAGAGGTCACAGCCTCAAGCTGTGCCAGGAAAGGTTTAGGCTAGATTTAGATGATAAAAAATCTTCATGGAAAGAGTGGATTGGCATTGGAATGGGCTGCCCAGGGAGGGAGTGGAGTCGCCATCCCTGGAGGTGTTTAAAAAAAGACTTGCTGAGGCACACTCAGTGCCATGGTTTGGCTGAGAAGGTAATGTTAGGTCACAGGTTGGACTTGATGGTCTCAAAGGTTTTTTTCCAACCTAGTTTATTCTGTGATTCTGTGATAATCCTTGATAACCTCCCTGGAAGTGTTCAAGACCAGGTTGGATGGGGTTTGGAGCGACCTGGGATAGTGAGAGGTGTTCCTGCCCATGGCAGTGGGGTGGGATGAGATGGTCCCTTCCAACTCAACCCTTTCTGTGGTTGCCTGATCATTCTAGGATTCTGGTGGTCAAGAATGCCAAGGGTGGTGTGGGAGCTGGAGGTGTGGAGAATGATGGATCACCAGCACTTGCAGACAGTCAGGGCTGGGAGAAACACATTAAGAAGATCTCCAAGAAAAATAAATTTTAAAAAAATACAAATGCCAAAGTTTTGTATTAATTATGTATATTATAATTCCAAGTCTTGTGTTAATCATGCATTGAGCTTCTGAAATTCCTGACTCCAGGTTAGGAGAGGGCTAAGAGAAAGCTCTGAGTTCTCTGGCTGCATGGGATGCTCCCAAGAATGATCTGAAATCTCCCTGAAAGGCATCCTACCCTTTTGACCAGACTCAAAACAGAATGTCTCTCATCATTAAGTCAATTCTTCCAGGATGGCAAGGAGGGGCATTTTCATGGCTGATTAGCTCTGCAGAGCTCAAGCTAATTCAGCTGTTATAAGCAGATATATTGTGCGCCTGCCTTTCAGTAGCCAGCCTGTTTGCTGGAGTGGGAAATCATTCAGAGCAGAAGACACTGCACCAAAAATCCTGCACTGGGGACTGAAGAATGACAAAGCTGCAGAGCTAGATCTCAAAGCCTGAAGTTTTCTTGTTTGTTGTCCTGAGTGTTTATGTGTCTGATCATAGAATCATACACCCACAGGATGGCTTGGGTTAGAAGGGACCTTAAAACTCAGTCAGTTCCAACCCTCTACTATGGGCAGGGACACCTTCCACTATACCAGGCTGCTCCAAGCCCCATCCAACCTGGCCTTGGACACTTCCAGGGATGGGACATACACAGATTTTCTGGGCAGCCCGTGCCAGGGCCTCACCACCTTCACAGGAAAGAATCTGTTTGCATTTAACTAGAGCTGAGCCAAGAGCTGAGCCGGCTGAATGCTGGGAGTGGGGCAGGGAAGTGAGGCACTTGGATGCAGAAGTGAGGTACTCAGATGCTCTGCTCTGGAAAGCCAAGTCTGATTTCACTAAGCTTTTCTTTTCCATTCCCTTCTTCTCTTCTGACAATGCCAGAAAGAAACCAAGTCCCATACAATGAATTTTTACCTTGCCTCCCTATAGCACATCCATTCAGAAGCAGCTGAGTGCATTTTTGGGGAAGCCAAGGGCTGCCAGAAGCTGTGAATGCGGTGACAGCTGATGCCTTCTCAAGGGCATTTCCTGGTTGAAAAGGCTTTGTTCCCCGTAGTTCATGCACCTGATTTAAATGTTGCACAAAAATCCTGCAAAGAGAAACTGCTGGAACTTATCTGTGGCTGGGGTCAGCTGACGAAGGGTAAGTCCAAGGCACAAAGAGGATGGTCTCCTGTCTGCAAACCTGAGGTGCTGTAGCCTGGCTTTTGCAAGCTGGAAAGGAAGGAAGGTTGCTGGTGCTGTAGGCAGCTGGTGCCAGCTGGAGTAGATTGCAGTGTGTTCCTGCTAGCATCAGGGACCTGGGATATATTGGGGGTAATCAGGAGATAGGAAAGTACAGGGCTTTATCCTGTGTCTGCAAGACCTCTGTCATGTGAGAGTTGGATGCCAAAAGTAGATTTATAAGATAAGTCATGGGACTGTGATGCATTGTGCCAAGAACAAGTGATCTGCAGCCTTCATAAAATCGTGGAATGATTTGGATTGGAAAGGACCTTAAAGACCATACAGTTCTGCTGCCTTGCCATGGGCAGGGACACCTTCCACTAGAACAGGTTGCTGCAAGGCCCATTCAGCCTAGCCTTGACAGTCCCAGGGAGGGGAAAGCCACAGCTTCTATAGATAACCTGTGCCAGGGCCTCACCATCCTTATAGTAAAGAACTTCTTCCTAATATTTAACCTGGAAAAATTACTTGTGGCTTTGATCCAGGCATTGGTGCAGAAACTAGCTATGCCAGTGGGATGGACAAGTCCTCTGCATAATTACAGAAGATGTGAGGGACAGAAGATGTCAGGGAGCATCTGTGAATTCTGGGTGCTGACAGAACTCTGGGGATGCTCTCTGTGAATTTGCTCACATGTAGCTTGGTTTAACACAGCAGTGAAGAAGCTGGAAAGCAGAGGACTTGACAGGCCATTGTCACCGTGTAGTGGAGACAGGCCAAAGTTAGGGTGACCTGAATTGTCTGGGGTGAACTATCTCAACTTGGTGGCCTGTGTACAGCGCCTTAGTGCAGCATACACACGTGTCAGACCACCCCAGAGCTGATGTTCTCAAGACTCACATATTACAAAGAGGTCCTCTGATTTGCAGACCTACTGAGGAACACCATGAGCACTGTGAAGAGATTTTACAGTTAATATCTTGAGTCCTCCCAACAAGGTTTTGCATAGCCCCATCCCTTGAGGTCTTCAGGGGTAGGCTGGATGGGGCCCCGAGTAACCTGGTCTAGTGAGTGGTATCCCTGCCCATGGGAGGGGGTTAAACCATATGTTCTTTAACTCCCTTCCAACCCAACCCATCCTGTGATTCTATGATTCTAAGTGGTTGTCATTTCTGCACCTGCTCATCTCCACTGATGCTGGTTCAGTGGTTTCTCCACCCATCTGATGTCAGCTTCCTTCTGGAGACAAGAGGTGGCCAATGATCAATGAAACTCCACGGCTTCACCCCATGTGAAGTGTCCACCACCATCTCCTAAGTGGAGTTTAAGCTTATGTAACAGACCTCAGTCCTGGGTGACAGAGGCTATAACAAGTTAATTATCTCAATGTCTACAAAGAGAGTTAATTTCTCTGAGAGTGCCTTGCTCTTGAGTCACCCTCATCCACCCGCCTGCCTTGCCTGTTTATCAGCCATCAGCACTTCCTAGGTAGACGGGTGACTTTTATAGGATCACCTCCCACAAAGCAAATCTTCTAAAAACAGACAGTGGAGCATTTCATTACCATCTTCACAGTGGTTCTCATCCAAACATAAGACCAGTTATCCCCTCTAAGCCTTTTTAATCCTTTTCCTCTCATAAGAGATACCAGACTGAGGAGAGTAACATCAGCAGTCCCAATTCTTGGATGAGGTGTTGCTCAGAAGTTTCAGCAACTTTTCTAGCCATCAGCTAGGAGTTTGTTATGCTCTGTGAGATAGGGCAGAAGAAGGTGAAGATATTTTCACACCAGGGAAAAGAATATAGAAATGAGAATGATATATTAGCATCCCTCACAACACAACTTTAGAAGAAATCAAGGGCCCTGAGCAACCTGATCAAGTGACTGGCATCCCTGCCCAGGGCAGCAGTGTGGAACTAGGTGATCTTAAAGGCTTATTCCATGATTTTATGAAGTAACCCTTCTCCAGGGCAGGGGACGTCCTAAAATGGTGTCAGAAAGCAAAGATCGCAGCATAGTACCTGCAGGCAAATTTGAGAGTTTAGGGTGTCAAAGGTGTGGCAAATTGTGTAGAAAACAGGTTTGCCTCTGGATATTTGCTGTAAAATACTTCCTCTTCACCTTTATTCTGACATTTTTATAAGACAATATAAAAATGTTCATATTCAACAACACTGTTCTGTTTATTTAAGTAACAACAATTGAGCTTGCAGGCATTTCCTGAAGAAAGTCTTCTGGTGAGGAGCTTTCATGTTATGATTGCTCATTAATCCTCCTGTGAATATCCTGGTTTGACACCATGGATATTGAGGCTGCTACATGATCAGTTAAGACTATAATGTGATCACTTAATGGTAAGGTTTTTATTTCTTAGCACTTAATTATGGCAAGGTGATTGTTGTGTGTCATTGAAATTACTCCAGCATGAAAATTCCCATTATTTATCCCCTGGTTCCCACTCATAATTCCTCTCATCACAAGGTGAGTTATTTTCCCTTTGTGCTCCTCACTCTTTACCTTGAGTTCTGTGTGCAGGTGAATCACCTCTTTCTTGATACTTTGTCCCAAAGGTAATCCATTCATCTCTAAGCAAAGGGAGAGTGAAATAGTAATAAAAGTAAAACGGGGCTCACTGTGAAAAAGAGACACTTTACGTGGTCATGAGGTTTCTGTGTGAGCCAAAGGGTGCAAAGGTGATCTGTGGAGCTGGGTTATCTGTGACACCTCTCTGAGACCATGTTGGTACTCCTCCATTGCTGCTGGGATTATCTTCCCAGCTCATCTCTCAAATATATTGCTCTTGTGACTCCATCCTTCCCCTGCCTCGCAAGTCTGAGCCTGCAGCAAACAAAGCATCTTCTTTGCAACTGTCACTCCATTTTCCATATAGCTGCAGCCTTTTGAAGCCCCCAGAATGTGACATTTTTGCCTGCTTTTTCTTTAAATTGCTCCTCAGTCTTGCCCGTGCACTGCTCCTCACAGTGGCTGGAAGGTCACCTCTTGCTGAAGTCTGCAAAAATCACAACTCTTCAGTTCTATGCTCATCATTCCTCTCACCTTCTTTGCTTGGCTCCTCCATTGGCCAAGTCCTTCCTGCTGCTCAGTTCTGAGACTCGTGCAGGAAACATCTTTTGCTTTGCTTGACATTGTGCATACCAAACTCTGATCTCATCTGAGGCCCTGAAAACACATCTGTTATGTGTATGAGGATGTCTAACATGCATGTTACAGGATGGAGCCCCTCAACTCTGGAGACAGACTGGGAGAGCTGGGGACGTCCAGCCTGGAAAAGAGAAGGCCCTGGGGAGACGTTTCAGCACATTTCAGCATCTAAAGGGGCTCCAGGAGAGCTGAAGAGGGACCTTGAACCAGGGTCTGAAGTGACAGGACAAGGGGGAATGGCTTCACAGCCAGAAGGCAAGGTTAGATGGGATACTGGAGAGAAATTGGGAAGAAATTCATCACTGTGAGGGTGGTGAGGCCATGGCACAAGTTGCCCAGAGATGGTGTCCAGGTGCCCCTGGATCTCTGGAAGTGTTCAAGACCAGGTTGGATGGGGCTTGGAGCACCCTGGTCTAGTGGAAGGTGTTCCTGTTCATGGCAGGTGATTGGAATGAGATGATTGTGGGATTCTATGAACTGCAGAAATTGACAGATTTCTTTTGAGCTGCTGTACATGGGTGTCTGCATTGCAGTCCTGTGGTGTGTACTCTCTCCTGGGTCTTTAAAGGCTTTCCAAACACAACAGATAATTGGATCTCACACTCATCTGCAGACAAAAGCATGGCACAGTTTTGAATTCCGGTTTCAAAGACAAAATTTGAATGTTTGTACCCATCTTTCTTACAGACCCCCTTAGAAGTACTGAAAGGTTGCAATAAGGTCTCCCTGGAGCCTCCTCCAGGCGGAACAATCCCAAGTCTCTCAGCCTTTCCACACAGGAGAGGTACCCCAGACTTGTGATCAACTCTCTACTGACTACAGAAGAAGACATAATCACAGGATGGTTTGGAGTGAAGAGGACCTTAGAGACAATCTCATTTCAACCCCCTGCCATGGGCAGGGACACCTTCCACTAGACCAGGTTGCTTCAACCTGGCTTTGAACACTCCACAAATGGGGCAGCCACAGCTTCTCTGGGCAACCTGTACTAGTGCCTTACCTCCCTCACAGGGAAGAATTTCTTCCTGAAATCTCATCTAAGGATCTTCCAGTTGCTGCCAGTTTCACAGGCCTACTGAGGTGAGTCCCACCCTTTGGGACAGAGGCAATGCTATCCATAAAATATCAAGTAAGCTGTAGCCCATGCAACACTTCTGGCCTGGAGCAAGAATGGCATTTGAGGCTCCAGAAAGGCTATCACCACTTATTGCTGGAGCACAGTTCAGCCAAGGATTGCATTTTCTTGGCTCTCCTGGACTATTCAAGACTTAACCACGACTTCCTAATGCCAATCTCTGCACATTGTTAGCAAACATGTTGGCCAAATCAGCAGCTGAGGCTGTTCTTTCAAGGTGGGTATCATTCCACGTGCTTATTAGTACATTTATCTGCCAGTACCAAACACTAGCTGACTCACAGATTCCCAGATAATGCTTCTATCCAATGTCCTTCCTAAAACACACAATCCTGTTTTAAAGACACCTGTGGGGCGTGTCTCACTGCGGAAGAGCCCGCTCTGTTTTCAGTCTGCATTCCCAAACACAGCAGCAGCCAGGTTTGTGTGCTTACAGTAGATCCTTTCAGCAGAGCCTGCACAAGACAGTTCCGTTCTTTCTAAACCAGGATTTCTTGTTTTGGCAGGTGTCTCGTCATCTCCCAATAGCTGTGAACCTGCACTTGCAGTTGTGCTGAATTGGGGGTGGCTTTTTTCCCATTCCTTTGCCTCCCACCTTTCCTCCTAGTCTGTCTTTGCTAAGACTGGACACTCACATGACCATGCTGAGAGCTCAAAGCAGTGGAAGAAATGTCAAAAACTTTTCTACATTTATTTCATATATCACAACATTTTACATTTAAGCCACATTTATTTTAACTGGGAAAAAAAAAAAAATCCAGCCCCCAAACTTTTCTGGATTATAATGAAAAATTGTTTCTTCCCAAGGGATTCCACAGCAATCTCCCTCTTGAATGTTCGGCTTCCTTGAACAGCTGCACAGGGCTCAAATTGCAGCAGCCATCACCCTAAATTGTGTCAGAGCCGAGCTTTTCTAGCACAACCTGGGAGCCCAGAGATGTGAGACCCTCTGAGACTGTGAATGGGGTAGGAGTACAGTCTGCACTCAAGGCAACAGGATGGAACCAAAATACAGGAAGTCAGCCTCCATGAGCTGATGGTCCCTCCTTGTCTCTGACTCCATGAACTGTCATAAATCGTACACAAAACAGTTGTACGGTAGCAACTGTTTCCTACTCTGTTCACTTCTCTCTCCCTTCCCTCATGACGCCTCTGCCCTTGCACCCAGATTTTGCAATGACTCACCCAGTGGGGCAAAGGCTGCTGCAGGTCTGCTCCCAGCAGTTTATTCTTCCCCTCTGTGCTACCCAAAACCCATGCTCTGGTGGTACTCCTCCTGATGGAGTTACACTGTCTCTACCAATGGAAGAACAAACGTGCTTCCAAGGTTCTTTTACTCCTAAAATTGGTTTAACCCCTGTTAAGCCCTGTTAATATGTAGGCATTGGCAGCTGTACTGCAGTTAAGTTGCATGAAACTATTAATCTTCATTTAGTGCTCAGATGTGCTGACTAGTCATGTGTCTTCAAGCCCTGAATATTTCTCCAAGGTGGTTTGAGCTGCTTGGTGGAAGGGGAGAGGGTTGGAAGGGGAGAGGGTTGGAAAGGGAGATTTCTTTCAACTTCAATTTTTCTGTGATTCCACAGTTCTGCTTTCTTTATCCATAAGAATTCACCCCTGTATTTTGTGTGTTCTCTGTATGTCCATTCCCCCTTTTAGGCATTTCCTACTCTCCAGTGCTATTCATGCAACCTCTAGCAAAATACCTGCTTCAACACTGTTGTTATCCTGGGCTCTATTGTCTCAATTATACTTAGCCCAACTATTTTGGAGAGGTGTTTGGAGAACTGGTTTCAGTGTAAAATCAGTAGCTCTTTACTGGTTTGGCCTGTCACAATAGGAGGAAGCAAAATGTGTTGATATAACCCAAAAGCCAAGTTCCTTGTGTGCTGTTTCCACAAGCCACAGACCAGCCCATGGGGAAGTTCCCTTCTTCTTCAGCTGCAGGCACCAGTCTAACTACACATTCCCTCCCACGGAAGCCAGCAAGACCAGTCATTCTCTTAATGATGAGTCCATGTATAAAAGTTTGGATAAAGTGTAGTTTCATAAGCTTTCTATAATTGTGAGGCTCTGTACCCCAGAGATTCCATGGCTGAGCAAACTAATTTAGCCCAAGGTGGCTGAACAGCAGGGTTTGAGTATGTTCTGCCAACACAGTCTCCAGCTAGTTATTAAGTTGATTTAAACCGGCATAACTTCACCCAGGGAAGCCAGCAGCCTGCCCAGGTCACTCTTATTGCTGAATGATGCTGCTCCAGTACTAATTTTACTTATAGAATCATAGAATCACAGAATGGTTAGAATTGGAAGGGCCTTTAAAGATCATCTCATTCCACATCCTGCCATGGGCAGGGACATCTTCCTCTAGACCAGGTTGCTCCAGGCTCCATCCAACCTGGCCTCAAACACTTCTAGGGATGTGGCAGCGAAAGCTTCTGTGAGCAATTTCTTCCTAATATTCCATCTAACCTGCTCTATGGCAGTGGGACTCTGTTCCCCTTTTTCTGTCACTCCAGGCCATTTTTCAAAGTCCCACTCCAGCTCTCTTGGAGCCCCTTTATTCACATAATATTTGGAATTGGTCAGGTTGGAAGCAACCACAGTGGGTCTTTTGGCCCAACTTCCCTGCTCAAAAAGAGTCATCCTAGGGTACATGGCACAGGATTGCATCCAGATGGTTCTTCAATATCTCCAGGAACTGGAGGTGTCTCTAAGGTCTCCCTGGAGCTTTCTCATCTCCAGGCTGAACAATCCCAACTCTCGCAGCCTGTCTCCAGAGCAGAGGTGAAGTACTATACTATGAAAAAGGAGCAGATCTCCTATAGCTGATGGTATTTGACTGGTATGAAGCTGGAGCTCCCTTCAGGCAAGCTCTTCCAGAGCTGGGCAGGCAATGCTCCAGATCCTAGAGCTTTATGGTACTGATGTGCTGTGCAGTTTGCAAGACATCTCAAGGATGCATATGAAATGCAAGACAACATAATGTAACACATAATTCCCATTCCTCAGCCATAGATTCAGTGCATTTCTGCTACAACAGTCTCTAGTGTAAGTCTGGCTGTGAGCAAGCAAGGTGTAAGAACCTTCAGGGGCACCACCACTGAAGGGGTTGTACAAAAAGACAGCTTTGAGAAGCAGTGTTCTACTGATGGAGTAGAGCCCAAATGCTACATTTAGGCATTCCTCTTGTTGTAAATGTCAGGATGAGGGCATTTCTGCTTTCATAGAATAACAGAGTCATTAAGATTGGAAAAATGCTCCAAGGCCATTGAGTCCAACTGCTACCCCAGCAATGACAGGGCCACCACTAACCCATGTCCCCAAGTGCCACATCCACACGTCTTTTAAATCCCTCCAGGGATGGACACTCTACCACTGCCCTGGGCAGCCAATATGGGGCTGGACAACCCTTTCCATGAAGAAATTTTCCCTAATATCCAACCTGAACCTCCCCTGGCACAACTCGAGGTAAATTTTTCTTGTCCTGTCACTTGTTATTTAGGAGAGGAGCCCAACCTCTACCTGGCTGCCCCCTCCTGTCAGGGAGTTGTAGAGAGTGAGAAGGTGCCCCCTGAGCCTCCTTTTGCCAAGGCTGAGCACCCCCACCTCCCTCAGCTGCTCCACATCAGACATAGTCCAGACCCTTTCCCAGCTCTCTTCCCTTTTCTGGACATCCTTTCAGAGTCCGTAACTTTTTGATGGTTTCTCTTTTCTACAGCATGAAGTCATGTTTCCAATAGCTCCTTCCAGTCCTGCTTGAGAGCTAACGGAGAGCTGGTAGACCAGCAGCACAGCACAGCACTGAAATGACACCAGCCCAAGTTCCATGGAGCTGGAGATGTGGAGCCCTCAGGCTGTTTTTGTCAGGAACACTGAGGAGTCAGCCATAGAAAGGACTGTGCACTGACTGGCTTTTTAACAGCATGTTCTCATGTACAGCCACATCAGGTCTTTGTCAGGGGTGACTCTCCTGAGACATGCTGTCTTGTTAGCTTCAGCCAAGAGGCAGGTGCCCAAGCAACCTCACCCAGCCCTGCTTCATCCCCTGGCAAAAAGCAGGCATACATTCCAGCAGAGATTTTTGACAAGGAGTCACCAAAACAGCCCTGAAGCCCAAGGTTGGTGTTTTCTGCTACTGCTGTTTCCCTGGCTGTAGCCAGGGAAGGTGGTTAAGGCTTCAAGCAGCTGAGAAAATGGAGCTCAGTATCTTCTCCCAGAGAGTTTATACCATTTTGACATTTCTCTCAAGGGCTGGAAGGAAGCAACTTGATATGTGAGCCAGAGGGGTGAGAGAGAGAATTGGTGGTGGAATTGCACCCAGCAGAGGTTGGTTATTATACAGAGTCTGTCTGTGCTGCAGCTGGAAACACACCTGCATCCCCGGAGCGGTGCCTGACCTCCCCATAGTCCCTCTGATGGGACCATGCCTCTTCCCAGGAAGTAAAAAATGCCATGGGAACGGCGGTACCAGGGGCTGACTGGGGAAGGTGTTTCCACCTCAGATATGTGAATCAGCCAGTGCAAGGCTGCATGTCAAGGGCAGCAGTCATGTTTCCTTGTAGCTGTGTTGGCAAGGGTTGGGCAGCACTGTTCAACTCCCAACAGAAAGGGCTGAGGCAAGGAAGTGTTGTGCTTCTGGAGCCCCTGCAAATGAGCTGGGCAAGAGGAGAGGACAAGGAGGCACAAATGCAATATCATGTCCTTCCCTTCCTCCTCCTCTTCAGCAGTAAATTTCTCTAGGGGAGGTGAGACCTCCTCAAACAGGCACCATCTGCCTGCTTGTCTGCACCCTCAGTACGGTGTTAGCAGAGTGAGTCTTGCACCCATTGTGCGGCTGCCAGGGCTCTTGCTCTATCAAACTACCACAGGCACCAGCTGCTCGCCCGGCCCCGACATCAGAGCAGGGAGTCACTGAGATCACACAGCAGAGATGCTTCTCTGTGAGAAACGCAGAACGTCTAGTGTGGCCCTGAACAATGTGCAGCTTGTCTTCGCTGTTTTGTTTGGGGTTTGGGGTTTTTGAATATAAAACTGTCTTGCCTCCTTTTTTTCCTCCCAAGAACCTCCTGAATAATGCTGGCAGCTCCTCTCTTTTCAGCCCCTTCCCTGAGCTCAACGTGGGGAGGGTCACATTATCTCGGGCTATGGCGGTGACTCTGAATGCCTTTCATTATCCTCTGGCTAGGCACCTTACTGGAAGGAAGGAGGGAGACAGAGCTGTTTATACAGCATCCAGGCTCTCCCCTGACTGCATCTAACTTGCTATTGTTGGCCAACGATCTTTTAATTACTTGCTACACTTGGGACTTTGCTCCATGCTTGAAAAAAAAGGCTGATGTAGTTAACATGCTTCTTCCAGAGAGCAGGCTGGAACTGGATGATTCGTCTATGCAGAAAAGTTGCTTGCAAACACAGCCTTTCTTTTAATAAATATCATGGCTTGAGCTTGTAGTTGGCTTTTTCCCTGCAGCAAATTTACTATTCTGTGTTAGTTTTCAAAAAATATCTGTCAGAGATGGCTTGCTGACATGATTTTTCTGTTCCCAAGACATGCAAGTTGCTTTCTTTTGACATTTTTTTTTTCTTTTCACTCTTTGTTCTTTATACTATAATTCGATGTTCATTATTAAGGTGCAGGTTATCTCAAAATATGCCAGGACTTTGGAGAGATTGCCAGGTTTTACAGAGATTATGGCTTTGGGCTGGGAGCCCCACTTCCCAGGTCTGGCCCCAACTTTAGTACCTGAGCTATATAAATCAACATTTTCCCAAACAGATACCTTGGTTTTGTAGTTACCCAACTTGAGGCCATCAAATTCTGCCCTTCAGAGCCTACACATCTTCCCCCTAAAATCAGATGGAGATAAATAGGTCAAATCTCTCCATGAATCTCTTTCAACACATGACCTCAAAATAGAAAATCTATAAGAAAGAGACAGAGCAGATGCACTACAAGTTACTTGGCCACTGAGATGCTTTCTGCTGAATCTGGATAGATCCAACAGCCTTCCTGATTCTGCATATGATCTTTAATGTCCCTTCCAACTTAAAACATTTTATGATCCTATGAAATACTGTTTATTTTGAATTACATGGAAAACCAAATCTCAAACTTTTGTAATCACTAGAGTTCTTCCAGGGCCCTGCACATAACCCAAATCCACACAGGATTTTCACAGTCTCTCTAACCACTGTGTCCTCAGCAGTTTTGGAAGAGTGCACTGTTTTTCATTTTTCTCACAATTTCTGTGCTTCAATAAAGTTTTATTAATAGTTTTCTTCTGTCCTAAAGATCTAAAGCAACTCTGCAGATGTAGTTATTATTCTGCTATTCATCATTACTGTGCCTGCAAATCTCTCAGACCTTTGTTCCTGGCAGCAATTGAGTAACTACATTTCTGCCCTTATTAAGGACTTTTTCAAAGGACCTTTAGCCATCCACATCTAAATAAAGGAAAAAGAGAGATCAAACTAGACCTTTAGCAAACTCTGAATTTATACTTAAATGTGCTTAATAATTGGATTTGTGTTGTCAAACATGCTCATAGCAGGATTTCAAGTTGGGTGAGTAGAAAATAAGAGGGTTTCTGTGCTTACTCCTGCCGTTTTGACATTTGTATCAGCTTGGGAACTTGGGTGGAAAAGCTCTTTGGTATGAGGGGGACTTGTGCCAGTGTGAGGTCTGGGACAGGATGAAAGGAACTGAAACAAAACAAGGGTGAGTTGTTTGCAGGAAATCTAGAGAGGAAAAAAAACTGAAACAAGTCCTTCAAATGACCCAGTGAGTGTTTTGAAGGAAGAGTTGGGGCTGTTCAGCCTGGAGAAGAGAAGGGAGACTTCTGAGCACCTTCAGTGCCCAAAGGGGTAACCAGAGAGCTGGAGAGAAACCCTGAACAAGGGCCTGGAATGACAGGCCAAGGGAGAATGGCTTCCCACTGCCAGAGGGCAGGTTAAAGTAGATATTAGCAAAAATTCTTCCCTGTGAGGGTGGTGAAGCCCTAGTACAGGTTGCCCAGAGAAACTGTGTCTACCCCATCCCTGGGAGTGTTCACAGCCAGGTTGGAAGGGCTTGGAGCAATCTGGTCCAGTGGCCCCACCCATGGCAGGGGGGTGGAACAAGATGGTCTTTAAGATCCCTTTTCAACCTAAACCTTTCTGGGATTTTACAGTAAGACCACGTAGCAGTTTTTATGTGCAGAGGTGCCTCACACACCTCCACAGGCAGCAAACAAGCATCTTGAGTGAATACATTTTAGTCTGGGCACGATCGTGTTCGGATTCAGACTTCACTGCTGCTGCAGAGATGAAACACTCAGAGGCGGAGGAAAAGAGGAGTTTTGGGGGAAATGGAAGGACCTTCAACAGAAGAGATGGTGCAAGGTGCTGAGGATTTGGGAATGTGAGCAGAGGTTGTAATAGATGGAAATAGCAGGCTGGGTGAGGAGTAGAAAAACTGGCGATGCTGGATTACAAGATAATTGGAAAGAGTTGATTCCAGGGCCTTGGTTAGGGAATTATTTCTGAAGTTCAAGACTCCCGTGAGCTCATCTCAACAGAGATGAAAACAGCAGATAAAAGGCCTGTACAATGCAGCATTATGCTTATGGTTTCATGTGATTTTTGACCTCTGATATCACCATGACTTTATCCATTTTGATAAACATACCATTCAACCAGCCTCCTAGGACAGATCCCCTGTTTACATGTCTGTGATACTCAGCTCAGCCATGACTCAGCCATCAGCAATGATGTCCTGACCTTATTAATATCAATGTAAATCTTCTTAATGCAGACATAATTTCACCCCAGAGGCCAACGCATTAATTAGCATGTCCAGCTATCCTGTCATTGGGCATATGAAGTGGGTAGTAACTTGGCTTATATACAGAGCAAATATGTGCTGAGTAAATATGGATTCAACTGCACACAGAACAACAACAGATGGGGCCATAAATGTTTGGCAGCAAGAGTGAACAGAGGTGAGTGTAACTCCTCATTCCAGACCTAATTCAGTGCTGGTGGTACTTGCTTGTTGTACTTGCTTGTTTATAGTTGTCTAAAATCAATGTCCATGGAAACGGTTGTTGAATTGGTTATTTCACATACTGCATAAAGTTGTGCGAGTCATAGAATATCATGGATAGAATAACCTGAGTGGGGAAGAATCCACAAGGATCATTGAGTCCAACTCCTGGCTCCGCACAGGACACCCAAACAATCCCACTTTGTGCCTGAGAGCATTGTCCAAATGCTCCTGGAGCTCTGGCAGCCCTGGGGCTGCCACAAACCCTGGGGAGCCTGTTCTGTATCTGACCACCCTCTAGGGGAAGAATCTTTTCTTAATATTCACCTAAACCTTCCATGACACAGCTTCAGCTGTTCCCTTTGGTCCTGTCCCTGGTCACCAGAGAGCAGAGATCAGTCACTGGAGTGTTGCTCTGATGATGATATTTTTTTAGCTGTGATACACAGGGCTCTTCCATCCCTCAAGGCAATCCCCTCCCTATGTGTAGTTTGCAAAAAAGCCATTGTCCTGCTGTGCCTGTCGCCAGGAAAGGGCATTTTAACCATTCTAGTACATCTATTATAAAATATTTTTGGTTTTTGAAATAAAAATAGCTCAGTCAGAACTCTGGGCTAACCTAACTCCTCTCCTTCCAAGTGATATTTCAGATCAGCAAGTTGCCTGTGAATAAAAAGCAAACAAACAACCCCAAAACCAAAACAAAAACCCAACCAACCAACAAACAAACACCAAACAAAATCCCCAACCCCCAAAACAAAAAACAAACCAAGCCAAAACAAAACCCCAAACATTTAAAAACTTTTTTGCATGTTAAAATGAAACAGATAACAGTTAATATAACAATAATTATCTCCTGCAGCTAATATTTGATGCAGACAGTGCCAGGGAAGGTAGTATGATCACTAACAAGGTTAGGAAAGGATTTCTTCTCCTGTGCCACACTCACAGATGTTACTCTTGTCCCAAGTATTTGAGATTGGCCACAGGCAGCTGATGAAAGCTCTGTTAGCTGGGCTGTTGGTTTATTGTGATGTCAGAACTCTCTCTTCCTGTTCTCATTCACTGGATCATCCTTCTTAACTCTTTTTAAAAGTGATTTAAAGTTTGCTTGATAAAAAGCAACCTTCAACCACTCCACAGGTCTAATAATTCCAGTTATCTGGTAGGAAAACTTTTTTATTCCTCCGTGGGAAGACAGAGATAGTGCTAAAGACAATCTTGCGGCCGATATTTTGCAGCTGTGTTAATTACCAAAGAGTGGGAACAACCTTGCCCTCACAGCTATGGCTGTGATAAAAGAGTGAGCTGGTTGGTAGAGAGGTAGTTGGAGTCTGCTGGTTGTGCTCTAAGGAAGAAGGGACAGGAGGCTGGGCAAGGGACAGATAAGGTAAGCCAGAGCTGTGTGGAGCTGCCCATGGGAAGCTACATGGAAAAGGTAGGAAAGACTTTTGGATAACAAGATGCTGATGCATGAAGCCCTCTGAAGTTTTATTGAAGCACTGTGAGTGCTGTGGCTGTCTTGACAATGATATTCCCCAACTGCAAAAACCTTTTGAATTGCTAATTTCCCAGGTTGTCCAGGGAAGTTATGGCTGCCCTATTGCTGGAAGCATTCAAGGCAAGGTTGGACAGGACTTGGAGAAATCTGCTCTATGGGGTGGTGTCCCTGCCCATGGCAGGGAGTTAGAGTGAGATGAGCTTTGAGGTCCCTTTCAGACCAAACCATTCTGTGATTCTATGACTTTTAAGGAACTACTGTTGGGAAAAGGGTGGGGAGACATCCAAGGATGGATGGCATCTTGTGCTTTGTCTTCCTAGGTGGATAAAAACCCACATAAACTGTTAAGCACAGAAGCAGTTTGCTAAATCTGACACCAGTGAAGAGCAATTGAACTGATCTCTACGGATAGGAACAATTTCTCCAAGTTTATTTGCACCCTTATCCAATGTCTTCTGTGCAACAGCAAGCTATGTTTGGCAAGAAAGTGGGCAGCAGATGTTATGAACATATAAGTACTGTTATCACTGATAACTGTGAGTAAACACAAACAGATGTGAGAAGAGGGAAAGTAGAGGACGGGGGTAATATTTGGTAGTAGATGCCAACTCCAGCCCTGAGCTGGCTATATCTGGCTAATCCGTGTGGCGTTTTAGAGCCGTACCAGAAACTCTTCCACTGGCTGGAACCTTATGGCATCATTTGGTGGGAGCAACTTGTGCTGGCAGCACTTTGTGACTGTGCTGGGCTTGGGTGACAAGGCTTTGATATGAGGGTGGCTCCTGTGAGGAGGTGCTAGAGCTTCCCTCCATCTCTGATGGAGCCATGGAAGGCATGGGGGTGCAGAGATCCACCTGCAGCTTGTGGACACCCCATGCCAGAGCATTGGGATACCTGAAGGAGGCTGTGACCCCATGAGAAGCCCACACTAGAGCAGGGGGAGAGTGTGAGAAGTGCAACCCTCGAGGAGGAAGGAGCAGCAGAGACAATGTGTGAGGGACTCGCCACAGCCCCAGTCCCTGTTCCCCTGCACCACTTGGAAGAAGGAGGTAGAGAATCATGAGGGAAATGGAGCCTGGGAAGAAAGGAGGGGTGGGGGAAAAGTGATAGGATTTGGGTTTATTTCTCACTGCCCTACTCTGATTTGATTAGTAATGAATTAAACTGGTTTCCTCAATCTTTTTTTGCTTGCGACAGTAACTGGTGACTGATCTCTCTCTGTCCTTATCCCAACAATGAGCCTTTCACTGTATTTTCTTTCCCTGCCCAGCTGAGGAGGGGAGTGAGAGCAGTTTTAGGAGGCACCCAGTGCCCAGCCAGGGTCACCCCACCACAGTGACAATCTAGAGAACAGAGTCATGCACTGCCTGTGTCCTGAGCTGGCTGACTCTCAGAGCCAGACTGACTTTTCTGGCAGCACCCTGGGAAATGACTGAGTATCTGAATCCACAGATTCAGGGCATGCTGGCAGTTGTTCTGCATCCCAGGAATACAGATGTATGTAGAAATAGCCTCTCTGTGCCTCCACTTCTGTATAGCCTATAAGGGATTTGCAGCTTATTTCTCATCACTCACACCTTTTTGGTTTTATGTTGCCTTTGAATACCATCAGCCCAGCAGTTTTAAACCCAAGATTTCATCCTCCTTCTTGAGGCCTCAAGCAGAAAAGGCGAAATTCCTGAGCAATGGTTTTGCTAGAGATAATTAACTGACAAGAAGAAACAAACCACTCTTTAGAATGTTTTCTTTCCTATCTGCTCAACACCCTTCATTATCCCAGTAACTCAGGTAGAAATTACTAAGGCTCCCACTGAGAACCTCCCTCCAACAGCTAACCAACATTTGAATTTCTAGACACAAATGAACTCTTTAAATATGGTGAGTTGGCTATTTCCATCCAGTCTGCTGTGTGTCTATGCATTGCTGCACCTAAAGCCTGGTCATGCTTTTGGAGGGAAAAATGTGAATAGTATTTTTCCCCCTTTTTTTTCTTTTAATAATAAATTCTCAGCTGTTGACATCTTTCCTCACTCAAAACAATTTGTCCAAGTCCAGACACAAATAAATTGCTGGAGATAGACCAAAGGTAACAGTTACCCAATAACTCCAAACACTGTCAGCTTTTTCACACCTTTTTCACTCTGCTAAAAATTAAAGGTCTGAAATTTTCACCCTTCCTGCTGCAAAGGATATCCTTGCTGTGTGTGCAACAGTTTGCTGCTTGGGATAACTTTTAACCTCTTTGCTCTCTTTTTATTCTTTGCTCAGGTCTTTGCTTTTACAAAATAAGGCCCAGAAATCCTTGGAGATGATCACCTTGTCTTCCAGGTTAGGAGGGTATCCTTTTTTCTGGATCCTCTTTTTTTTTTTTTTTTTTTTTTCTTTTTTTTTTTTTTCCTTACACAATTAGAATCATAAAATCACAAGTTTGTTTGAATTGGAAGGGATCTTAAATCTCATCTCATTCCACCCCCTGCCACAGGCAGGGACACCTTCCACTATCTCAGGCTGCTCCAAGCCCTGTCCAGCCTGGCCTTGGACACTGCCAGAGATGGGGCAGCCACAGCTCCTCTGGGCAAGCCGTGCCAGGGCCTTACACCCTTCCAGGGAATAATCTTTTCCCATATTGCTTCCTAGGTTGCTCAGAGCCTCCTTCAGCCTTGCCTTGAACACTTCCTTTTCTCTCCCCTTCAGCCTCGAGGTCTCCCCATGCCGCAGGCCTACACTCGCAGTGTGTGGGGTGGCTAGGGGACATTACTGAGGTAGGGTGGACATAACTCCACCTCTGAGGGGGCCTTTTGGGGCTCACCTGGGGTACAGTGACAGCCCGGGGTGGTGGTGGGACAGACCCGCAGCCAAGCCCTCTCTATGGTCCATGGGGGGCAGCGGAGCCCAGCGCGGGGTTGCTCCATATCTGGGCTGTGCCCGTTTCCTGTGCTGGCACGGCTGGGGCACCTCTCGATCCCCGCAATTCAGCGTGGACATTAAGGGGCTGGAGCGTGCCCAGGGAAATGTACAGAGTTGAGGAAGGCTCTGGAGCACCTCAGCGGCTGAGGGGGCTCAGCCTGGAGAAGAGGAGGCTCAAGGGGGACCTCGTGGCTCTGCACAAGTCCCTGCCAGGAGGGGACAGCCGGGGAGTCGGGCTCTGCTCGCAGGAAACAGGGACAGGAGGAGAGGGAACAGCTTCAGGCTGGGCCAGGGGAGGCTCAGGGTGGACATCAGCAGGAATTCCCTCATGGAAAGGGTGCTCAGGCCTTGGAAGGGGCTGGCCAGGGAGGTGGTGCAGTCTCCATTATCCCTGGAGGTGTCCAAGGAATGACTGGATGTGGCACTCGGCATTCTGGGCTGTTTGACAAGGTGGGGGGGGGGGGGGGCGGGGGGAA
>VWYP01005106.1:0-35152 GCA_013400435.1 Pycnonotus jocosus | reverse complement strand
TTTAACTAATGGGGAGCTGTTAAGGGGCTTTAATTTTACAGCTCAAATTTAACTTGACTAATTTCCTGGGAAATGCCATTTCATGGTTTGGGAATTGCTGTGTGCTTTGAACCCTGCTTGTTCAACTTGCTGAGATGAGAAACTCACCTCTAAGCGAAGAGCTCTGCAGCGGCAGCACCTAACCAAGAACGGCTTCCACTCTTTCTAAACTAGAGATTGTAAATAAGTGGGACCATTTGAGCCAGTTTGAACAGGCTATCTTACTCTAAATAAAACTCAAATGCTTTGAGCAAGTTTTGCCTCCCTTTTCCCCTATCAAGCTTTAATAAATAAATTAAATAATGAGATGCAAAAAGCTCAAAATAGTACTTCAGAGCTCTTGGCAGGCAGGAAGGCAGCTGTTCCCACGGGTGGGATGAAGGGAAAAACAAGNCTGGGGTGGGGGACGGAGCGCGAGGACGTGTGGGGTCGGTGTGGCCGGGGCTTGGTTTGGGGTTGGTTCGGGGTTCAGGACTGGCTTGGGATTCGCGTCTGGTTGAGAAGTGAGGGGTTAGGTTTGGCGTACGAGGATGAAAGGCTCTTTCAAATGTGAGGGGCTGGTTTGAGTGAAGAGTTAGTTTGGTACGTGGGGATCGGGCTGGTTGCGGGTACGGAGGGGAGTGTGTGGCAGCCACATCAGGGATGGGAGTGAGAGACAGGGCAAGGGAGAAAGGAAGGCACACAGCAGTGGTTCGGTGGCCCGGGTCAGGTTGCCCAAAGCAGCGCTTGAGGGAAATAGGGAGGTGGGTACGAGAAGCAGGTTTGGGCACTCAAACGGGGTGAGAGACTGAGGGAGGTCCAGGGATGAGAGAGGGCAGTAGGGTCGTGGTGCCAGGGGAAGGGCTGCGTGACAGTAAAGGTGAGGGGCAGATGGAAGTGACACTGAAGGTGAGTGGCAGGTCAAGGGAATGGCGAGGGACACTCAGGTGATGATAAAGATGAGAGGCAGGTGGAGGTGATGATAAAGGCGAGGGACAGGTCCAGGTCACGGTAAGGATGCAGGTGTTAGGACAGGACAGGAGCGTGTTGAGGAGACAGTAGGGGCTGGGTCTCTGGGCAATGACGGTGTTAGTGTGGGGCTGATTCAGGGGGATGTGGATGTAAAGGGATGGGCAGGAGCCATGCAGGGGATCAAAAGGGGTTTGGACGCAGGAGGATGGGTAGGTGTGTGGAAACAGGCTTGAGGGGTGACGGTGTGGAAGGCTTGCTCTGGAGGTCCACAGAGCAGGTGAGTGGTTGGGGCTTCCTGAGGGAGGTCTGGGAGCAATGGGATGTGGACAGTGTGTGCCCCGGTTGGTGAGTACAGGATATTTATAATGCAGAGAGGCACCTCTGAGGGGGCTGAATTTTTGGTGTTGGTTGGCTGGGGTTGCAGAAGTATGACTGGCAATCAGTTGTGACTCTGAGGGGCTGTGTAAGAGGAGGGATGTGGTTGTAGGGCACTGGATAAGTGGGGGTCTGTGTGTGATGGGTTGCAGAGCCAGGGAAATGTTTGGTTTAAGTTTTAGTAGGTCTGGACAGAAAGTAAGGTTGGAGGGACATGGGTAGGGGGATATTTTTTGGCAGCAGAATTGGGTTTGGGGACTGTATAAATGGAAGTCTAAGGATGGTGGGTGAATGGGGGTGGCTTTGTGTGTGGATGTGGCTGGAGTTGGAAGCAGATGGGAGCAGTGAGGAGTAGACAGAGGAGGACAGCATGGGTCTGGGGCCAGTTCCTGGGCGGGGAAAAGGACTAATGTGGGGATGGGACTAGATCAGACTGCAAACAGGTTGGAGGGGAAGGGCGTGCAAGTGGGCGTTAGGGCTGGGTGGAGACTCTAGAAGTGTTTTGGGGGGGAGTTAAGGAAGCTCCTCTTGGTAGAGCAGCAGGTGCTAGTTTTGGTTAAAGGTTATTTCAGGAGAGGTATGTGCAGGGGAGAGAAGCAATATCCACATGGGAGTAGTTGGCGTTTGGGAGGCTTATCTTCTGAAGCTGTAATGCTGCTAGCTCTTGGGGACGGACAGTGGCAATAGCAGTCTGGTGGAAGAAAGCTCCCCGGCTCATGGAGACACAAGACTGGGCAGTGGGAGGGGATTGAACAGGACTGAGGGTATTGGGAAAGTCCTGCTGCTTCAGAGCTGGGTTTTCTTGAGGGGAAAAAAAGGCTAAAAGAGGGCTCTGAGCAGCGGGATGGAATCCCCTGGCTCTGCACCGGTCCAGGCTACATGCAAATGACTGTATGTGGGAATGAGGGGTGTCTGCACACGACAGTGATTTTTGGGCTATATGATGATGAAAAGTATGTTTTTGTAGTGCTGGGGCCAGTTCTTTTAGTGTTGGGTTACTTGGTTAGGTTGTGTGCCTGAAGTGTGTCCCACTGGATGAGAAAATGGAATTCTTCATGAGGATAGGCTAGGGATGCTTCCTGGCTTCTCTGTTATGGCATCGGTTTCTGTAAGATGGTTACCTGCTTTGGATTTGTCAGCTGTGGCAGTGAGAGAGCCAGTGTGTGTTCTGCATGCATTAGGTGAATTCCCTGGCAGGGCTGATTTCTGGAAAAGAAGGCAGTAACTGCTTTCTTGGGGAGCTACTGAAAGTACCAAGCACCCTTTGATGTTCCTTATGGATTTGGGAGGAGGGTAACTGTCTATGTAACCTGAACTCATGGATGAAAAGTTTTTTGTTAATATTTATTGACAGTCTGTAGATGAGTGTCTGTTGCAAACAGTTTGAAAGGGGTTTTGTATGGAAACAATTCCAGGCTAGGCAAGCCCTGGAAGTCCAAGTCTGCCTTTTTAATGTTTTTGCAACTGTCATGATAAGCATTTTCCTTTAGCTGGGAGAGAGCCTTAAGAAATAGCCTCATACCTGTTACTTTCTTGGAGAAACCTAGGATATTTGTCATTTTAAGGGGACTGTATTTGCAAAGCTTCTTTTCTGAATGGTAATGCCAAGTAAAAAAAAGAATTGGTATGTATTCGCTGCTAAGAGAACCTCAATTTTTAACCTCTTACCTGTTTTGATAAAACTTTTTTCTTTCTTGCATATAATTCTCGTCTAAAATTTTGCCTGAAAATATAATACATGTTTTTATATGTAGATGGTTTGTTTGTCTGTTAATGAGTGTATTAAGGAGTTGAAATTTCTAGTCATGTTTTTGAACTAGACTCTGAGAAGTGCAAACAAGTGATGTTTAGAGTTTTGCGGTCACATGTCTTCTTTCACATGCCTTGAGTTTCTCTGTCTCTTGTCAGAATTGTCTCTGCAGGAGTTTTTTTCTGGTTCACAGTTGTCAAGTGTTTGGCTTTGAAGGACTTAGATGCTATAGGTACAAATGGGAAGTAGAAGAGCAGGTGAAAATCATTTTCCAAGTGTAGCATATTCCATATGCTTATCTGCTGGACTGAGAGATGTAATTACATTTGTCATGTTAATCATCCTATCTTAACTAGATGTATATGGTGACTATATTTGTGGCCTTGACTGTTTTGATTTACACTGTAAAGCTACACCTTGTGCTTCACTAACCTACTAATCTCTCACATCTTCTTGCGTTGGCAGTGAAGGATGAACATTGTGGCATTGAGTTGCAGTCTGCTAATATTCCGTTTCCCTTTTTCCTTGGGAATTTTTTTTTTTTTTTAGATTGCCATTAGATGTGTGAGTAACACAGCCCAGATCAGTGGTGCTCTTTAGAGGTAGAAGGCTGATTTAGGAAGGACTTCAGGTGACTTTTAAGATGTGGAACTGGCCACTGTAATTGTTCAAAGATAAACATCTTGGTGTTAACGGAAGCTGAAGTAGAAAACACAGAATGTGCCTGATGTGCTTGTGTCTTCTATTTCAGTACAAACTTCCAGAGGGCTCTGGGCTTGCTGGAGGCTGCTGTGGCCTTTGAGCTCCGTGATTTGGGCAGGAGAGGAGCTTCTGTTGGGAGGGATGAGAAATTCCCCAGTCACAGAGCTGCAGCAGCATCCTGAGATAACATTTGGAGCAGTGGGAGCTTGGGAGCTCCAAACTTGAGGGTGAAATTGTCAGCATTGGTTATTGTACAATCAATAAGATGCTGCACACTTGGTTAACAGACTCTCCAAAGCACTACCTGCAGCTCAGTGACACGACCTCTTGTCCTGCCTAAACTGAGTTGTCAGCCAGCTGTCTAATTAGTAGATGGAATTAAGGTTGGGAAAGCCTTTTAAGATCATCGAGTCCAGCTGCTCCCCAGCACTGCCCAGACCACCACTAACCACATCCACGTGTTTTTGAACACTTCTGGGGATGGGAACTCAGTCACTTTCCTGGGCAGTCTGTTCCAGTGCCTGACCAACCTTTCCATGAAGGCTTTTTCCCCAGTATCCAGGCCAACCCCCCAACACAAGTGCAACTTGAGGACATTTTCTCTTGGTCCTGTCCCTTGTTCACTGGGAGTGGAGCCTGGCTCCCCCTGGCTGCACCCTCCTGCCAGGGAGTTTTAGAGAGAGAGTGAGAATGAGCTCTTCTCATTCTAACCGCCTGATTTTTTCCAGGCTGGGCCTCCCCAGCTCCCTCAGCCACTCCTCACCAGACAAGGCAGGTAAAGCACAGGGCAAGAAATGACCTGTGGTTCACATAGATTTATTGTCCTGAGATTGTAAAGGGTTGGCTTAACAAATTCAGGATAATGATTGACTCCTTGAACAGTCAGTGTATGTGGATTGCGTGTGTAGGCTCACTGATGGGGAGTTGGATGTATGATGGTAGCTGAAAAGTATATTTTGACTGTGTAATGAAATACCACATTATTCCAGGAGTATGGATTTTGTGTGTAAAGGCACTGGTGCTCCTTTCATGGTAATACTTTTTTTGTGGTGGGAGATGGCAAATGCTAAGCAGGACTTAACCATGCAAACTGACAATTGGAGAGCAAAAAAAAAAAAAAAAAAGATTAGAGTGTATCCCCTAAACTCCTTTTTTATTAATATAGTGGGAGCAGTTGTGTGTTGCTGATTAAATGTTATAAAGGACTTGATGGTAATAGAGTGTCCTTGGCCAAAGAATATTACAATGAAGAGGAATTTCATCTCTAGATTTGTGTAAATCACAACCTGAGAGAGTTATGAGCTGGAAAAGAACTATCACAATTCTCTTTGTTAAATAAATAGGAACTTTTGTTCAAAAGCTTAAATACAAACTATTGTCTTTAAAAAACTACCTGAGGCAGTTTGTACATTTAGGAAGGTCAGGAAGCTGCTTAATAGATCCAAGGATGTTGGCAATTTGAATCAAATCAGTTTAAGTGCTCAAATTAGATCTGGGGCTGCATTTGTGCCTGGTCCCCATTCTGTTTCTCCCTTTTCATTAGGATATTATTGTGCATTAAAATGATTTTCTCTTCCATGCTGCTTTAATGAAAGGCTCACTCAAACACTGCACTGGTAAAAAAAAGAATAAGCTATTTAAGTAAGAAGTACTTAAACATCATCAATTTTAATGAATACACTGAGAGGAAAAGAACAATTATATACTTTTATTTAGTTCTTGGAGGTATGTGTGTATGTCTTTATGCATGCATATCTGTATTTCTCTCCATTGATACATGTACATAATATATAAATTTTATACGTTTTGTGGCTTGGAGCAACCTGGTCTAGTGGAAGGTGCCCCTGCCCATGGCAGGGGCGTAGGACTAGATGGTCTTAAAGGTCCTTTCCCATGAAGCATTCCATGATTCTATTTAAATGATCTGTTCATTGAGAAACTCATGGCTAATGTTTAATTTGAATTCTGTGTTATTGCTCCTCTCACTGTTTTATTGGATGATCTGATATTTTACTGGGACTGTTTTAAGAAGAAAACTTCACCTGTGAAATAATTCAGTATTTTTGAAATATCTGAGTTGTTCTGCAGTTTTTGCCGTGCATTAAACAAGCAGCATAAGTATTTGACTTGCGGGAGGTTTTGTTAATGTTTGCAATAAGCTCACTGCTTATCTTCAGTCTTCTTTATAGTAAAGAGGCTGTAGTGGAAAATGCAGAGCAGTCAGACAAAACAGCTTGTGTTGGATCCTCCCCATCATCTCTGCTTCATGCACATCCAGTGCCTTCCCTATTGGAGCTTTAGTTGTTGGAATTACTGAACACTTCGTATGTGAGAGAGGAGTAAGTCCTGTCCTGTTCCTGTCTTCCTGCTAAGCACGTCTGAACATGAGACCTCCTGGAACAGAGCAGATAAAGGATAACATTCCTCTGCCTGCCAAATCTAGGGACATATCACAGACTTAGACTTACAAACACCTCCTTATCTGCAGTGGTCACCATTTCTGTCTCATTTCTCTCTTTCTGTAAGTATCAGGGAATACCTGCATGAGTTCCTTAGCAGTTGTCTGATGCTGCTCTAGATTTTTCCAGTATTTCAGTCTCAATTGTTCCTTTCATTTTGGATGCAAGAGAATCACAGAATGGTTTGGCTTGAATGCAGTCTTAAAGCTCTTCTTATTCTAACCCCCTACCATGGGCAGAGACACCTTCCACTAGACCAGCTTGCTCCAAACCCTTTCCAACCTGATCTTGAACAGTTCCAGGAATGGGGCAGCCACAGCCTCTCGGCAACTAATACAATAAGCTCGGGTCCAAGCAGGTGTTTATTACTATCTTCATCAATTTACATTTAACATAAATAACTTATATTGAAATACCAAAAAATGATGGAGATTAGCACTGTTTTCACAGAAAATAGTTGCTTTCTTTAATTAAAAAAAAAAAAAAAATCTAGGACCAGCCGTCTTTTTATCCTGTGTCCTGATAAATTTAAATAATATTTGAATTTTATGTGATGGATTTGACTTTCCTGGCTTGCTCCTCAGAAGCTTTTGTGAGCAATCAGTTTGAAACCCTGAGATTCCTGCGCCTTAAATGTCTATGAAATTCATGCCGAAAATCGTATATTTAGGTAGTGCTGCTGCTGACCAAGTCGTTGTGTTACTGTATTCATTTAGGATACCCTTGGCTCCTTTTTTCTTGAACAGTTTCCTTGAAGAATTTTTTTCCGATTGGAGGTTTTAAGCACAGCACTTGGAATTACTTTTTTATAATTCAGGTAGAGCTTTGCTTTTTTTTCCTGCACTGAAAATATTCCCAGCAAGTAGGAGCTTTTGAGTCTCATCTTCTAAAGCATAGTGAAAAAACAGAGTAAAACAGGCAGAAGATGGGGTTGAGAATGATGTGATTTTGTAAGTGGAGTAGTTTTGGGGGAGGAGCTGCTCCAAACTGGAATTCACCATAAGAAGGACCACAGCAGTTTTCTGCCAGTTCTTTGTTCTTGCACAGCCACGTGCTCACATCTGCCGGTTAAACCACTGCAGCATCTTGGAAGCGGGGCTGGAATATTTGGTAATCAATTTTACAGCAAAGAGCAGAGATGATAATTTGCTGTTGTGCACGGGTTTGAATGAAATACTCATTTAATCACCGAAACACTGGAGCAGTAACGATGTTTGCTTTTTGTTTGCTTGCTTTGCTTATGGCTGGTCCCTTGTAGAAGTTCCTTTAGATCTACTTGAGACTGTCACTTTTCCTCCCTTTGCTTAAAATAAATATTTATTTGATGGAGAGGCAGGTTGCTTGCCAAGGTTTTGGTGGACGTGTGCTGCATACAGATGATTCCAGGCATGGTTTGGGCTTGAGGAATGTGAAATGCTTGGGACATTCAGAAGGTAAGGGCTCTGTCCTTATTGTGGAGTTGGGACATCATTAGGGTTGTTAAGAGCCCTTAATTGCACACAGAGCAAGCTTTGTGTAACAATCTGATAACCTAAATTTGGGACATTGGCATAACAGGGAATTCAGAGAATAATTTAAAGAAAATGGACTCTGTGTTTTGGGCTGATAATAGCATCTTAGTGCATCTTGCATGACAACGAATTGAGCAATATTCCTGCTAAAGGGGGGCAGCTGATTTCCAGAACAGATTGTGAGAAGTACTTCTGGGCATCCCAGGATCTGGATAACATTCCTGGTCCTGATTGTGGCTTCAATTCACGAGTTTCCTGCAGTATCACCAGATTCAGAATTTTCAGTTCCCTGAAAATGCCGAAGTGGAATTAAGCTAATTTAGGGGATACCATGCTGACACAGGGGGTCTGGGCATTCCAGCCAAGGGTTTTGCAATGTGTAAACTACCTTTTATTCCCTGCCGTGCCTGCTGGGCTCACAGCTGCAGAAGTAAAAGCATTGCTGTACACAAACTCATCTCGGGTGTGCTCAGTGCATGTTGCCAAAATTTAAATAAGGGGTTGTTGCTTCGTGTAGGTACAGGGTGTTGCACATCCTCTTTGGGGTGAAAATAACCTGTAATGACTTTTACCATTAGACAATGCTGCTCAGCTCTACATAGAGACTTTTACAGGATGTACAAATACAGCTGTGAAAATCTCGCAATTTTTATTTGCCTTTGCCCTCCGTTTCCTGATTTTCAGAAACCTTCTTTTTTTCTTTGCTAGTTTCTGTAAGGTGAAAGGAAACAAAATAAGGAAAGTTGTGCTAGAAAACACTGTTTGGGAGAGTTTCTTACTAGTGTTTGTATTGACTGAAAATTTAATATCTGTCTCCAAGGTGGTGCTTGTCTGCTCAAAGGATAAGAAGCTTGGTGCAGATGAATTAGCATTTTTGTAAACTCCTTTTATAAGCTCAAATACAGAAAGTGAGAGCTGTTTTTCCATTCAGAAAATTTAGGGTGGGTTTAATTTTATTTCATGGTAAAGGGAAGGAATAACCATGTCTTCAATTACTTTGTGATTAAAAGCTGTTTCGTTTTCAGTCATTGCAATGAAAAAAAATTACTCCTGCAGTGGATTAGCTGTGTATTGAGTGGGTTTAGTGTGGTTGTGTGTTATTTTTGGTTTGTTTGTTTGGGGTTTTTTTTGTTTGCTTTTTTTGGTTGCCGGTTGTTTTGGTTTGGTTGGTTGGTTTTGTTTTTTTGGTTTGTTTCTTTTTTCCCCCTCAGTTTCTGTGCTTGTGTCATCTCTTCCACAGTTTGGTCATTTTCCACATGTTGGTGTCATTGCACTGCTCCCAGATATTTTAAATGTAATTGCCCTGTCTAGGGAAAATCTATGATTCAGGTTTACCCTGAGCACAGCTTGTAGATTTTATTGCTTGCTAGGATCAAGAATGTAAAATAAATCAGGGTGGTTTGGTGAAGGTATTTTGCAGCAAGGTGCAGCATGTTTCCTGCCAGAGTTGTGCACCTGCCTGTTTAATGATTAATTTACACAGTCAGTCTTCCATTAATCCAGAGTGGAGAGTGTCACTTGAATTTTATAGTGATTTCAGAGCTTAGATCTCTAGTGTCTGCTTGCTACATACTTTGATCATGTGTGAAATCATCAAAGGTGATGCTGCAAAGATTTCCAGCCTTTGCAAGGCCTGAGTAGCAGAGTAGTGGGGAATTCAAGTCCTGACTGGACAGGCCAATGCTACAAGAGGAAAAAAACAAACAGGGAAAACTCCAGCATTGTTTCCTGTTAAAGGTTTTTGTGCTGCTAGGAAAAAAGTATACCACTGTATCCAATTTGTGAGCATACATTAAAGTTTCTTGCTTGCTGGAAGCAAAGTATTGAATTCCAAATAATGTAATGAGAAATAATTAATTTTGAGGTCACTGATGATTTTAATTGTAATTTTTTTCAAAGGAATATCAGAAACAGGCAGAATTGTAGGGTGAGTTGCTTTTAATTTCGTTGGAAAAGTTGAAATTTATTGTTCAAGATTCACTCTATTAGCATCTGCATTTAAGTATAGTTGCCTCCTTGTTTTTGGCAGTGTGTTAGTGCACTTTTTTTAAGGGATTGATTTATTACATTGAAACACATAACAGGCAGATCTGTAAATTTGGGTCACTCAGTGTCTTTCTCACAGGCACAGGTTGCAGTGACTCTTTAAAGTTACTGGTTTTCATTTTGGGAATAGTAATGGGTGTTTAAGTATGCCCTCGTTCAACTTCTGGAGGATGAATCATTTTGAGGAGGTGTTGATGTGGTTCAGAGTCAAAACCAGGGCTTGACTTCCTGCTTATGCACATTTTTTTTTGAAAGATCCATGCTAATATTGCTGAAATTTTAAATTTTCTTGTGGGTACTGGTGATAGTCTGTTAACTTGTTTTACCTGAATTTATGTGATGAGCCCAAAGAGAACTCAGAGCTACTGAAAGTGTGGTAAACCAGTAGTTTGTGAATCATTTCCAGTTTTTCTCAGTACCTGAGCTGATGAGAATTTCTGGGACAGCAGGCAAATGTCAGTACAAGCAGAATTCCCTTATGTGAATGGTACAATAACAATTTCTATGCAAGTGTGATGTTTGAATGTGAGAAGATGGGGATTTGGATTTGTGGTAGAAACAGGAATGTGTGGTCCAGCTGGAAAAGCTGAAATGACTTTACAGCCTTTAGTGTTCCCTTGAGAACAGATGGTCACAGGCTTCAGGAACCAGCACTGTTCATCATCTAATTCCCTCGGTTGAGTTTCCTTATCAATTAATTAGGACAAATTATTTATATGGTTTATAGGTGTTCTGATGATGACACTACTTACATGGGAATTTGGAGGTTTGGAAGCATATTTTAATGACAGTTTTGCATGGCAAACTGGTATTCGGTTGTCTATTCTGAGAATAATACTGCCCTGCACAAGAAATGTGGTTAATGTTACTATAAATATGCTTAAATCATCTTTACTGAGGCTGATGAAAAAGGATATTGTGTGTTAAAAGTGATGGAGTTTAAATGTGATGTTGACTTCTTTATTCAGCACTTATGGAAATTTGTCATGTGATATGGAAAGACAAGAAATCACAATGTGAGAATTGTGTTGTCAGATCAAAGCTGGTTGAGGCATCAGAGTGGTTTCTGTGCCTGAGCTTTGCTTGCTTGCAGCGCAAGATGTGTGCACATTAGATAGGACAAGGTGCTGAAGGAGACATCCTTTGCTATATTCTCACTGTCAAAATTCCAGTGATTTTCCAGTATGCCAAGACAGGTAGGATTGAAACATGAGTGCAGACATGAACATTACATAGGGGTGACTCGCCCTATGTAATTGTAGACCTGGGCTCCTCGAGCAGTGACCTGTGGTAAGACAGGTCCTACATGAGGCTCACCAGTGCCAGTGAGATCAGGCACTATGGTTGGACTGGAGGTTCTCCCATGGAACATGGAGGGTGGTCTTTCCTGTTTTCTCATAGGTTGGTGTAACTTCATACATCTAGTTCATGGAAACGCAGACTGGTTTGGGTTGGAAAGGACCTTAGAGCCCATCCTGTTCTACCCTTTGCCAAAGGCAGAGGCACCTTCCACCCTCCCAGGTTTCTCCAAGCCTTATCCAACCTGACCTTGGACACTTCCAGGGATGGGGCAGCCGCAGCTGATCTGGGCAACCTGTGCCAAAGGCTCACCACCCTCACAGGGAAGAATTTCTTCCCAATATCCTGTCTAACCCTGCCCACAGTCAGTGGGACAGCATTTCCCCTTGTCCTGTCATTCCATGGCCTTGTCCAGAGTCTCTCTTCAGCTTTCTTGGAGCCGTTTTAGGTACTGCAAGGTGCTGGAATTTCTTCCTGGAGCTTTCTACAGGCTGAATCAACCCCAGCTCTCACTGCCTGTGTCCATACAGTTCCTTACTTTTACCTGTGGATTTGAAGAAGAAACTCCGTAAGAGACAACTATGTGTGTGTCTATAGATTTTTGTTTGAGCTTGAATTTCATATATTTCATATTGATTTAAAGTTACAAATTTGCAGAAGCCTGGGCCCTTCATGTCTAGGCTTTGCGGGACTCTGGGCATCAAGGCTGTCTTGCTTTATTGTAGTGAGTTCAATAAATAATAAGTCAACTCCTGTCATAGACTGAAGGAAATCTTTTTGTTCAGGTTTAGGCAGATTAACAGGATTCTATAGACACAACTGAAATTGATGTTTCCTTAGTGTCCTGTAACATAAGGATTTTTTGACTGACATGACCAGAAGGAGTGAATTCACACTGAAAACAGGAGAGTAGGTGGACGAAGGCCACTACCCATCGATGCTGGAGGAGATAAACCACTATGGATGATCTCTGTGGTAACTGTCATATCTAAAGAAGAAAAAACACCCATGCTGAGGTCAGAAAGCATTGTGGAAAGTTTTTAAATTCTCCTAACTTAAACATGTGATAAGAACGGTTAAAAATGACAGGTCAGGACTGTGACTTAGTGTGAGATGTTTTCCCTTTAATCTCAATTAAATTTAAAAAAGTGCCAGATAGCTATAATTTTAATGGGGTAAAATATATACACACACACATATTTTTCTCTCTACCATGACTGACTTGCATTTGAACAGAGGTTCTCCTCCAATGACTTTGTCTTTATAAGCTTTTTTTAATAAGTTGGACATGTTCATTATTACATCTTTAAAAACAAACTCTGGAAAAGTTTGGCCCCAGTGAGTTGTGTGTCGCTGTAACATCTGTGACGAGTGAAGATAGTAGGAATGGTAAGTTTCTAAATTTTCTTTTTGAGTTTTCTTTTGGCAGCTACTTCTGTACGTAGTATGTGAAAAACATTTGTAGTGTAGGTAAAGCTGTATGATTTCTAGGATGTGGAGTCAAAGTAATTATTGTGCATTCACTTATGTTCCTTAATATATGGTATTCTATTTAAATAATGGAGCTAAGGAGAAAAAAGGACAGGTCAGCAGAATAAAATAGTTGCCCAAAGTAGTTTTGATATACGCGGTATGAAGTATATTGTGTATCATCTTGATCTTGGTAACAAAGGTCTTACTGATGATACAGTAAAACATCTTAAAACATTGCTCACGCTGATACTGTTTGAGATATTCCCTGACACAGAGTAAACTGAACCCAAACTTTTCAGGTGTGGGGGTTTTGAAATTAAACCCTGCTTAGGATCTAAAAATGTAAATAAAACATTGTTATGAGCTGCGTTTCAAGGAACCCTATCCATATACTGCACAGGACATGTCTGTTCTAAATGGGTGCTGAACTAAAGGTAGATGGTGGCAATATGCCACCTGCAGTTTGATTCCAGGACATCTTCAGAAATATTCCTGCAGGAGGGAAGAGGAGACTGAGATCAGAGCTCACCGTGAACTGCAGTTCCTCCTGAGGGGTAGCTCTGTTCTTTGCTCTCTGTAATAAGGGATAGGACCCAAGGGAATGTCTGGAGCTGTATTAGGGAGGGTTAGGTGAATATCAGGGCAAGGTTCTTCCCCCAGGGAGTGGTCAGACACTGCCCAGATGCCCTGGGGAATGGTCATGGTCCCAGGGCTGCCAGAGCTCCAGAAGTATTTGGGCAAGGCACTCAAGCATAGGGTGGGATTGTTGGGGGGTCCTGTGCAGAGCCAGGAGCTGGACTCAATGATCTTTGTCAGTCCCTTCCAACTGAGGATATTCTATGATTCCATGTAGAAATAAAGCCAAAACCATACAGCAATCTTCCCTGCTGTCCTTGCTTCCTGGTGATATCCATAACAAATTAGTGGCAGCAAATTCCGCTGTGCATCACTTGGTCTATTTTTTCGTATTTTGTCTTTTTCCAGTCATGGTTTGTACCTTGATTTATTTGCTGTATTTTCGTTCAAGTTTCAGTTCAGAAGGGTATAGAACACTTTCGCGTCCAAGTGAATTAATACAGGATAGAATTACAGGACTGATTAATGAAGTGGATGACAGCTGTGATGCTGAATTGATTGGGTACGAGGAGGTACTTTGCAGCCCCTGCAGACAGAGGCTGGGCACTGTAAGACTGATGCCATCAGACTCTTACCTGCCAATCTGAACATGCTTTTAAAAAGAGAGCTGTTTGCCTTTGGAGAATGGTGAGTCCTTTCCCAAACTGACTTTTAAACTGCAGAGCCCCTCCCAAGCACTGGAAGTGAGAACATGGGACATATGTATACATGTCATGTTACTTATGTGCACCAAGGGACTGTATGCATTATGTTGCCCCTAAAATAGTCCATGTTGAACTTTGTCCTGATTATTTGTATACTGGTGGCATTCATGTTCACTGGTCCAAATGAGGTTTTCTGCCTTTTTCATTGCTACTCTTTCAGTCTTAAAGCTTTGATTAGATTTTTAGAAGTTTTATTGTATCCTTTATATCCTTAATTTGCTTTTAAAACATTTTCTTCATCTAATCATAATTGAATTTTGTCCTTGAGCAGGTGTATGGATAATCGTTTAAGAGCAGTTTTAAAAATAGGATGAAGAAGGTGAAGAGCTAGTCATAGAAAGTAACGTTAGTTGAGTCTTCGATTTGTGGAATAGTAGTTGAAAAAATGGAGGGAAGGATGTTCTGCTATCTTCAGACTCATCAGTCTGACCTTGAGATCAAAATTTAAGAATGAGTTAAAGGAAAGAATGATACTACACAGACAGAAATTGCTAGATAGATTTGCCATTGTAAGTGATACTCTTTAAAATAGAATATATATGTGTGTTGGATGTTTTAGAAGCATCAGTTAGGATGAAGGCACCTGTAAGAGATAAATGGCTTTGGAAGCCTCTTTGATTCAGTGGCACCACCCAGAGCTGGACTGCACTGCATGACCTGTGAAGAACTTTCCACCTCAGATGTGGTAGTCAGGAAACCTGGAGAGTTCATCTTCCATACTGTCATTTCTATTGATATAGAATTAATCAGGCTGCATCTCATATTACAGGTATGGAAGGGGAGCAGTCGGTGAGGTGTTAAACAGGAGGATAAGGGTTAAAATAAAGGCCAAGGAAGGGCATTCTGCCCCTCTCGGGTGAGACCTCAACTGCAGAGCTGCCTCCATCTCTGAGCCCCCAACACTGGAAGGACCTGGAGCTTTTAGAGTGAGTCCAGAGGAGGCACCAGGATGGTCAGAGGGTTGGAGCAGCTCTGCTGTGGGGAAAGGCTGAAAGAACTGGGATTGTTCAGTCTGGAGAAGGCAAGGCTCTGGGGTGACCTGTTTGTGGCCTTCTAGTAACAGAAAGGAGCTGAGAAAAAAAGATGTAAAGAGACTTGGAGAGACAGGACGAGGGGGAATGGCTTCAAACAGAGACAGTGTTGATTTAGATTAGATATAACGAAGAAGCTTTTTATGATGAGGGTGGTGAGGTGATGCAGGTTGCCTGGAGAAGCTGTGGCTGCCCCATCTCTGGAAGTGTCCAAGGTCAGGTTGGATGGAGCTTGGAGCAATCTGGAATAGTGTAAGGTGTCCCTGCCCATGGTGTGGGTTTAGAATTGGATGGGATTTAAGATCCCTTCCAACCCAAACCATTTCATGATTCTATTGTGAGAGAGAAAATAATGTTTTCTTCAGCCGTAAGAATGTATACCTAAAGTCATGTAGCCATGAATGTAGCTAGCATGAGGCTTGACCTTGGGAGGGAGCATGGCAGGGAGGAAAAGGGGAATTAACTGATGTTTGTTAGGAGGGAGAGAAAGGGGAGTGCCAAGGAGGTGTTGGTTTCAGTGCAGTAGATGGTCAGAAAGAATGTAAGTTCCTGAGTACCCAGCCAGTGAGAGAGGGGACAGGGACACCCCTCGGCTGGGGAAGGGCATAAAGGTTTGTACATTTCAGGGGAAGGTGTTCCTCCTCAGTGAGATGCACCTGACTCAGCTGCCATATTTACAGTGATAAATAGTTTTGCTTCAATGACTTTCTCTTTCAGCTTTATTGGTGAGTGTTTCTCACACCGTGAAAGAAAGAGAGACGGTAGGAAGTTGGAGCTGGAACCTGATCTAGTATTTTCATTCAAGACCTGGGTAAAGTGACGTGCACTTGTTCCATCACTGACGATGTGATTGTGAAGCCTGGGTGCGGAGTTCACGCCATCATCCAGGCAGAGCAGGGGGAATGAAGTGACAGAATGGGGCTGAGCTGGCATCACACTCATGGGGATTCACAGAAAAAGCCTGTTAAGATGAAATTGTATTAAAAAAAAAGACCCAGAAACAGTAATTGGTTCTTTGAATGGTTGTTACTTGTCAGCATGATGCATTTGGGAAGACAAAGGAAAAAGGCAAAGGGGAGAAGGAAAAATGATACTGTGGTTCAAAGCCCTGGTAGGAGTATCTCCTAGGTGATATCATCACTTTCTGATCAGTAGTTTTCCTTTTAATCATGTGTTTGCAAAGAGGATTTTTCTGGTTTTGTTTTTAGGTGCTCTTGCTGCCATTTCTCTTTAAGTTTTTTATGTCTGTTGATCAGCAAATGCTCTTGGCCTGCAGCTGTTTCTTACCAGTCTAAGAACCTGGTGATGTTCATTCCACAGTGCTTCCTCGGTGCTAAAATGAAATTACTATTTCACTTACTGAAGGAGATTTTGAAATGGAACAAGTCCTCATGGTCAATCCAGAGACATTGATGATTCACTTCAGCCCCAGTCATTCCATGATCCTCTGCATCTCTCCCTCTACAATCCAGTGACATCTACTCAGACTAGAAACTGGAAGTCAGTAATTGTAGAATATTTTGTGATGCCATCTTCCCTTTAAAAACATACTAACTTGTTTTAGAAATGTTTTTTATTATTATTTTTGGCTACACCTTGCTCTCCAGCTCACTGGGAGCAGGTGGATACTTTATTTCTTAATTGTCACTGTGTCAGCTTTTTCTCAAATGGAAAAAATACTTTTATATTAAAATTTAACTATATATACACAGACTTGTCACACTCTTACTATAGAATATCATCCTCAAATGGAATCAATGGAGCAAAACAATGTGTGTGTGTTATCACTTCTTATGGAGAGCTGCTGACAGTGGAGCAGGCTGCGGGGATCTCCCCTTCTGCTTTCTGTCTGGAGCTGAAGTTCAAACCCACTGCTTGATGAATCCTGACAATCATTGACCCTTTGAGAGCCTCACAAGGCTTCTCAGATGTTCCATATATAAAATTAACTTGCAGGAATTAATTTTTTTCCATTCTTTACAATGTTGTAAAATATTTGGTTTTGTTTTTGTTTTTTTGAAGCACAAGGTTTTATGTTTCCAGCTTTCTGCTGGAAATTCTGTTCTCCCAGTTTTGGTGCCCTGTGTGAAGTATGGTCACTGTTCATGTGATAAATTTTGTTCTTAGAGGATTGAATCACTACTTTCAACCGTTGTATCTTTCAGTGATTTCAAAAATTCAGATAAAAATCTCCTGTGGGACGTTGTATTTTTGGTGTGGAATGGTGGAACCTGTGCAAAAGTGATGTTAAAGTTTTTATGTAAAATTACAGTAAGGCATGTTTGCAAATTACCCCCCCCTCATTCATTTACATAAATGACTTTTGATTTGTTTTGGAGGTTAAGAAGTGATTGTTTTTAATGCAGTGCTTGAGTGATACTGTTAGTAACCTTGCAGAAGTTTTGCATTTACATGCAATTTTTATGTAATGCTTCACTACACTGAGTCTTTATTAAAGTCCTCCTCTTGCCAATGCCCCTGTGTTAGGGAATTGTTGGAATGTGACTGGGATAGGCAGGATGCGAAGTGCCCCGCAAATTAGTGGCTGGGTGAGGTCTGGGAGTCTCTAGGCTTGTCTGGCAGAGCAGCCTGTGCTTATTGACAAGTCACAGCGCCGCTCATGTAGAAGTAATTTTGTCTTCAGAGAAAAGAGGATGGAGAACCCTGGGAAAATGTCTGCTTTCTGGCTCTCTATGGAGCAGTGAAGATCACAGGCAAGAGACAGCTCCGACCAAACTCCTAACAAATGCATCAGCCATGGCTTTTGTCCATGAGGGAATTACTTACTGATGATTATGGAACCAACATTAACACCATGAAATCCTGTGTCTCACTGAGATAGCAAATGTGTCATAGTAACTAAATTTATTTGGGTTCCAAAGCAGCAGCAAATTTAGTATGTGAGCTGTGCAAGACTCTCCTGTTTCCCTCTGATGTTAGAGGAGGTGTTGTGAAAGGTTCTGTGGGTGAGTTTAATAATTGTCTTTGCCTGTAAAGCCCTGTCAGCTTTCAAGGTTTTTGTTTGCTGTCCGTGAAACACTTTTGGATTCAGCCTTAGAGCTGTTGCCCACACATAGAAAATAGTGACTTGAGTTAAACTTTGAAATTAATGGTCCAGATCTTAAAAATGAGCATTCAGTATTTATCAGTTCTTGCCTTTTCTGTCTCTGAAATACCAGACAGTTATTTAGGCAAGGAGGAAACAAACAAACCAACCAAAAGATTGTGTAATTTGTGATGGAGTTGATAGCAGATATCTAAATGCTGCTTGTCATCCTTGCTTTGGAGGGTTCGGGTCAGGGTTAGCTGAGCAGATGCTAACAGGTATTAGCTCAGTCTTGGCTCAGTCCTATTTCATATTTTGTTGATTATCTGGGTGAGGGGATCGAGTGCACCCTTAGTACGTTTGCGGATGACACAAAATTCTGTGGAAGTGTCAGTCTGCTGGAGGGCAGGCAGTTCTGCAGAGGGGTCTGGGCAGCTGGGCGGATGGGCTGTGACTACCGAGCTGAGGGTCAACAAGGCCAGGTGCTGAGTCCTGCACTTGGGTTGCAGCAACCTCATGGAGCACTCCAGGTGGCAGAGGGGCTGGAAGAGGCACGGGGGGGTGCTGGTGACAGCTGCTGGACACTGAGCCCAGGTGGGCAGGGGACTAGTGGCCCCTGGGCTGTGCCAGCTCTGGGGTGGCAGCAGGGCCAGGGCAGTGCCTGTCCCCTGCGCTGGCACTGCTGGGGCACCTCCAGTGCTGGGGCAACTCTGGAGAGCCCTGGAGGGGCTGCAGGGAAGGGGGCTGGAGAATTTCTGAGGGAGCTGAGAAAGGGGCTCAGCCTGGAGGAGAGGAGGCTCAGGGGGGACCTTGTGGCTCTGCACAAGTCCCTGCCANTCTGTTACTGCCATTAGCCTTCCTTTAACTGGGGCAGTGCTCGTGCTGTGTCTGTGCCAGCTGCTGCTTCCTCACCTTTAACTAATGGGGAGCTGTTAAGGGGCTTTAATTTTACAGCTCAAATTTAACTTGACTAATTTCCTGGGAAATGCCATTTCATGGTTTGGGAATTGCTGTGTGCTTTGAACCCTGCTTGTTCAACTTGCTGAGATGAGAAACTCACCTCTAAGCGAAGAGCTCTGCAGCGGCAGCACCTAACCAAGAACGGCTTCCACTCTTTCTAAACTAGAGATTGTAAATAAGTGGGACCATTTGAGCCAGTTTGAACAGGCTATCTTACTCTAAATAAAACTCAAATGCTTTGAGCAAGTTTTGCCTCCCTTTTCCCCTATCAAGCTTTAATAAATAAATTAAATAATGAGATGCAAAAAGCTCAAAATAGTACTTCAGAGCTCTTGGCAGGCAGGAAGGCAGCTGTTCCCACGGGTGGGATGAAGGGAAAAACAAGTTAGGTCTCCAACCTGTTCTTGCTTGTCCCTGTTGCAGACTACTGTGACAGTTCACCTTCTCCCCAGAGCTCATCTCAGCTAGTGACACTTCTGAGAACTGGGCATCACATTTCCCTCTGCTTTGGTAATCATGTTTGTGTTTTGAGGTTTTATCTCTGTGTGTTGAGGTGTAACAGGGGTTTAATATGGGCTATGGGAACCTCCCCTGGTTAAGCACTTGTGGTCCAGATACTTGGAGGGGCTCTGTAATTGCATGTGGGAGTTTTAAAATTTCCTAGGAAACATTGTGCAGATATATTTTAAATTGTTTTTGTCATGAAACTATGAATTTTTATTTGTACATTTGCAAAGGTAATTTTAGCATAAGAACAAAATAAAAAGCTGTTGTCCAGTGCCTGGTGCCTTTGGATTTTTCATGTGTTTGAGAGGAATTTATCTCCATGGTTGCTTCACTGCTTATTCCTTGTGCTATAAATTACCTCTGACAGATTAATTTAAAGCACAGGAGATGAGAGGAAGTACTAACCTTATGATGCATTGATGCTTCTGTGATTAGGTCTGGGAAACATTCAGCTGCAATTTCCTCCTTTGACCTGAAGTTTGGTATTTGTGTTAAATATCTGAAATGAGGGTTGACACCAAGATTGCCCTCGGTGTTATACCTGTGCCACAGCTATGTGTGTTCCTCAGCCCCACAGCAGGGCAAAGAATTGCTTTGGGCCTGGAAAAAAAAAATATCCAAGAGGAAAAGAGCCTGGTAGACACCCAAGTCACATCAACACCTTGAAATGCTGCCGAGCACGGGCAGTGCAGTGGCGTTGGAGCGTGCCAGAGGGAAGCGCTCCGTGTGGAGTGGCTTGTGGCTCTCTGCTCTGGAGGAGTCACATAAGTGATTCCCCTACTGCTCCATCATAGGGTACAGTAAAGTATCATTTCTTTGCTTAAGCCAGTTTTTTTTTAAAGGCAGGAATGAACTTTTCCTTACAGGTTCAAGAGTGTGGATGGGGGCTGGTTCATGTTTCTCTTATAAATAATATTTTGAGCCATCTTGGTTATGAATAGAGATAATGAAATGAAAATACAGGAAGCTAAATGGGAAAGTGGAACCAGGCAAAACCTTTTCCTTTCCTCTTTTTCTTAATAAACTAAGGCAAGCACAGCAGTACTTTGTGCAGAATTCCTTGTTAGTGCAAACAGGCTTTTAGAACCATGGAACAGTTTGGGTTAGAAGGGACCTAAAGGTCCCTTAAAGGGACCTATTATTCCATTCCACTGCCATTAGCAGGAACACCTTACACTAGACCAGGCTGCTCCAAGCCCTGTCCCAGCTGACCTTGAACACTGCCAGGGATGGGATAGCCACTGGTGCCCTGGGCAACCCATGCCAGGGCCTCATCTCTCCTGTAGAGAATTAATTTCTTCCTGATATCTAATCTAAACCCCCCTTCATTTTAGGGCCATTTCCTATGGACATTACTAGAGTGAGGAAAGATGAGTGATGACTGAATCCCAAATAAGAAGTTGGGACTTTTTTTGGAGTTCTTTAGTAGAGAGGTGGCCTGTCAGTCATGTTCAGCTTGGTAGCGAAGTGAAGGGTTATTTCAAAACTTTGCATAACTAGTGTTGAGCCACTGTCTTTGTTTTTGTTGTCACAAATCTGTTGTGAGCAGATGGAATTTCATTTTTTCCCCACTACCATCCCAGAATAACTCCTTTCAAAGTCATTTTGGAGGCTATAGGAGAAGTGCATGCATATTGCTGAGCTAGTGATGTAAGCAATGATTTTTGCAGCTATGTCTTCCCTCAGGGAGTTCAGCTCTTTGCTGGCTGGGTCAGATGTCCACAATTGTGGTATTTTTCTAATTGGTCTATTTGTCTGTTGGATTTGTTGTTTTGTGTTCCTGATTTTTTCAAAGAAAGAGTTTCTTTGTAGTGATTATCAAGAGATCTGCTTGTTAGACACTGCCTTACTTCAAGAAAAGATAAACCTCTTCCCAGCCCCCCCATGCAGGAACATCTGCCTCTGCAGCTAAGGAATCAGGAGGCTGCTGAGTGACCTTTGCTGAACCAAGAGTGTTTCACAAACACTCCAGAGCTACTTATTGGAGAAAGAAATGCTAACAAGTGCTGGCTTATAAAGATACTGTAGCGAGACTTGCTGAGGCATCATTGACACAAAACACAAATTCTGTGTAACGTGCCAATGAGTGCATTGCTTCTGTATTTTCAAAGTTTGTTCCAAAAATAAAATGGTTTCATGTAGTCTTTGCTTGATTAAAGTGTGCTTAAAACATCATAGAATCCCAGAATGTTTTAGGTTGGAAGGGACCTTAAAAAAGCCCATCCAGTGGGACCCCTGCTATGGCAGCGACACCTTCCACTGTCCCAGGCTGCTCCAAGCCCCAGTGTCCAACCTGGTCTTGGGCACTACAGGGATCCAGGGGCAGTCACAGCTTCTCTGGGAATTCCTGCCCAGCTCCTCCCCACCCTCCCAGTCAGGAATTACTTCCCAGTGTCCCATCCATCCCTGCCCTCGGGCAGTGAGAAGCCATTCCCTGTGTCCTGTCCCTCTATCCCTTGTCCCAAGTCCCTCTCCAGCTCTCCTGGAACCCCTTTAGGCTCTTGAAGGAGCTCTAAACTCTCCCTGGAGCCTTGTCATCCCAGTTCTCTCAGCCTGTTTTTATTTTGTAGAAGGATTTTCTTTTTCTGTTCTTTTTCTGTTTTTCAGTTCTCTTGCTGCATCTTCTGCCCTGGTAAGGACTCAAGGCTTGGTGTTTTAATAGCCAAGAATTTCTGTTAGTGGGTTAGGAAATACTGATCTGGATTGTAAAATTTATTGTGCAGATGCATTTAATAAGGCATAGCAGTTGATAGTGCCTAAACCCACCCCATTCACTAAGGGATTTAGACTGGTCACACTGAGGCTGAAAAACACACTCAGGCATTTGAAGGTCCCTCCAGCTCTTCACCTCCTGAAGGTTGAAGCTGTTGAGTTACTGGATGACTTTCACATTTGGTTTATTTGCCCAGGCTCTTAAATAAACACCAGGATGGTTTGAGCACCATGGGTTTATTTAATTCTTCCCAGGAGCTGGTGGAAAAGCTTAAGCTGGCTGGTGGAGTAATCTATGTGGTTAAAGTCACCTGTGCCAGCAGTGAAAGTTTTTATTTAAGGCATTAAGATGATTTAATAAAGCTACGTGAAGTCTGGTGTTTTCTCCATTTGCTAAGCCAGGATTTTGGCTGAATGTTTGAATATAAAGTGCTGCAAGTGCCTTCCCATCCCATAGGTGTAAGTGGGAACATGCAGCTGATATTCACATTTTTCATGTGTTGATGTACTCCTGCCTAAATTCAAGTCATCTGGATTATTCTTTATTTTTGAGTTTTGTTCTACTTTACAAAGTGAAGCTTCTTGAGGAAGCCAACTGTGTACACCTGTCTTCATTAGATAATCAAAGTGTTTGGTATTTAGTTCTTTTTTTTTTCTATGTAGTGTGAAATTGCTTTCATTAACATGAGTTGTTTGGGGAAAATGCCACTTGTACTTTTCTACAAGGGGTTGCAAATCGTTCTTTTTCTTGCTGTGATAACGAATTTAGCACTGCAGTCTGTGGGAGGGAGGAACAGCTGGCTTGAACTGGAAAAGGGAAGGGAGAAGAACTGATAAAGTGTTTGTGGAAATGTTTACAATTCTGTACCAATATATATATGGAAATGAGAAGTTTCTGTAATAACAAAAATTAGGAGACAGCTTTTTTGTTCCCATCTTTCTTTCTGTGTATATTGGCAAACATAAGTGTTGCTTTTTTTATGTTGTGAAGTTGGGTGCTTATTTCCAATTGTTTCTGTAGGTGCTAAAAGATAGAATCCTAGAATGATTTGGGTTGAAGGGGCCTTAAAGACATCTATTTCCAAACCCCCTGCCATGGGCAGGGAGCCCATCCATTATTGCAGGGTGGTCCAAGCCTCATCCAGTTTGTCCTTGGACATTTCTAGGGACCCAGGGGCAGCCACAGCTCTGTTGCCCTGGGCACCCTGTGCCGGTGCCTCCCCACCCTCCCAGCCAGGAATTCCTTCCCAAAATCCCATCCAGCCCTGCCCTGTGGCAGTGAAAGCCATTCCCCGTGTCCTGTCCCTCCAGGTCTTGGCCCCAGTCCCTCTACAGCTCTCCTGGAGCCCCTTCAGGCCCTGCCAGGGGCTCGCAGCTCTCCCTGGATTTTTGCTTCTCCAGGGGAACATTCCCAGCTCTCCCAGCCTGGCTCCAGAGCAGAGGGGCTCCAGCCCTTTGAGCAGCTCCGGGGCCTCCTCTGGACTCTCTCCAGCAGAGGGCTGGGGCAGCTCTGCGGCTGGGCAATCACCTCAGGGGGCACAAGGGCAGAGCCCCCTCCCCTGCTGCCCATGCTGGGATCAGCCCAGGCTTGGGGTGTTTTGAGCTAGGTAATGTCCAGCTCTCACCCAGCAGCACCCCCAAGTCCTTCTCCCCAGGGCTGTTCTCCATCCCTCCATCCTCAGACTTTTCCGAGGCCAGGCATTGCCCTGACCCAGGTGCAGGACTTTGCAGTTGGCCTTGTTGAACATCATGGGTTTGTACTGTTGTGCCTCCAGCCTGTACCGGTCCTGTTGGGTGCCATTCCATCCTCAGGTGTGTCACCCTCACCACTCAGCTTGGTGTCATCAGCTGTTCATGGGAGGGAACAGAGCTGGAAACTCAGCTGGATTCTTGGGCCAGCGCTGGTGCTGACCTGGGCTCTGCTCCCTGAGCCAGTCATCACAGTCCTGCTTGAGTGCCTGTACAGAATCTTTCAGGTAGGTGTGCTGGAGGGACTGCTAGGAGGGAGAGGTCATGTGGCTGAAGGGAGTATGTCTGGGAGCAGATTCCCTGAAATGAGGTAAAAACCAGAATAATCAAAATAGATTTTAGGATATTGTAGTGATAAATTGTTGGTTTCTTTTATTATTGGTGCTCTGTGGACTTCTTCTCCCCTCAATGAAATTCTTCTCTGTCCCCTTCTTCGAGACAAATATTTACATGCCTTTCATTCTTTACAGTAATACATGTGAAGAGAAGGACATTTTTGAGACAGACAGAATATCCTTGAATCATATAAACATAGACTTTTTTTTCTGGGGGCCCACACTTCCCTCGTTCTCTCAGATTTAAAATTTGATGCTTAAAAGGCTCTTTTGCTGTTGTATTATTTTTACTGCTTCTGGCATCCATGAGAACATCTTCCTTATTAGTTGATCAAGGAGTCATTAAATTATGATACTGGCAGAGAGTTTGTTTCATTAATAAATACAATATTTTCATTATTAATTCCATTATCTTTGCATGTTCTTATGGTGATGTTTCAGCCAAAGCTTTAAAAAGTCAAGAATTTGTCATTCTGTATATGTTTACAAATGCTGCTCTGGATTTTGGGAAGTACTATGACTGTTTTAGGGATCTGTATCTGAGGATCTTTGTCAAAATCTGGTTTTGAGGCCTGGACCAAACAGAAATTAACAGCAATATTTTTCCTAACTACATTTATTTTTTAAGAGATCAGTTTTCCCAGCAGGTAACACTGCTATGTAGTAGCTTAAAATTTTTGAATGTCGAGAAAATAAAAGGAATTATTTCTATCCCCCTTAGGAAAGTGGGTCATGCTGTGATGTTATTTATAGCATGTCTCAATATTTTAATTTTTGTTGGAACACTGACTAATCTTTGGCTTGTACTTTTCTGTAAGTGTGACTACCAAGTTCTGAGCTCTGCATTTGGCCTAAAAATCAGCAGTGATGGAGGTGGCAAGTTTGGAGTTAAATCAGAGTGTAAATGGGCTTCTTGAGAGTTCAGTGGATTGTTTTGGGGTTTAATGTTTAGGAAGAATGGGGCAGTAGTTTCATATACAGCATTGGAAAGCAGAAGGGATTGCTGCTGCTACCTCTACATTTCTAATAGAAATTTGATGTGTTTGCATTTGTCTGAGAAAGTACAGCAGGATGATGGTCCTCTGCTCCACAGGGTGGCCTTAAACTCCACTTCCTCTGATTCAGAAGGTGGCCTGAAGGTGAAGTCAGTTGCTTAACCTCTTTTCATTCACAATAGAGCACATGTTCTGCCAAGGAATGCTTTTCCTGGTCTTAAATGTAGGCCTGACAACTTGAAAGCTTATCAAAGTGAAGGGCTCTCCAACTGCAGGGGGAGATTGGTGTCTGTCAATTCTGAGCATGTGGGCTTTAAAGAATTTGAATTATGAAGCTTTATTTACAAGGGTCACAGGTGTGCTGTACTGCAACTTAAATGATTGTACAGGTGCTTGAGATCCATTGAATAATTGAATATTTCTAATTTTGGGAAAGGGATGAAAAATCCTCTTAGAGACATTGTGTGCATGAGCCTTTGATGATTCTCTTTGACTATTGCAATAAAGTGCTTTCTTTGGCCTTTTGTCTTGCAGGGGCAAGTTAAGTTAAGTTTTGGGGTAAGACCACTTGCAAGGGCACTTGCCTTGAGGTTTTAGGTGTTTGTTGTGTGCCAGGGAAAGAGAGGGATTGATATGTTCTTTTTCTGCTGTAGCGAGATGATTTATGATGTGTGAGATGCATTTGTTTCCACTGTGCTCTATTGTCTCCTCCTGAGTGGTGTGACTAAGACAACTCTACCATAAACCCCAGGAGCATTTTAGGACCATCAGCAAAGGATGAGACTCCTCTTTTTCTGGGCATTACAAACACTTTCAGCTAAATTAGCCTTATTTCAAAGAACTAGGCCAAGATCCAGTAAGTGGATTTGGAAACAGATGGGGAAAGCAGGGTGCAACTGTTGGATTAGATTAATAGACAGCTGTTGTAGTGTCCACCATCTGCATGGCCAATGTCTCAGGTATGAGTGGTGGGTATGGGTGGCCTTCAAGGGGACCTTCTGAACTGGTCTTTTGTCATGGTAACGTTTCTGCATAGATTACAGGCACTAGGGATTGTGTTCAAAAAAATAAGAGTGCTAAGACTGGAGTTCTTGCAGTATGAAAACAGAGATCAAAGGTAATATAGAGAGAATAGAACAGTGCCACAGAAAAATGTGCTGACAAACAGCATGAAATGTGCTGCTTGTGTGAAGAACACATCCGTTCAGTGTAATAATAATAATGACTTTCATTCTTTGTTTTTACCCTGTAAGTTTAAATGGGAGAAAAAAACTGTAGTAAAGGATCACAGTAATGTTGACATTTACAGTGCAACTTCGCTGGTTGGCTCAGCAGAGATAAAGCTGAGGTTATGTAGTGAATAAATCCTGCTTTGTGGTCTCTGAGATGAGGCTGAGAATAAAGAAATAGGAGAATATGCAAGGACCTAAATTTGGGGTGTTTTCAGTTTGAATTTAAAACTTAGAGGCATAAACAAGAGTGGAGCTCCAGCATGTTTCTGGTGTGGCAAACACAGTAGGATCACAAGGCAGCGCCTGTAAACAATGGCTTTGAAGCAGTGCGGAAGTGCTGGTGTCATTTGGGATCCAGCACAGTTCTGGGGTTTTTTTTCGATACTTCTGATGTGGAGAAATGGAGTTGGAGGACGGAAATCAGCTTTTCCTTCATAGTTTTTGTTGTCTTAATCTTCAGGTTAGGTAATCATAATTTTAATAACTCAACCTTTTAAAAAATTAAGTATTTTAGTTATTAGAATAAAAATCTTTACTGTGAGGAAAAAGTTCTTCCCTGTGAGGGTGGTGAGGCCCTGGCACAGGCTGTCCAGAGCAGCTGTGGCTGCCTCTGGATCCCTGGAAGTGTCCAAGGCCAGGCTGGACATGAGCTTGGAGCACCCTGGGACAGTGGAAGGGGAGTGGAAATTCGATTTTCCATGATTGCGCTGCAGCAGTGACTTTTGTATGAGTTTGTTCATCTTGAGGACTTGGATCTCAGGAAGCTGAGTATGTGAAAGAGAGAGGAGGAGAGAATTCTCTGGACACATGGAGTAGTTCTTTGTCTTTGTTTTAGGTACCTGTTGCTGCGTAGATAAAATCCTTGTCAGAGTGGATTTTGCAGTAATGTCATTATCCTCATCTGTGAGACCTGGCCTGTAATTAATTACATCTTCCCAGCTTTACCTGTGGCGTGGAACCGAGGTGGCAGAAGAAGGGATTTAGCTGTTCTACATTAGAAATTCATGAAATAGCTGTGTGGATTTTTTATCTGCTTCTCTCATCCCCAGTGTGCCTGATCATTATTCCATGCTTATAAATGAAAGCATTTGCTTATAGTAAATGTCCTTTAACCTCAGTGCTTTTAGTGAGAACCTGAACAAAGTCAAATTATTAATCAATTTAAGATAAGAAAGTGTTTGTTCTGGTAAGAGGCTATAACAGCCCTTTCTTTGTGCTTTCAATTCCAAATATACCCAAAATAATGACTTCTAATTGTGAAGTGCTTGAACACTTCAGAAGGAGGAGGAAGAAAGGAGAAAAACTCATTGCTTGCATCAGTCTGTAGATTTGGCAACTTCAAAATTAGGATGGGGCTTTTGGGTCAAAGGGCTTTTGGGTTTGTTTGGTGGTTTTGGTTGTTTGTTTTTGCTTGCTTGTTTAGTTTTTGGTTTTGTTTGTTTGGTTTGGTTTTGCTGGTTGGTTTTTTGTTTGTTTGTTTTTTGTTGTTGTTTGTTTGTTTTTTTCTTTTTAAATTATTATTTGATTGAAGTTATTTTTAGGAAAAAGGCTGTGAAGCTTCTCCAGACAAGATGCTGTTAAGTCTTCAGTGTCACTGCAGTCTAAAGTAATACAAACCTGTTTTGAGATCCAGTGATGACCACTTAGAGGTTAAATTTTAATGTGTTTTATAAACCAAACCAGCCTGCTTACCTTTTCTGGTGAGTAATGGAGGAAAGGCAAGCTGCATTTTTTCTTTATTAATCTGATGAAAAGAAATATATTCAAACCCCTGTTCCCAGCATATAAGGTACCTTTAATGTCACAATGCTTTGAATTGGTGCTGCAAAGTTATTTAATCCCTAAATTCTAAGGTACTTTTTGTGAGTTTTTGTTGTCACTAGCAACAGGCTTGCTTTATATTTATTAGATAGTAATTAGTCAACAGTTTTGAGGCTTTGTCTTGTTGTGCAGTTCCTGTCTACAGAGGAATATCCTCAGTGCATACTAATTGGTATTTGAAAAATATACACTGCTAGGATTACTCATATTATTAAAAAACCCACGGATTTGGCTGGTGATTTACAATATCAGATTTGGCTGTTTACCCAGGAGATACCATTGATTGCTGCCTGATTTTCTTGTGTTGGTTTTGTGCTTTTCAGGGGCTCCTAGAATGATTGGGGAGTAATTAAATATGCAGAATCTTTTTGCATAAAATATTTTTCTTTGAAGTTCTTTTTTGTTAAATCTTCGTCCTTGTCATTGCTTCCCTTTTTCTTTTAAAAAGCTGGAATAGGCAGCACTCAAAGTTGGAGGTCTTTGAATATGTGGGCTGTAGGTTCATCTCTCTAACTATTCTTTCCCTTCAGTTCTTATATATTGCAATCCACTTGGAAATCAGTGAAAAATTCAGTGTACACAACACTGTTGTGAAGATTGAAACAAGCTTTAAGTATTGTGTGTATATGCATGTATACATATGTATTTATGCAGTACACTTATGTATTTTTAAAAAATCTTGAGTTTTGTGAATAGATCCTTGCAGTTGTTTTTTTCTACCCTGGAGATTTTAAAGTTGATGTTGTAATTTAGAGCTTTGTAAATATTGTAGTACAGGACATGGCTTACTCTTTTCTTAGGGTGTAGTAGCTGCTTCTTGCAGAGTAGGAGATGTAACACTCAGGTGGTACAGAAGCACTTCTTGTGCAGCAGCCAAACATTTCACCAAGTTAGCAAAGACCAGTGGTGTTTGATGCCTTTCCATATTTTCTGGTGTCTGATTTCTGTATTTGAGTAATAAAATTACCATAGCATCACAGAATTGTTTAGGTTGGAAAAGCCCTCTAAGACCATCGAGTCCAGCTGTTCCCCAGCACTTCCAGGGTCACCACTGACCCCTGTCCCCAAGTGCCACATGCACAGGACTGTTAAATCCCTCCAGTGGTGGGGACTCCACCATTGCCTTGGGCAGCTGTGTCAGGTTGGAGAAACCTTTCCCTAATTTTCCCCAAATCCACCCTGAGTCTCCCCTGGCCCAGCCTGAGGCTGTTCCCTCTCCTCCTGTCCCTGTTCCCTGCAAGCAGAGCCCGACCTCCCTGGCTGTCCCCTCCTGGCAGGGACTTGTGCAGAGCCACAAGGTCCCCCCTGAGCCTCCTTTTCTCCAGGCTCAGTCCCTTTCCCAGCTCCCTCGGGAATTCTCCAGCCCCTTTCCCAGCTCCCTCGGGAATTCTCCAGCCCCTTTCCAGCTCTCTTCCCTTCCCTGGTCATGCTCCAGCCCCTCCAGGGCTCTCTAGAGCTGCCCCAGCACTGGAGGTGCCCCAGCAGTGCCAGCACAGGGGACAGAGGGCACTGCCCTGGCCCTGCTGCCACCCCACAGCTGGCACAGCCCAGGGGCCACTGGCCTCCAGAGGCCTCTTGCCCACCTGGGCACACCTGGGCTCAGTGTCCAGCTGCTGTCTCATCACCCCAGGGCCTTTTCCAGCCCCTCTCCCCTAACCTGGAGCTGCAGGAGTTGCTGTGAGCCAGCTGCAGGACCTGACACTTGGCCTTGTTGACCCTCCCCCATCACAAATACGGCCAACACTTTCTGGGGCCAACGACCCCTGAGCCTGGTGGTGTTGGTGGCAGGTTATGTGGGGTAGGAGCCTTCTATGTGAGAGTGGTCAGATGTATGTCAGGAATACTTTCCGCTCCAAGTCCCTCATTCTTGGAATGTTTTTCCTTCTAGAGTTACTCACGTGTTCCAGACAAAGCCAAAACACTGTGTAGGACATGTCCCAGTTACCCAAACCTCCAGCCCCATGTCTTGTATGGCACGGGCAGCACTGAGCATGGGGAACAGGGAGCTGTTTGCTTTTTTACTGGTGCTTGGAGATCAGTTGAGCTTTCTGTGAAATCTCACAGAGTTGAAAAGATGAAATTCTAATTTCAGTTTGCTTTTGTGCTGAAGATTTATTTCTGTCTGGGAGAATGTTTATAGAAGAACATGAATGCTGCTGCCCTGCTCTAGCCAGGCAGTGCAGGCAGTGAGAACTTAATTCCTATTTATTTTCCTTTCAGAAATGTCAACTCTGATTTATTATAGATTTTTAATATCCCTCATTTGTCCATAATAGCTGGAAGTTTGGAAAGCAGTCTGAAAAACTTACAGATAAGTTTATACTAATTGTGTATCAAAGGAGTTCAACTCATATTTTTAAAATTAAATCTAATGCTGAAACTTCATTCAGTTGCATTGATGTTGAAATGCTCTTTTTTTTTTCCCCGTCCTGAGATGTGACATGCGTGGGGCTACAGTATTAACAGGATTATTTTATTTTTTATATCACTCTTGGTAGCATTTCTATGGTGAATGAATTAGTAATTGTTTCCAGATAAAATTATTGCAAGAGTTCTATGAGCAGAGGCTCCCTGAGAGCTTTCCACATGGCATGAGATTGTTTTTTAGCTTGAGAGACTTGCTCAGGTTTTCAGAATCTCTGCTCTTGGTTACAGCAAAGTTCTATCAGTGTTGATACTGTTTGATTCATGGCTTTTCCATGGATATTATATTCAAAAGGATGAATTTTTAGAGAAAAAGACTAGATGTTACCGTCTCCAACTTGGAAGGTTCATTTGGTTTTGTGAATTCCTGGTTGCTAGATAAGTGTTTGGAATTTTCAAAGATGCTGAAGTTTTAAAAGAAATATAAATCACAGAATCATGGAATGGTTTGGGTTGGAAGAGACCTTAAAGTTCATCCAGCTCTATCTCCTGCCACAGTCAGGGACACCTTCCACCATTCCGGGGTGCTCCGAGCCAGCTCCAGTCTGGCCTTGGGCACTGCCAGGGATCCAGGGGCAGCCACAGCTGCTTTGGGCACCCTGTGCCAGGGCCTCATTTCTCTCCTAGGGAAAAATTCCTTCCCAATATCCAGCCTAAATCTATACCTTAGATTGTATGTGTATTTTTTTTAAAGTCTAATCTCTGTTCATACTTACATCTGTATCTCTGTAGAAGGCCCAGATGCTTCTTGTGCTTCCAACAATCTTTTTTCTGCACTTGCCTGAATGTCCATTTCCTGTAGAACTTCAGTAATTGGCTTTTAAAGATCTTTAGCTCAATTTCTCAGCTTGAAAAGTATTATAATAAATTCATTTATAGACAGAGGAAGGTGGTTTTTAAAAATCTGTGGGTTTTGCCTTTTTAATTTGAATCAGAGATCAACCTTAAAAATGCTTGATGGAAAAGCATTTGGAAAATCATTTTTGACTCAGGCAAAATATTTTAAAAAGTGAGACATTAACAGATCACTGGGAAAAGGCACAGAAAAGGTTCCAAGATAGCAGTTTGGGGAACTTCTGATCTTGCTTTCTTCTCTTTTTGCCAAGTTTAAATGTTGAATGTTTTTGTTTTAAAGCTGTGTTGTAAGTAGGACAGCTGAATTTTGCCAGAGCCTGTGATTTGCTCCAGCCATGTGCTTATGATGGAGTTTATAACCTGCCTAGGAAGGAATCCTGTTTGGGGTACCAGTGTGTGCACTATCAGAACGTGGTGTTTGGGCACCTTCAGGTGCTGCTGCTTTTGGCTGCCATCCATCCTTCCCTGTCATTTATTTTCAGCAGTTTCTGCAATGCTTCAGCAATTTCTTAGAACTCATCTTGAATATTTTGACTAATTCATATGAGATAGGAATGTATATTGGTTTGCCTCCTGCTGGTGTAGAATTTGCATTGTTCAGCATTTGCAGGTGTTGATAACAATAGAGAATCACAAAATGGTTGGGGTGGAAGGGACCTTAAAGCTCATCTCATTCTACCCTGTGCCATAGCCAGGGGCACCTTCCCTTAGACCAGGTTGCTCCAAGCCCCATCCAACCTGGCCTTGTTCACTTCTTGGGATGGAGCTTGGGGATCAGTCCTCCATTCAGGCGATTGTCAAGGAGTTTGTGGAGAGTCAAATACAGAATGAGTGAGTGGTTGCACCATGGACTTCATCTGAACTGCATGCAAGAGTGGTGCAGTTTGTATAAATAAATAATTCAGGAATAATTTTAGCTGCTGTTGGGGAATTCCTTTTGCTGATTAGATGGTGTATCCATACATAAAGGTTTGGAACCATGACATCAATCTGACAGAGAAATCATAACTCTTGAAGTGGTGTCCTTCAAGGTGTCATTCTTGAAGAACAATCGTCAGAAGGCCTGGATAGAGAGTTCAACAGGAGACTCCCAGCTGGGTTTTGTGCTGTAGTTGGTTTCTTTATAGTGGCTCTTAAGTAAATAATAATCTAATGGTGATCTAGAAAATTTAGGGAATCCTTTCTGAAAGTTTAAAACCACTGGACACTAATACTTGTCTTTGTGTTTTGTTTGCAGACTCACTGAACCTTCAGGGTATGTCACAGATGGGCCTGGAAATTACAAATACAAGACAAAATGCACCTGGCTCATTGAAGGAAGGTGAGTGTCAGAAGCAGCTTGGAATTTTGTGTTGCTTAGTGGGACTTTTAGGTGAGTTTTATCTGCACTGAATACTTTTAGGTCTCACAATTCTTTCTGGCTATTCTAAAAGCTAGATAGGGCAACACTTAATCATTCTTGGTAAATAAGTTTTTGTGCAACAGAGCCCTCCAAACTGACTTCTGATTAAGAGGTTTGTGTTGAAACAGCATGTGGTAAACAAAAATCAGTGCACTTCTGTAAATAATGAAGGATTATGAATTACTTAACTGATATCATAGTGGGCCATTCAGATGATGGGATTCATTATGTATGGGTTTTTTTGGTAGTTTGAGAAACAAAAGAAAGCTCTGAAAGCTTTTATTCATGAAGAATCAGTTTCTGTAATGATGAACTTCAGATATTTCTTTACTCACTGAGCCATAGGGACTTCAGAGGAACCACTGACCTTTTATTGCAAAGGCTTTCCTAACTAGGAAAAGTCCCTCTGATCTCCCCCCTCACTTTGCTGCCCTTCCTGTATTTGATCCTCATATTGCTTACAGCAATTTCTTGCAAAGCTTTTAGGAGTAACATATTTAATGTCTATCCTCTGTCACCAGATTCATGGTGCAGCAGTTCGGAGACTCTCATTTGTTGAAATATATTTTTGAGAGTACCAAGCTGGTACCTGCCAGAACCCAGGGCATCTCTTTTGCTGCCCTGGGAGCTCAGGAGACCCTGACCAAATAGTCTGGGAACTGAACAGGAAGGATTGACTCCAGTACAGGGGGGTTACAGCCCTGTCCAGAGGGGTGAACAGGGGGGTTTCAGTTCCGTCCATGGGGGTCACAGACCATGGCACAAGGCAGAGATGAATTACAAATTTCAAGAGTGTGAAACACAGTAGTATAGCTTATCACAGAGTGAGAAATATGTAGTTTTAGGTTTCTATGGTAGAAGTAGATGGAGACAAGATGGAGATTTTGGGGAGGTTCCTAAGGCTTTTCTTCTTCTTCTTCACCTCCATTTTCTGATGTGACGCTGGCACAATGTGGCTTGGGGAGATTGGGCCAAGTGGATATGGTCTGTTTGATGTGGATGGTGGACATTGGTAGGAAATGGTAAACAATATGTTCATAATAATCTGTATATAAGGGGACAAGCTTTCGGGGGATAAGGAGTTCCCTAATGGCTGGTGTTCAGAGCAGTCCTCGCTGAGGACAGAGTGAACTATAAGATAAGAAGGAAAGAATAAACACCATAATAGACCTTGGAGAAAAAACTGAACCTTGAAGCCTCTGTCTCTTTCTTGTGTCTGCCTCAAAACATCCAGGAGGGCAAAAAGACTCTAACCACCTGAATATCGGAAATCATAATCCGATAGGTACCAGCAATGTAACATCCATTTGTGTAGTCTCCAAAGCTTTTCCATGATCAGATATGATGCTGTGTGATAACATCTGTGTGTTCAGTCACATTCTATGTTGTTCTCTGAATGTGCAGGTGGAGAGGTCTGTGAATTGGCATATGAGTCATGTGAGAGTGTGAACTTGTACTGGATGCTGCAAACTGAGGCCTCTTGGCATCTTGGAGGGTCAGAATTTCCTACAGTCCCAGAAGGCACTTTTCCTTAGTCTACTCCTGTGTTTAGCATATCTGTTGCTGACATGCACAGTAGGATCAAGGCACCCTTAGCAAATTTGCCAGTGGACACCAGGCCATGTGGTGAGGTCAGGATGCTGAAGGGAGAGAGTGGCATCAAAGTGGACCTGGACAGACTGGAGACATGGGACTGTGTGAACCTCGTGAAGTTCAACAAGGCCAACTGCAAGGTCCTGCACCTGGGTTGGAGCAAGCCAGAGCACAAACACAGGATGGGCAGGGAATGGCTGGAGAGCAGCCCTGGGGAGAAGGACTTGGGGGTGCTGCTGGGTGAGAGCTGGACATGACCCAGCCCAGAACCCCCTGAGCCCTGGGCTGATCCTAGCATGGGCAGCAGGGGAGGGGGCTCTGCCCTTGTGCCCCCTGAGGTGATTGCCCAGCCGCAGAGCTGCCCCAGCCCTGGGGCCAACAGCAGAAGGACGTGGAGCTGCTGGAGAGAGTCCAGAGGAGGCCCCGGAGCTGCTGCAGGGCTGGAGCCCCTCTGCTCTGGAGCCAGGCTGGGAGAGCTGGGAATGTTCCCCTGGAGATGGGAAGGCTCCAGGGAGAGCTGCAAGCTCCTGGCAGGGCCTGCAGGG
>VWYP01005105.1:124020-145174 GCA_013400435.1 Pycnonotus jocosus | reverse complement strand
TTTCAATAACTCCCAGAATAATTCTATCCATAATTTTATCAAGGACAGAAGGGAACCTGAAAGTGTTATAATTACCAGGATCTTCATTCTTGTCCTTGAAAACTGTAAAAACTATTTGCTGGCTTCCATTTGAATGGGACCCCTCCAGATTTGCAAAACACATTTACAACTCCAGAACCTCCTATCTGTTATGTAAGTGCACCTGGCAGGGCAGGGTAGATATCCATAGACAGCAAAATGTGGTTCCACCAGTCAATCGTCATCTCAGAATTCTGGATACTCCTCAACCTGTTTCACTTTTTTTTTTCCTGCTGGGGACATCTCTCAGTCATTCTTTCTGCAGCCCTCAGACACAAGTGGAAACCTCAGGCACACTCTGAAGCTGGAAACTTGGATAGCTGGGGGTTTGTTTGAGCAGCTGCACTTGGTGCTAGTACCACAGGAGGCACAGAAGACATGATATTCTATTGTGTGGTCACCATTATTAGAGCTTCCCATGGAGAGATCATGGTTGGGGGCAAGACTCTGGGATCAGGCAATCTGTTTGGTGAAGCCACAGACTCCCAGAAACTTTGGGGTTCTTCAGCAGTTTGTCATCCTTGCTGCTGCCTGGTCTCTCCACACACACAGCCCGGGGAGTTCAGAAACCCCCTTGGACATTCCCCTCCAAGGTACATCATAAGCCTCACATGCCCCTCAGCACATAACTCCTGTTGTTAATGTGGGCATCCCACGGTTTGACCTGTGATACAGGCATGATGTTTGACTTCATAAAGAGTCTATCATCAGGATTTGTGCATCTTCTAATGATGAGACTACATCAGAGGACATTATTAGTAGATAATGGAAGAAACAAATCCAAATTAAAAACAAAGCATAAAAAACCCTAACCTACAAAAACAACAACAACAAACCCACAAAACCAAAACCCAGCAAACCATAATAAGATTTTTTTCATGGCCTGGTAGCTAAGACTAATTTTCATAGTTTAACTGATGCCTTAAAATTTTAGTCTTTATATTTTTCAAATCCTGTACTGCATCAGTGCATAACTCTAAACTCCATGTAAAGTATCAGTTACTGTCTACACATCTTAGTCAGACAAAATAATTCTTCTAGACCTGAAACTCAAGGACACCCTACAGTTTTAGGCCCTGAAAAGTATAAACAAAAGTGAATTGGGGAAGTGGAAACTGAGATATGACTTCATTACCTGAAGTTTTAATTGGAGAATTAACCCCTGATATGCAAATAGACCAAATTTATATCTGTCTGAAAAACTCATGACTATAATTCATTTTGGGTGTACCCCCTTGGTGAGGCTTTGTCTGATCTTATTGTACCTGAGGGCCCTTCATTAAATATGTCCACTTTTATCCTTTTAACTTTATCTGATCTCTGTTTCTAGGTCAGCCTGAAATAGGCATTGTAACCCCAACCAACAGCCAAGCAGAGCCACACAGCTGCCTGCTCCCTCCACCAGACACAGGATAGGAGAGGGAATCAGAAGGGTAAAGGCTAGAAAATTCATCAGTTGAGATAAAGAGAGTTTAGTAGGGAAATCAAAAGCCTCACAAGCAAAGCAAAACAAGGAATTATTTCACTGTTTCCCATGGGCAGGCAGGTGTTGAGCCTTCTCCAGGGCAGCAAGGCCCCAAGACATGTAATGGTTACTTGGTATGACAAACACCATCCCTCCCCCTTTTTCCCCCCCAGCTTTATATATTGAGCATGATGTGGTCTGGAATACTCCTGGGTCAGTTTGAGTCACCAGTCCTGGCTGTATCTTCTCCCAACATCCCATGGATCCTCAAATTCTTCACCAGCATACTAGTGTGAAAAAAAGAGAAGACCTTGGCTCTGTATAAGCCCTGCTCAGCAATCAATAAAGCATCTTAATATTATCAACCTTGTGTTTAGCACATAATCAAAACACAGTCCCACACAACCACTGTAAAGCAAATAACTCTACCTCAGCCAAAACCATCACAGACAACTTTCCAGTGCGTGAAAGATGTAGGTTTGAACTTCCTCAAGATAGGAAAAAAATTAGCATCTTAATTCACTTCCATCAATCTACAAAGTCTACAAAGTAGTCACAAGCTTGGCATAGCCCTAACTACATCTAGAATCTGTCTCTCCAGAATAGTCCCATGTGACTACAGTTGAATATTCAAGGAGCTTTCCCTCTAAATAAGAAAATGTTCAATGAAATTAGGGGAATACTGGGAGGTTTTGAAAAGAAGACAGACCAAATCACTATTTGGACTCAGTCATCTAAAACCCACACTAATTTGGATAGGGTTTAAGCAGTTTGAAACCTCGAGTTATTAAATGATTGAATTACTAGGTGTCATAAACACTGGCAGCTGGCCAAATTGAAAAATATGATGATAACTAGCTTTGTTCCACTTTTAACAGCTCATTACAGCATGAGAAATTAAACTGCCATATTATTCCCTGTCACAGATGGTATGCACAGGTTGAAATTAGTATTTATTAGAGTAATATAATTCCTTTTATCCATACTTTTATTTTATCTTACAGAAACAGGCAGGTGACTGACAATTTTTTTAAAACAAAATGGCCTAGGCCTTCTCACCCTCTTTAAATGGCTATATTCAAAAAAGAAAATTCAAACTTAAGGATGATATTTTAAAAATGTTTCTTAGAACAAAACAGGAAAAAACCCAAAGATTGTAATTTTTAAGTAATTTCAGTTTGAAAATAGTTGAAAGTGGCTGTCATATTTTGCAAATCATAGGACTGCTGCTGAAAATTTAGAGAGCAACCATATAATTTCCTGAAAAGAGTTCTTAGAGATAGGCTGTCAATCGATGTTCTAATTTCTTTATTTTACAAAAAATTCAGAGTATGACTCATACTTTTTCTCCTGATTTGCAAGTTATTCCTGTTCAAGGAAGAGCAAGTTTGTACCAGATTCCTTGTTCCTCCTACCTATGAAGGATATTCTGTAAAAAGAGAGTAAAGGATATCTGCAAATCAGGGAAGTGTATATATCATCATGAATTCCCTTCCTCTGTCAGTCCCCTCTTTTTTTCTTATTTTCTCAGATGATATTGCACAATTTCACTCTAGTTCAATAGTTTAGCCCAAATGTAGGTTGAAAGTTTGTCTTACAGAAACCAGAATCATGGGCAAACAATATAAAATATAACAATATAAATCTTATACCCATAGCCAATGTATACATTATAGGTATTTTACATAAAATGTTATGTTACAGTTAAAATATATTATGGACAGACAAAATTAATTATGTAATGCTGTAGACAAAATCAGTAGATTTTAAAATGCATTCATTGAACATTGTAATTAAGATATTTCATTGAGTTTACATGGCAAGATTTTGGTAGCAGGGGGGCTTTGTGAGAACAGGTCAGGGGCTGTCCCCTTGTCAGACACAACCTCTTCCATCTCCAAAACAGACTGGCTACGGACCCAAGATGAGCCAACCAGCTATAATGGTGGTGCCCCTGCAATAACATATTCAAGAGGGGTAAAAACCTGCAGCAGCTGTGAGAAAGATGAATGTGTTAATGTTGGAGAAACAGCCCTTTTAGACATCAAGGCCAGTGAGGGCAGGGGAGGAGATGCTCCAGGTAGGAAAAGCAAAGATTCTTCTGCAGGTCTTGGAGAAGACCATGGCAACATGAACTGTCCCTCAGCATCCCATGAGGACTGTGATGGAGCAGATCCCCATCCACCTGCAGCCTGTGTAGGACTCCATGCTGGAGCAGGTGGATACATCCTGAGGTAAACTGCAACCCACGGAGAGCTGGTGCCAGAGCAGGCTTCTTAGGGAAGAAGATAGAAGTGTTAGGTATGGAGCATGGCAGGAAGGAAAGGGTTGAAGGAAGGTAGATTTAGCTTTATTTTTCACTATCCTATTCTTTTAAAATTAATCTCCAATAAATAAGATTAATTTCCCCAAGTGAAAATGATTTTGCCCATGACAGCTATTGGTGAGTATTACTCACTGTTACTTTTAAATCACATTTTGTACATGTGTCTTGATGAGAAGAGGGAATGATGAAGAGTCTTAGTGGGCGCCTAGGATAGCAAAGACAATCCTCCCCATACTTTTCAAATAAAAAAATTGTTTTATCTGAGATGGAGCTCAAATCTAACTTACTGTGAAATTAAAATCTGTCATACATGGAGTTAAAATCTGTCATCCATGTAATAACATGGACTAATATATGGAATCTTCCTTAACATGTGATGTTAATTCTGTAATAACTTCTTGTTATCAGACAAAAAAAAAAAATCCCCCAATAAAGTAAACTAAAAGTTCCTCCTTTAATATTTTTTTTCCAGGGCTGGAAGAAGGTAGAGAATTTTTTCTTGTAAGTTTTAGAAATTATACATAGACAACATGAGATTGGTATCTTTGCTACACTTAAGGCCATGAGTTAGATGGCACCTTTTCTCATGAATTAATGCAAACTCTGCTTGTTATAAATGGAATGAAAACAATCAGCATAGCTGAAGTATGAACCCACTGGTTTTGAAGATAATAATAATAATAGTTTACAGCTGTATAGTTCTTTTATTCATGAAGATTGTTCCTATTGAAATGGAATTGTTATCTTAAATTGCAGAGGAGCTTTTAGTCTACTGTATTTTCAGACAGTTCTGTTTTGGAGACTGATGTTTTCTCCTCTCAGCAGAGGCTGATTTTTTTCTCCTCTTTGCTGATGGGTGTTGGGATCAGTTGATCTCCAGACTGGTGCCAGCAATGCTGCAGGGGTGCCTGTGCCCTGTCCCATCCCCAGTGCCGTGGAGACTCTGTCTCTGGATGGGCCCCTTGGACCTGCTTTTTGACCTGTCTCTGGCCTCAGCTCTGGACCCCTCTCTATCCCACTCTACTGAGAGGCCACCCCCAGCCTCACTTGGGCCCTGGTTCATCCCTTTACTCAGGTGCTGTGGGACTTCACCCTGGTCAGTAAAGACAGTACCTGTGTTGGGTCACCCTCAGCTCCTATATAATTACTGCCCTTGGAGCAGCCTTGCTTTGCACCACTTGACAAAAGGAAAGAAAGAATTGTGTATCTTTGTTATGAGTTAGGAGGAACCCAGCCAAAAACCAGGCAATAAGCTGTTAGCTCATGCTGAATTTTCTTGGTTTTACAACAGCCTACAAGTTCCCTGTGGAAAAATGACCCAAGAAAGTAGAAAGATGTTAGATAAATATATAAATGCAGGTAGTTTTTATAGATATGTGTCAGGTGTTAGTTGAAATGCTTACAAATTTTTGTACTGCATTGTATCCTCCCTGCAGCAAAATAAGGTGAGCCCAGGAATATAGGTTATGTCCTCTGATACAACAAACTAACTCTTGAGACCGGGGTGGCTTACGTAGAGGAGTTCAAGAAATAACAGAGGGAGATCAGCAATGCCCCAAAAGACGTATTTGAACAAACCACTATTTAGAACAATATCAGTGTTACTGAGAAAGGAGCAAAGGGATGCGGAAAATCATAAAGAAACATCCAGAGAACAGAACAGCCTTGTCTTCAGGCTAACACACTCAACTTCTTGTAAAAAGGACTTAAAGGAAAGTCTCTCGAAGAACAAGAAATTGTGGTTTCAGTGTTCTCCTCTGGAACGTGGTAACACATGCCTTTGCACTGGTGATATCCACCAAAAGACATAAATATTTTTGATTTCATCATCAAGCTTATACATATTTAGGTTTGAAATGCAAGTAAAATACATCAACCACATTCAAAAATGAATGGCTTTTAGCAACACCTGAACATTCTGCCAGTAATTAACAGAGATGCATTTTGTGATGCCTAGTTTGCAGTTATGAGTTCATACTAATAACAATAGAAACTATTGAAAAAAAAAAAGGACCCTGTCTGGATGCAAAATATTTGCTGGCAAGAGCTTCCTTTGTTTGTTGAAAGAATATTTTTATATATAAAAATAAACCGAAGGATATTCCATATGTCAACAACATTGAAATTCATTTGCTGATTAGGAAAAAGGTAATACTAGCACCATTGTATGTGTTAGTTTATGAGAATTGCAACAGAAATTGTGGCATATTGAATCTGAATTAAATCATCGATGCCATAGAGAAAGAAAACACAGATGTTGATGACCATCATGGGTAAAAAACTAACTCCAAACAAGGAAAGGAAAATTAGCCTGAATTTTTAGACAGTTCAGGAATGGAGCAGAAGGGCACCTGAAAAATGCAAATATATGTTTCTGTCTGTGGGTGTCTATTTGAACTTGGTCCTGGTCAGTGCCACAGTTTTATAATATTATCATCCAAATCTGATCCATAGCAGTGACCACAATCCACTTAGAATCAAGGCCTTTCCAGGATTAGCAAAAGACAGAACTTTTATGTCTGCTGTGTTTAATTTTGAAGAAAAAGGTGTGAATTAGAGAAAAATTATGATGCTCACAAAGAAGATGATAAAGAAAATGTAGGAAAGGGTAAAACATTTTCAAGGTTTCAGGAGCTTTCAAAGATACTGTAGTGGAGTTTCAAAAGCAAGTTATACTACTTCAGGATAAAGTCTAAAAAATGTGTTAAGGAAAATATTCTTGCTAAACAGCAGGGAAGGAAAGTTAATAAATTCAAGTATAAAAAAAAATAAAGTTCTTAAACCCTGACAGGTTAAATTTGAAACTACAGTAAGTCAGTACAAAAAGAAGCATTAAGGAAATACTAGAAGAATGCACAAAAAAAAAATCAGGAAGCCATTCTTCAAGTATATCAGGTGAACAAAGCTGGATGGGTACTTTACAAGGTCAGTAGATGATCAAAGCCTAAGATGAGTGTTCAGAGAAGATAATGTCAGAGCTGGAAGGCATAAGGATTTCTCTTCCATCCTTATTCACGATGAACAAGACAAAGTTTCACCACTTTGTCAAGTTTTCTTTTTTTTTTTTTCTTTTCTTTTCCTTTTTCTTTTTCATGTTGGAGGAGAAGGCTTGCATCTCAGCTTTTTCTGCTCAGTAATCAGGAAAAGGAAAGTGAAAAGAAACAACTTTCTGTAAACATATGTCACCTACTACAAATCCTATAGGAAGTGAAGGATTAAATACCTGAAAAATTAATTGCATTTTAAATTTGGTTATGTGATAAAAACTCATCTGCACATCCATAAAAGAAGCATGAGAAAAGAATGGCAGATGGAAGACTCCAAATAATTCATTGCTCTGGCTGCTTCTAAGCTGATTCTAGAAGCCATAAGCCTACAAAGACCAATCTTAACAAGCCCAGATAAGTACAGGGGAGCAGAGGCAGGTGGGAACCCAAATTCCCCTGACTCTCAGGGAACAAAGAGCAGTGCTGCAGAGGACTTAATGATACTCCTGGATGAAAATTTGGACATTAAGCTGTAATGTAGACTTGCAGCCCAGAAAGGCAGCCACCCTGAGCATCATAAAAAACGTGTGACAAGCAGGGTGAGGGAGGTGATTCTACCCATCTACTCCTATCCTGTGAGATCCCACTTGGAATATTGTATCCAGCTCTGGGACTTCCAACAAAAGATCATGGACTTATTGGAGTAGGTCAAGAAGAGGGGCACTAAAGTGATCGGGAGGCAGGAATAACTTGCCTATGAAGAAAGGCTGAGAGAACTGTTTTTGGTTTTTTTTAACCTGGAGAAAAGAAAGCTGTGAGGAGAACTTGTTGAAGGCTAACTGAAGCCTTTCAATACTTAGAGGACATTTGTAAGAAAAGAAGAAAGACTTTTTACCTGTACTCACAGAATGAGGGACAATTGCTTTAAAATGAATATAGTTAAGTTTAAATTTGACATAAGAAATAAATTGTTTACAATGAGGTTGGGGAAATACTGGGACAAGTTGCCCAGTGAAGTTATGGATGCCACATGACTGGAGTTGTTTGAGGCCAGTTTGTATGGGGCATTGAGTAATCAGACAGTGCAAGATGTCCCTGGTTTTGGTTGGGAGTTTGCATTAGATGACTTTTCAAGGTCCTCTGCAACCCAAGCAGTGACTCTGTGATTCTATGACTCTTGTGTATGGCTGTTCAGAATAACTCCAAAAGGTAAAAAAACTGGTAAAAACTAAAGTGGTATTTGGAATACCAACTAGGCACTAAAAGAATAGCAGATGATAGTAAATTAAGATAAGTGTAAAATGATGTAAAAAATCCCATATTTTTATGCACAGTCACTGGTTCTAATTGGAGGATTACATACTAAATGAGGCCTTTACACTACAATTGTTAGTTGTATACAAATTATAAATACAGTAGTTCTTAAAAGATTCACTTGATAGGAATGATTAAAGAATTAATTTAGAAGATAAAAAAGATTGAGTTTTACGCTATTTTAAAGTTTATAGCAAAATTGAAGACCCATGTCTATGGAGGTATGAAAAGAGTGATGATGTAAAACATCTTCCATATGAAAAATTAGTTCATATTTAAATATAAAGTTATACTTAATCTGGAAAAGATCTGAAGGAAATGCAGAGAAGAGGGAAGATCTGCAGTAATTTCAGAAAATTAGTGGCATGGCTATTTTGTTTTAGAATATGATTTTTTATTAACTTTTCTGTTACAAAAACTGAGAGGTTGCCAGTGAAACTAGAATTCTCATCCTTAAAAAAAGACAAACAGAACCATAAGCTAGGAAGATGAGATAAACTAAAATACATATAATAGGTCACAGATATCTATCAAATAAGAAATAAAGTTAAAAATAAAAATTAGTTCCTCACAGAAGGCTGGTGTAGATGCCAAAAAAGGATTTTTTTTTTTTTTTAATTAGGACATTTGAACTGTGATTGAAACCAGTAAATTTAACAAAATTCATTGATCATCAATGAATTGATTGTTCATCATAGGTTATCCATACTGAAAATATTTGCTGGTGCTGTTAAGTAGATAGCTCAGAAGGAAGTTTACCCCCCAGAAGCCTAGGCATTTTAGATAGAAATCTGTCTTTAGGTAAAAGAGAGACAAGAGAAACATTTCTAATGTATTTCTCCTAATCTAAGAAAGATACTCACTACAGGTAAGTTAGGCTCTGTCTTAGATGAATAGCTTTGTGATAGCTAAAGAATATCTAAACTAATATATGTCTAAGTAGCTGAAAGTTACTGATTACTCAAATTTCTTTTAATAATAAGATGTAAACCATAAAATTACTTTTGTGTTTTGAGAACTTTATCTACTTTTATAAGATGTGAAGCCTTTCAATGGAAAATAGATGTCAATAAACCTGATTTGGTTAATGAGTTGCCCTATTAGAGTCAAAACCATAAAATCTCTAGAGTTTCTTTCACACAACACCAAATTTGTTTAAATTGCAGAACTCAATAATTCCTAATGAGAAAATATTAAATTGAAATTTTATCTGCATTGGTTTTTTTATGTATAAAAAAATAACAACATAGACTGGGATATCTATGCAGTCCCAAAATATAATTTCTCTTCAGACTTTGGAACTGATTTCACTGAATTTGTACATTTAATTACCTGCTTGTTAGTTACTTCCTTAAGGCAGAGGCTGTCTATTAAGTAGACAGTGAAGAAAGCAGTAGTGTATTAGTTGTTACTTAACCTGAGCAGTGTTATTATTTAAAAAACTGGGAAAAAATAAAAATGGCTTAAGTAGGATTAATTGGAACATGTTATTTCCCTTGGGCTCATATTAATGTCACCAAGCAACTTTTGAATTAGTAACAAGGAATCTTTCTATTCAAAATACAATATAAACTTCATTAGATTTATACTATGAGTTCATATGTTGTTATCTATTATTATGAATGTTAATATGTCAGCATCTGCGAGAGTGTATTGTATATGTGAGTGTATAGGAATTGAAAGAATTTACTGGTTCACAACATCACAGAGTGGGTCATGTTGGCAGGAACCAGAATGGCTCCACTGGCCCAAGCGGGGCCATCCCAGAGCAGACTGAGCAAGATTGTGTCCAGTGAGGGCGACCCCATAGCCTCTCTAGACAATCTGTTCCAGTAGGTGGTCACTCGCACAGTAAATGAGTTATTCCTCATATTCAGGTGGAACTTTGTGTACATATGTTTCTCCCTGTTGCCTCTTGTCCTACTGCTTGGTGCCAATGGGAAGAGTCTAGTTCCATTCTCTTCAGTTGGAAAATATCTGACCAGATCAGGAGTATGAGAAAGAGGAATCAGCAGAAGACATTTTCTGACTACCATAGATTCCCTTCATATGTTTGCATGTGTTTGGTATTATCAATACACATATGAAAGTTATGGTTGAACCCAGCCAACAGCTCAGCTCCACACAGTTCCTTGTTCACTCTCCTGCAGTAGTATAGGGAAGAGAATCAGAAGTGTAAAAGTGCAAACACTCATGGACTGAAATAAAGACAATTTGATAAAGCAAAAGGTGTATATCCGAGAAAAAGAAAATAAATGCATTCACGACTTCCATGGGTGGGTAGATACTCAGACATTTGAGGAAATATTGGTTTTATCAGGTTTTATATTGGTTTTATGTTGTAACAGGTACTTGAATGGACAAATGCCATAACTACAAATGTTGTCCCCTTTCTTTTTTTCCCCCCTAAATTTAACTGTTGAGCATGACATCATACGGTATAGGATATCCCTTTCATCTGTTGGGATTCAGTTATCCCAACTGTGTCCCTTCCCTGTGCAGCCCTAGCCTACTAAGGGATTAACTGAGAAGTAGAAAAATCCCTAACTCAGTGTAAGCACTGCTCAGCAATGGTTAAAACACTGGTGCGTATTCAATGCTGTTTTGGTCACAAATTGTAAATATTGCACCATACAGAACTCTGTGAAGAAAATTAACTCTCCTTCAGCCAAAACCAGTGCAAAAGTGACAGGATGTACCTTCAAGACACCTTCAAGATACCATAGCTGTTGACACTAGATGGGGTGCACGTGGCCAAATGGATTAAGAGTGTTATGGGAAGCAAAGTGGCTGCACTCATTAGCAACATTTTTAATTGTATCTGGAAGGCAAAAGGAATGACAGAGAAGAACCAGGAAACATCAACACTTTAGGAAGTATCAGGAAAATAGCTGTAAATTGTCCCAAGGGATTTAGGGAGTGCTGGTCCCAAAAGGTGAAGAGTCCAGTAGTCCAGCCAAAGTGCTTTCTACCCTGTAAAGGTTCTGGCATCTTTTCTTGCCTGCCAAGGTCAGGATGAACAACATGGGAAACAAAGATGTCGAGTTTGGACCTGGAATGTTTATTATATCTTATTTATTTACAGTATTTACAGGCTCATAAGTTAACTAGCAAGCTAGGGAAATGAGGTAAAATGGAGAGCTCCTAACTCTTTCCAAAGTTATTTAAGTGATAATTACCCAATATCAAGATGACACCTATATTATTTATGTTTTTGACCCAATAATGACCACCAAAGGCCTGCAATATGGACATTTTTCACCCAATTAAAGAAAATAACCCAAACCCGTGAAGAAAAATGAAGAAGAAGACAAAGAAGGAGGACAAAGACAGCGCATAAAATCCTCCATCTTGACTCATATGTACTACCATACACTAAACCCCCAAATTCTAAGTTTCTAGGATTCCAGCACTACAGCAATGCACACATGCTTCATGGGAAACAAGCAGGAGAAGGTGTAAACCATGGTGCAATTAGAAAACTATGACCTAACTGCTATTATGGAAACATGGTGGGAGGGATGAGTCACACAGCTGGAATACTGCAATTGAAGCTATAAGTTTTTCAGAAGAGATTGTCTGGGGGGGAGGGGTGGATGTGTTCCACTCCATGTTAAAGTAGGAATAGACTGTGAAGACCTGCCTCTAAGAAACAGCACCCAAAATGCTGAGGGCCTGGGGGTAAAAAATATGGGGCTAAACCAACAAAATAGACTTTGTGGTTGGGATCTACTAAAGGCAAAATCATCCAAGGGAGCATCTTAGTGAGGCTTTCTTTTTTTCAGATACAGGAAACACCAAGGTCACCAACTGTCATCTGGATGAGGGATTACAGTCACCCAGGTGTCTGCAGGGAAAGCAATACAGCTGGCTGCAAGCAATCCTGGAGAATACTGGGGAGTGTTGGGAATAACTTCCTGGTCCAGGTACTGGATAAATCAACCAGAATAGAAATCTTACTGGACCTGCTGCTCACCAACATAGAGGAGCTCATTAAAGATAAGATAGGATGTTGCCTGGGATGTAGCGACCATGCCCTGGTTGAGCTTGCGATCTCAAGAAATATGGGGTTGGTAAAGAGACAAGTCAGGACCATGAACTTCAGAAAAATGAATTTCCAGCTGTTGAAAGAAATAGTAGATGGGGTCTAGATGTCTTCTGAGTATCTCTCAAGATGAAGATTCTATAATACACAGACTTCTGCATTTAAGTGTCTGTCAGTAACTAAAAAGAGACAATTATTATCACTTTTGAAGTCCTCCAAAATGAGAACAGTTCCAGGCACATCCACAGTTTGTGTGGAGAAGTGATTGAGGGCAGCCCTATGGGGCAGAACTTGGGTGTGATGCTTGGTGAAAAAAACTCAACATGAGCTGGCAGTGTGCACTTGCAGCCCAGAAAACCAAACAAATCCTGGGCTGCATCAAAAGCAGTGTGGCCAGCAAAGTAATGGGAAGTGATTCTGTCCCCCTCTCTTTTTAGACCACACCTGGAGTACTGCATCTGGCTCTGGAGTCCCCAGTATAGGAAGGACATGGAATTCTTCAGTCCAGAGGAGCACCATGAAATTGATGAGGACTGGAACATCTTCCCCCTGAAGACAGGCTGAGAGAGTTGGGACTGTTCATCCTGGAGGAGATTAGGTTGCATGGAGACCTCAAAGCAACCTTCCTGTCCTTGAAAGAAGAAGAAGCTGGAGAGAGACTCTACATCAGGAATTGTAGGAGGCAAGACAAGGGTACAAACTGAAGGACAAGAAATTTATGCTAGATATTGGGAAGAAATTCCGTACTGTAAAGGTGGTGAGATACTGGGACAGGTTGCCCAGGGAAGCTGTGTATGCCCCATCCCTGGTGGTGTTCAAAGCCAGGCTGGATAAGGCCTTGAGCAATTGGGGCTAGTGGGAGGTAAGTGTCCTTGTCATGATAGAAAGGTTAAGAACAAGGTGATCTTTAAGATCCCTTCTAACCCTTAAACATTTTATGATTCTATAATTCTATTTGTTATTTCAGAGGGAGAGGGTAATTTCCTTTTAGAAATTATGAAACTAATCGCTATTTTTATATTTTGAACCTAACTGGATTCAATTTGGAAGTAATTTATCTTTGTCAAACAATAGGAGAAATATGAGACAAAGTCGAAATGATCAGCTGGTTTATCTGTAGAGCCCATCTGTACAACTTCCTCCTGATTCTAAAGGGAATTGTATGGACATGTTTGAATTCCCTTGCAATCAGTTCCAAACATATGGAAGAAAGTCTTAATGTTAGCTTTGTTTATTTGTTGTTTAACCTACAGGTCGTTTGTTATCATTTGGAACTTAGAAATAAATAAATGCCAATTGATCCATCATTTATTGGGCCCCAAAGGCAGTCTGCCTGGAGACAGGATTTTCCACCAGAATAAATTTTTCTGAAGTGCTGGAAGGAAAGCAGTAGAGAAATGTTATGAAAGAGATTCAGTGATGCATTGCATCTGGTTTTAAAATTCTTCTGGTGGGATTCCTACAGCACTTTGCTTACAGCTTTCCTTAACCACTCACATTTCATGTGGTAAATGTCATGCGATCAAGGCTGAAATTCTTAATCCTAACACAAAAAAGAGAGTGCTGGTTGAATGTATATATCCAGTAAGAGATCCTAGATAAACGTGCTGTTCTAAACTGCATATGTTGTTCATAATTTTACAATAGGAATAATTCTATCAAGGTATTTACTTACTGCACTAAAATATCCTTCCAGTAAAAGCTTCATTTCCATTGAAAAATATACATAGTTTGCCTGTTTTCTTGGAGCAAAGGATTGGATTAAATGCTGAATGTACTGAATAGTCATAATTTTTTTAATCTTGTTTTAGCTATTTTTTAACAAAATCTCCACATGTTGATGAGCTGCAGTAAAGAGTAGAAGGAAAGAAAAAGGAGTAGCTCATGAGTTGAGACTTTTGTTTTAAGGACTACCAAGAAATCTGTGAAGCAGATTTGCAGATGTGTAAAGCAGGCTCTTATATATGAAAGCTCTAGTTGTTCACACAGTAGAATATTTGGTATTTCCAAAAGACATGACCAACAACCAAAGCTACAAAAATTATTCCTTTAGTTCGGAGCTTTTCTGGTGAAAAGGGAAGACTAATATCTTGGCATCCTTTTTTTTTTTTTCTTTTTTTTTTACATGGCATTACAGAAAAAAAAATTTCTTTTCTGAATCCTTGATCCTGCTGTGCTTTTGAGTTCTAAATGTTAAAACAAACTAACAAAATAAATAATGTAAACAATCCACCTGATGTATTTCAGTCAAAGACTTAGAGGGGTTTTTTTAATCAGCATTGGAAGAAAAATTCTTATAAAAATATACTTTATTTTCAAAGGAGTCCAATCAGATATACCAAGAAAGAGAAATTGATAGTTTCAATAACTTTCAAAAAACAAACCCAACACAATAGCAACTGTGTTCCACAAGTGAAAAAACTGATTTAAAAATAGGTTAATATTCTCTGTTACAGATGATCAAGAAAAGAAGACAGAATAAGAGATCATGATGAAATCATATGAAATGTTTTTGCATACTGGAGAGAAATATTTGAATTTAATATGTTATTCTGTCAGACATTTTGATCAGTGGTGTACAAGGAAGTTTCCAGACAAATTTTTGCTCCTCTTCAAGAGCCAATAAATCATAGTTTCAAAATTTTTTCCTTGCAATGTACTATGTGATCTTGATGATGTTTATTGGTTTAAGAGATATATGCGTTCAGGTTAAATATGGTTGCTTTTTTACATTTCTATTCAACACTAGATGGCACTCTGAATTTGAACTGCAATATTTTTTTTCTTTTCTCCTTAGAATACAGGGAACATGTTACCTTCATTCTATAAGCAAATTCCGTCATACAGATTAATCAAATATTTTCACTTTTTCCTAGTGCAGTAGTAGGAAGTCTCCTAAGGCTTATTACCATGCTATCAAGTAATAAAGAACATAAAAGAAAGAATCAGTCAACTTATATTATATTGAGATACTCCCACTGAATTTCAAAAGCTTCTTTAATCTAAAAAAGAAAATGATTTTATGCTATTAAATGCTTATTACAATAATCTAGGCTGCTTAATGTACAAAATTTGAAATCTTTAGGATTTAAATTTAAATGTAACCACCAGCTTGTGCTCTAAAATAGTGAGAACTTTGTAGAACTCTCAGTGCTGTATATCTGTAATTCAGTTTCAACATACTAAGTCATCTTTACACCTAAAATCTATTAAACATGGGGTTCAGAGGCATGATTTACATAAAGATAGAGAGATGGTGATAATAATTATAAAATATAGATAAAGAATACAATAAACTAAACTTACTACATTTTATAAAGGATCATCTCTTATTGGTTTGTATTTCTTATCAGGAGATTATATATTTTTTTTCTTGGATATGCTACTATATGTCTAACTTTTATAGTGACTGCTGCAAATTTTATAAAGGAATGTCTTTTTTTCAGATGCTTACCTTTTGATATATACATTCATCTCTGTGTACTGCAGTGGAGTTCTCAAATAAATAAAATAATTTTAAATAGAATTTTAAAAGACAGATAATTTCAAAAGAAAAGTTACATATAAAATTTTGGGGTTTTGGATACCATGAATAAAGCTTTTAAGGACCACAAAGAGCATTATATTTCTCAGAGTTAAAATATAAGAAGAATACATAGTAAGGCAAAAGATTGAACTGTTAGAATTAGATGGAAATAAATTTTGAAACCCCTATGCTGTTTTCAGAAGAGTTATCATGTCCCATGATTATTATGAGCTGTCTATTAACTCAGCTTCTAGTCACAATTACTTATTTTGGTCTTTCAGCATTCGTCTTAGGACATGTATTTTCCAAGTACCAACAGGACTGTACTATTATTATGCTTCTGTTTCATTCTGTATATAGATTACTGATCCTAGTATAACCTGACATGCACCCTGTTTTCTGCTGCTTGTTACTAAATTAAGACCTTACATTATCTGTATATTTTATGTTAGTCTAAGACTAGCTTTCAGAGCATAATATCTAACAGATTACATTATAAATCAAATAATCAGTTTAACTACCTCAAAAGCAAAGCCAAATGAAATCTAAGATAGTTAGCCTTCGACATTCATTAGTTATTTCCTTGCATTAAAATCACAAGACTTTTTCTGTATGTCATGGGGAAAATGCCCTGTTCATAAATATCAGAATGTGTATTTATGGCTATATAGTCATAGAGTGGTTTGGGTTTGACATGGGCAGGGATATCTTTTGCTAGGTCAGTTTTGTTAAAGCTCCATTCTATGTGCTTTTGAATACTTTTAAGGACTGGGCATCCACAATGCCACTAGGAAACCTGATCCTACTTCTTTTCACCCTTACTCTTAAAAAAAACCAAAACCAAAAGCAAAACCAAAAAACCAAACAACAACAACAACAAAAAAACCCCAAAAACCCCCCACTTCCTTATGTCCAGTATGAACCTACAATTTTTTTGTATAAAACCAATGCCCATTTTTCTTTCACTATATGCTCTTGCAAAAAGTCTTTCTGAATCTTTTGTATAAGATCCCTCTAAGTATTGAAAGGCTAATATAAAACATTCCTAGCTGCTTGAAAAGACCTAATGCCAGTAGGTTGAGGGAGGTAGAGGGAACGGAGGTTCTGCACCTCTGTTTTAGTGAGAGTACTGCTGAAGTACTGCTTCCTGTTCAAGGACACCAGTACAAGAAAGACAGGGACCTGTTAAAGCAGAAACAGAGCATAGGCACAGAAATGACCGAGTTGGATGGGGCTTTGGCAACCTGCTCTAGTGGAAGGTGTTCCTGACCATGGCTGAGGGATTGGAACTGGATGATCTTTCAAATCTCTCCAACTCAAGCCATTCTATAATTCTATGATTATTATTCTTTGCCCCCCTTGACTTATTCAGGGACATAAATGTGCCTTATCTGTCCTGCTCCAATCCCTACACATCCAGGTATCCTCCCATTATACTTGATCCTGGTTCCACTGCAGGTACATTTCTTTCTTACACCTTAGTCTGACCAGGACATCCTTACTCAGTTATGCCAATCTCCTTCCTTCTGTGCCTGACTTCTTACATAGACAAATCAAGAAGCCTTGTGGCATAAGAAAACGTGTCCTTAAAGAGCTCCTAGCCCAGTTCAGCTCTTTTGACAGCAATTACTCAGGGAATTCATCCAGTAAGTCCTTGAGAAATTCCAGTTTGCTTTCCTAAAATTCAGCTGGTTATAACCTGGATTAAGCAGGGACACTCCAAGGATCTCCTAGACCACTTACAGCTTACAGCACCTGTGCTGCTTTTATGACAGGTGTCAGAGTAATTGAAGTCTCCCTGAAAAGCGGGATCAGAGCCTGGGAGTTTGATGCTTCCTGTAGCTGAAGTAAGAATGCTTCATCTGCAGGCTTCTCTTGGCTGGGTGGCCTGCAGCTAGTATGAACCACAAGGTTGATAATATCAACCCCTTGATTGATAGTTAATATCAACCACTTTGTTAGCTTAACCCTTTATTTTTACCCATTGTAGGGACTTAAAGAGCACAGTTGCTTGTCTCAAACACTGTCAGGGCCACAGGAGATCTTAACACCCATAGTTTCTCGACCTGTCCATCTCTGTTTTTCAAAGCCAGTTCCGTGTAGTCAACCCATTTTCTTACAGAGTCAACAACCCATCTGCACACCTCCTTTATCACCTGTCCCTTCTGAACCATTTACAGCCATCGACTGCAGTGCTCCAGATGATGTGTGAATCATCTCACCATGTTTCAGTGATGGCAGTTAGATGGTAGCTTTCTACCTGCACGGTGGTTTCCAGATACTCCTGTTTGTTACTGGGTAAGTTGCATTGATATAGAGGAATTCAGTTGGGCTATCAACCTTGACACATATTTAGAGAAGCAATCAGCATTATTTATTATTTATAGCTAACAAAATAACCCCATCTATTAGTCTATAAGAATATGTACAGAACATAGATTTAATACAGTGTAACAAATCCTAAGAGACTCTTTGTACCAAAGAATTTATTTTTAGAGAGTGATTACTAAAAAATATAAAATATGTTTGTTCACAATATATGAGTTTTAAATAATTATAAAAAAATAAATAAAAATATTACTTTTCTTTTTCTTTTTCTTTTTCTTTTCCAGCCAAATCTTTGCCCTCTCTATATTCTGCTGTCAGTCAGTCAAGTTTCCGCCAGTACTGTATTCTGTGCTCTACGTGGAAAGCATCTATAGAAGCATAAGTTGCATAAAAAGGATATACCAGTCAGTCAAGCTATTTGTGTCACTTATTGCTGCCAGTTAATGCTACGAGCCATGTCTGTAATATTTAAATATGTTACTGTGCTATCCACCTACTGGAAAATTATAGAAAAAATAGTTATAGGGGTACCTGTCTATTTTTCTGTTGCTTTCTATTCTCCTTCTGCCCCAGGGAACAGTTCAACAGTTCAACTCTACATCTTACCTGTTACAATACTGAGTCAGGACCTTGACTCTCTTTGTAGTAAGAGTTGTGGGGAAAAAAAAAACAAATGGAAAAATAGTATCAGAAAAGTGAGGTATTTCCTTTTCTTCATTTACTGCATAAGAGGTTTGTGCTTTCATAAAACTCTTCAGCGTTCACCCAGAAAAAGGCAATTATTTGTTAAGACAGTAAGAAAAAAGAAAGTGCCAAAGTGTGCCAGATTTGTATGCTGGTCACTAGCTAACAATTGAAAAAATGGAGTGCCCTAGGGACTGGAGAGTGTATTTTGCTGAGTTAGGATAACCAACCCCCAAAAATCTGATTTAAGTGTTCTAACAACCAGAATACTATACTTTTTATAGTAAATTGTGGTGAAGCTCTAGTTTTTATTACTCTGGCTATGTTTTGAGCTGAAGTTAATATTTGTGTGAATTAAGAGTTTTTACATCAAGCCCGCAATGTCAAGACCCCCAAGTGTATAATAGATACTTTTCATACTTCTGAACTTATCACTGAATCATATAAAAGTGTAGGCAGTAAGCATCTGAGTACGTGTTTGCAAAAAGAAAACAACATGCCAATTAAATGTGAGTATCTTCACGACCTGGCAGCCTTGTTTGGTAGGTTGGCTGAATCATGTTCTTAACCCTATAGGTAAATTCCTCTCTGTATTAGGAACACTGTCAGCCAGTCTGAACAAACAGTGTGTTTAAAGACCTGCTTTTAGCTATGTAAGAATTAATCTAGGATTCATAAATTGACATTTGATTTATCAAGTTCAGCAAGCATTCTGTTAGTTTCCCAATCACCTCAAACCTTGATTATTTTCTGTGGGTAATTAAAGCGAATATTGTTGAGGAATGCATTCAGTGCTGGTGGGTCAGGGTGCAGCTGCAGTTTGAGCTGTGGTTGAGCTCTGGGTGTTGGAGCCCCAGCCAAGAGGCTGTGAACTGCTGACCCTGTGCAGAACAAAGGGCACAGGGACCTGTGGCCCAGCCAGGACACTCAGGGACACGGCAGGACCCAATGACCCTAATGACTTTCTCACTGAGACTGTGAGGGTATGGAAGCTCAAAGTTTCCTTTGTTTGGGTCCCCTCCTTGGAGGCACCAGCTTGAGCTGTTAGTTTATTTAGTTATTGCACCAAGATAAACTATTTGAAAGATAGAGACATTTGAGCCTCTGCTTTGGGAAACCTGGTGTGGAGATGGTGAGGAAACCTGCTCAAACTGTGTGAGTGGGATGTGCAGCTGTGGGGGGGCTTTGCTCCCAGCTCAGGTGCTGCAAGTGTGACTGTGGGGATCCCGGATGTTCAGACAGGGAAGTTTCCTCTAATAATATAAGCATGTTGTCATTTTGTTGTCATTTTTGGAGAAGAAAATGGAAGATTTTTTTAATGCAGTATTTATTTATATTTTCTTTCAGGACCCTAAGGAAGATGTCCTTAAAGCATACTTTTCCTTAGAATGATCCCAAGGATTCTTTTTTTATTCAGAGCTTACTATTCTCAGCATGTCTATTTACTTCCAACAACTCATGCAGATATAACTGTAGCAGGTTTTGGTATCTAAGTTAATTCTTCATTATGATGGGCAGCCAAATCTAAACCAAAATATTTTAAAGACCACTTTAATACATAGAAAACACAGAAGCTCCATAACACCTTCCTCTTCTAGTTCTATCCTATTAGTGCCACAATAATTTATTCTTATATCTTTATCAGTCTAAGAAACTACTTAGATATGTGCTTTTTCATCATCAGTGATTTTATAAAAGTGATTTTTCATCAAATTAGTTAAGAGTTTTAACAAAATATCTTTTTATAGGTTGATAGATGGCCAAAATTTTAAATTAATGTCAATGGACTCATTCCAAGAAATGTGTTATGAAAAAAACATGCAAAACTTATCATAAAAACCAAACAATTTCACGACCAGGCATAAGGAAATAAATTGATTTTTTCGGCCTAACTGATACAACTCAAATTCAATGAAAATGCAAACTAGTCTATCTATTCTGATGTAGTTCATTTATGGAAAAATGACAAATTTTATTAGAAAGACAATTTGTCTGAAAATTAGAGAAAAATGAGAAGTTAATTGACTGTATATCAAACTTATATAAGTGATGTTTTAATTACATCTCCAGTAACCTGTTCCAATCAATATTACAAGATGCAAGGTTCAAAAACTTTCTGGAACATGATAGAAAAAACTTGTTCCTCAGGTTGTAAAATTCATTTTCACAGAGATGCATGTAGTTTAGAATTTTTCCAGTTACAGGCAACAAACCAATTAAAAATCTAAAGTTGTAAGGTAATTTTTGAGAAAGTAAAAACAAAGAAAAACCTCACTATTCTGAGAGAAGGAAGGAATAAAAGTAATTGAATGAAGAGAATAGAATTCAAAAAAGCAGTCCTCCACAGTCAGAGGAGGAAAAAAAAAAAAAAAAAAAAAAAAAAAAAAAAAAAAAAAAAAAA
>VWYP01005105.1:57599-123313 GCA_013400435.1 Pycnonotus jocosus | reverse complement strand
TCTGATGCTACTACAATTTCTTCTGGGCACTAAGATAATAATTTTGACATCTTGGATAATATTTTAAAAATGTAGGAAAAGTTGGAAAAAATCCAGAGGAGGGCACTAACATTGCACAAAATTTAAAAACAAGACCTCAGCTATGGATTAAGATAGGATTTAATCTAGGAACTGAAAGACTGAATGTAGAGTGGAAAGAGAAATGGAATGGGATTCAATAACATGACCTCAGCATGTAACAGGTAGTTAGAAAACAGTTCACTGATTTGTTGTGCTTCATAACCAGTAGGGTAGGACTACTAGGAAACATCCAATTTAGCTTTCCCTTTATCCCTAATCATCAGCCTTGTGGCTTTGCTCGAGTGATATCATGAGGGAAAGATACTAGCTCATATATTTGCAGTTTTAGTGTGAAATAGCTCCCTACAGGTTCTTATCAGCACCCTCAGCTACAGTGACTCAATAACCAGCTCTTCAACCATCCTTCATTAAAGGATGATAGTTATTTAATAGAAGGAATAAAATTTTTGAAAACAAACTAATTACTTTGTGTAACTGTCTAGCTCCTAACATTAGAAACATGTTATATACCTAATTAAAGGACCTCTTGTAATCTGAAAGCTTCTTAAGAAAAAAAGAAAAAAAAAAAGGAAAAAAGTGAAAGGAAATTAATGACAGAGCATTTTTCTCTTTTTTTTTTTTTTTAATGGGTGGAGGAAAGCATGTACATGCTGAAATGCTTGGTTTGGTCTCTGAAGACTGCTATCTCGCATATGTCTGTTTCCCTATTTCTGCTTATTTTGAGAAAAAATTTTGTTATTCATTGACACCCTTTGCATCAACTGACTGTGCTCAATGCAGTGATTAAGGGGAGAACCCTAGCACGCTCATTCTGTGAGCAAATAGGCAGCCAAAGCACAATCCATACCTTGCTGTGCCAAGCCCTGTGCATAGTAATTCCTACAGGATGTACCGTAAATCACAGTCTGCACTAATTTTCTTTCCTGTCTAGCGCACATGATTACTGAGCTCCAAGTTCTGGAAAGAAAGTTAGTACAAAACCAAAATGCTAGTTCCCAGTTTTTCCTCGGTTTTTCAATTTTCTTAGCACAATAGCAAATTTTTAAATTTTCTGCAGTGTCATATTTCAGTAATCCCTTCTGAGAATGGGAAGTTTATATATATGGAAGAATTTGTGGAAGAATTATTTGGTTAGTGTTCAATGGTAAAAATGGCAAATAAATAATTATATGGAATTAAAAATAATTACACTTATGTGTATTTTTCAATATATTCAGCATTATTCAGCCTAATGCTGAAATTATCTGAATTTAAAAAAAAAAATCATTTTGTACCAAAAATTAGTATACCTATTGGATTTTTTTAATTATTTTTTTTTTATAAAATACTAGCTCCCATTTTTTAATTCAAATGGAAGGTCTGGACTTGTTAGGTTGAAATATGCTGAAGTCCATGAGATAATTGATCTAAATAAATAGTATAAATTGAGAGCTTACAAGATATTTTTAGTTAGTAAAGATTTATTAACAAATACTCAATTACATAGTTATGAATAATGAACAGAAATTGCAACAAAGGATTTCTTAATGATACTAATGTTAGTAAAAAGTAGGTTTTAGAAAAATGTAGTAAAAATTTGTTTTGTCTATACAGTCACACAATTATCAGAATTCAACATAAATACCACCAGGAAAAAAAGGTAACAAAGCTGAAACTTTATATTACTCCAGCCAATTAAATAATGGAAAACTTAATTTAAAACAAAATGCTTGAAACACATCTTGGCTTGAGTTTGGGAACAGTGACTTTCAAAACAAAAAATCTCCATGTTTGGCTGAAATAAGACCTCCAAAAGCAACCCAAACTGAAACAGTAAATTCTGAAAACAGTAAATTAAAAATCTCTTTTATTCAGTATAATACAACCTACCAAAAATAATAGAATTTTGAGAAGGTGGTCTGCTCTCAGTCTTTGTATAGAAAAGTTCAGAATGGCTTATTCATTAGAGAAAGATTTGATTGAAATAATTTTAGCATAAATTAGAATAGTCTTTGTATAAATTCCTTGGGGGAGAGTGGGGGCAAGTTGCACTTACAATAGATTATTATACCACTCAAAACAAATGTAAGATAATACATTTATTAAACAGCTTAAAAATCACTCATAAAATGATTATGCCTTCCATATTTGTCTATTAAATTTACAAAAATCTTTTAAAAAATGAAATTCTGTGATAAGCTCTATTACAGATATATTTTTATTTGAAAAGTGGAGATCTGAGAGCTGAAGAGAAATTAAGATTGTCATTTCTAATGTTTTCGTCTAGACAAAATTCGTGTCAATCAAATTTTTAATATCAAAATTATATAATAAAAATATACTTGGCTGTTCTTCCCAAGTCTTATGGCAGCAAAGAGGTTGTTTTATGGGTTTGACCCTTTGAAGTGGAAATTATAATCAGCACTGGCATTTAAGAAAAAAAATCTTGTGAGAGTTCAAAAGCCATATTTAACTGAGCACTTTCTGGATTATTATGTTGAAGCACCTATTTAATCTGTTTTATGAGTCTTTTCTGAAGCATGAACAAAGATAGAATAAAATGCACATTTTAACTTAGCATTTTTGTGTGGTTATTCAATTTCTAACCTGTTTTAATGCTGATGGATCTTAATGCTTGAAGAATCAATACTTCTGATGTGAGCTATTTCATCAAAGCTTTTTTCCCTTCCTCTGGCTCAACACTACCTGTGTTGAACGGTGACCAGATGTTTCAGATGGGTGCTTTGAAACTGGATGTCATCATCCTATAACAGAGGTAGTGTAGTACTGATTATTAGCAGTTTAAAGTTTGGAATAATTATAACCCAAATCTGCTTTTTACTTTTCTTCTTGTGTTTCTTCACATCTCAAAATACTGGAATTTTTTTTCAGGTAACTCAAGTGCAGCACAAGTTCAAAGCTAAAAGATCAAACCTATTCATTTGTGTCACTCACTTTATTTAACAGACCTGAGTTAGATGACAGATCCCCAACTCCTCCTCCCTGGACCAGGAAAGATTTTATCATAATCATCCCATCTAATTTAAAATCTTTGACAATTTCCAGAGGGCACCATGCCCAATATACCACATAAAGAATGACAGTTTCCTTGTCAAGTAATTGAAGTTTAAAATAGAATGGAACAGGTAATACCAAAAGATAAACCTCATGCATTACTATTTCCTGTTGTCAGGATATAAAACAGATAGTTCCTATCCCCTGAGACAGCTGTACTTAGAACAAGAATTAGAAAGCTAAAAAACTCATGCTGTAAAGCCATTCAGTGACACTTGATTTCTCTCAATGTCACTTTCTATGGAACTAGAATAAGACAATGGAGCGTTTACAGTGAAGATTAGTTAGCTATTACATCAACATCTTAACTAATCCAGGGACTAATGTATAAATATTATCACGGATCATCTCACAACATAGATTATAAAACAACCGGACATTGTAGATATGACCAGGAAAAAAACTCTTCAGATTTAAGAGTTTATTTGTCACTAATATTTTCTTGCTTGTTGTGTTTCTTTAGTGCATACATAAGTATCTATTTTTCAGTCAAATCAATGTATCAAAGTATCTTATTTTCATAGGTGTAAATCTTTGGGTTTCTTCACTTCAAATTAACAGCATGGCAGAGCTTGTTTTCTCTCATAAAATTAATTCGAGTTTTATTGAAACAATACAGTAGTATAAATAGAATTCTGACAGATGTCTTAGAATTTTATCTAGACCATAATATGATCTGTAGTTTCATATTTATTTAATTTCATAATTTTGTTTTAATTTTATTTTCTAACAAAACAGATGATTTTTCAAGATTTAATTTTATTCCATCCCTTTGAAAACTTCAGGAAATACTCTAAATTGTATTCTATTGTTTTTGGATTGCAACAAATCCACAGGCCATGAGGTTCATAAATCTTTATTCAGCATTACATGTGGATATTATTGTGGAAAAGGAAAGATTTACACTAAAGATAGAACTAAGGATAGCAAATTATTTCCTTTCTGCATAATGATTTACAGAAGAGGTAATCTGATGAAAGATCCTTTACAAGGACAAGATAATGGAAAGCAAGCTGATGATAACCTTGGTAACTGATCTTAAAATATCTTGCATGAGTGATGTATCAGGACTGAAGCAATGGAATATTGGGAGAGGCCATAGCAGAAAAAAACCTCAGAGAGATATAACTAAAATAAAATAATTAAGACAATTTTTTGTATTGGAGCTTGACCAGAAAACATGCAGTTGAAAGATCATACAGTCTAAATACCTCTCTGTGGTCTAAATAACACTATCTCATTAAACATGTGGTATGCCTCCTTAAGGTTAGAGGTTAAGGATTTACACAGAATGGGACAAAAAGCAGCTCATTACTTGTTTTAAAGAGCTTTACCTTGCAAAAGATTATGGGGGCAGTAGGGAGGGTTGTTTTTCAATGTTTTTGGTTTTGTGGTTGCTTGCTTGTTTGTTCATTTTTTGGTTTTGTTTTTGTTTTTGGGCTTTTTTTGAAAAGGAAAATCTCACTGCTTTTCAGAGTTCTAAAATATCAAATATTGAGATTGAACCCCACTTACGTAAAAATCTTGAAGAGGAAAGAAACAAACAGACGGGAGTTATGACTACCACAGTAGTTATGACTACTTCAGTAGTTATGACTAACTGAAAAACATTAATAAGTGTTTCTCTGTCCATTATAGGAAGAGGGTGTAATGTAACCGATAGGAATTCTGATGACAGTTATAGAAAAACATTAATGTATATAACCTATATTTTCAGAGGATATTGACTAGGACAATCTTGTGAAAAGAGACATTGCATAACTGAGAATATTTAGATTCTGTTCCTTCAAAGTATTTCTTGCCTGACTTGCATTAAATCTTTTAGGTTATAATTCCAACAGTAAGTCATGTATACTACATAAAACATATAAAGTGTGAAATTATGCATGCCTTATACTGTCTTGCTAGACTGAGGTTTAGTTTCTTATATTCTCTGTGCCCTCATTTACAAAATATTGTCACAAATACTTTATACAACTAAAAATTTGAGCTGTGTTCAAATAGGGTGTAAGAGTGAAAATGTAGATGTAGATGTAATAGACAGATGTAATGGAATATATGAATATATGAACCATGTATCAGGGACTGAAATAAAACTTAGTTACAGAGACTAGCTACAGCAGAGATGTCTCACACTTGTAACAATAGAAACCCATTTAGCATACCATAAAGTAGTTCTGTGTAATTCCAGAAATAAATATGCTAATGTATTAGAAATGGAGAAGCATTTTTTTCATCAGGTGGCCCCATAAAAAGTAGGATTGCCAGTGCTAATAAGTGGCCACAGGCCTTTGTGTGCCTTAGGTTGACGATGCAAGGCCCCTGCCCTTGCCAGCTGTTATGCATTTATTATGGAAACTGGCTGTGTGATCTTGATACTGTGTGTCTCTTGTTATGATGCACGGTTTAAGAGCGGGATAATCAAAAAGATTTGGAAACTATGACAGAGATCAAAAGCAGAGGCCCCAGAACCACAAAGAGTTCACTAGTGGTCAAATGCTGGTCACTGAAAAGTTCACACTCATGCGGAAAATCAGCTTTTGTTGTAAGGGAAGGAGTAGTAGCTACGGAAGGAAAATATAAAACAAAAACAAAAGCAAGAAACCAAACCAAACCAAAGAGAAAANCAACCAAACAAAAAACCCCAAACAACAAAAACAAGAAACCAAACCAAACAAAAAAAAAAAAAAAAAAAAAAAAAAAAAAAGAAGCCTCCAAGGAAGAGGATAACACACCCGCACTTGGGAAAATAATCCCCACCTTGCCCCTCAAGCTTTGTGCAATGTGGAGCCCAGGGGCACAGGAGACAAAATGTACTTTCTGAAAACCTGAAGGACTTAAGATACAGAATTAAGAGTGGGGTAAATTAAAGAAATCACTTCTCTTTAGGGTTGTTCCTTGAGGCCTCTTGAGACTCTCCACCCCGACATCAGTAACAAGCCATAAAGAGCTGTATCAACCAATAACAGCAGTGCAATATCAAGTTGGTGGTACAGTGGATTAACAGCTAATGTAGCCTATGATTATTAAAGAGCGATTGCTTTGAACACATAGTGATAATGACTGATAATGTATGATGATGGGATGAATTATCCAGTAGTAGTATGTATTAATGATTTTCAGGCCAGTAAAGTTTTGATGCTTAAAACTTACTCTGTTTATTAGTCTTCTAAACATGCCCATCATAGTGGTTTCTAAATCCATAACTATACCTACACATTTCTAATATTGGAAATGTAGATAGTGTAAAAGAATTTAAAACAACTGTAAGAGAAGAGAATATGGGTAACCTCACCCCTAATAAGTAACAGCTGTGTTAATTACCCAATACAGCCTTGCCCCCAATGAGTCACAGCGACCCACTGCCACACAGCTACATCCAATAAAGATAAGTGTGATAAAAGGGAGTGGGTTAGCTGGTGAGGGGGATTGCGATGGAAGAGGAAGCCTGAAGAAGGGGGAGTGTAAGGGTTATGAAAAAGCAGAAGAGTCCTGGAGAGAGAATAACTGCTATGAGGTCAGTCTGGGTCTGCAGTTAGGGCCTGTTGTTGGAACCTGCAGTCACAGTCTAGCCAGGTAAAAGCCTGCAGTCAGAGGCTGCAAGGGAAACCTACAGAAGGAGCTTGCTGCAGCCAGAGTCAGTGAATAGTTGGAGTCAGGATGGCTGAGCTGTAAAGAGGAATAAACCAGGACTGTTTTCATGGTGTGATAAACAAGAAGTCTGTGTCTCAGCTCATTCCTACCCTCTGACAAGAGGGCTGCTGCAACAAACAAGTGTGGGGGTTTTATTATTTTTGGTTTGTTTAAATAGACTTTTTTAAATTTAGCTTGAGAAATACATAGTCATTCTCAGAGTTGGCACTGGATGTTTTGAAATCTGAAAAGAAGGGCTGCTTACAGGAAACATATATATATTTTTGAGGTATGTAGTCAACAGTTCCAAACTCTAAGAGTCAATAAGTGTACTTTATTGTGTAAGCAAAGATCCATTATTTATAAGTAATGGACTCTGGCCTCTGATCTCATTCCTTACACATCTCACTCACTGTGAAGGCTGTAGAATGGAACACATCCATCACAGTTCTTCTTGTGGCAAAGTCAAAGCTGAAAGTGACTGAGAAAAAGAGAGAAGTCTGATGGAATGGAGTGTACATGTCAATATATATTCATACAGGACAACATTTAGAGATCAGTGAACTTGTTTCTTCAAGTATCTTCCCATGTGTACTCTAACAGTGGATAACTCAGAGCAGCCACAATGCTATCATGTCTTCTGAAGGATTTCTGATCTCCATTACTGAAATTTGCTGAGAGCATAGAGCAATTTTACACATTACACAGCTTATATCAAGAAATAGAGTGTTGTGCTGGTCTGGGTTTGTCTAGTTGGTTGATGTTTTCTGGCTGATGCTCCTGGTCCTGGGTAGGAATATTCATGGTTATTTATTCAGTTCTAGTCTCTGCTGCCAGGGTTTTGGCTAGAACATATAGATGCATATTTCTGATCTGGAACCTGTGATTGATTTAGTCTCAGTTTGATAGAAGTCTACCTGTCACCTTTATACACTGTCAACTGTGAATCTCAATGAATCACTTTCAGAATTCACACTGTATCACTTAGAGACTTTATCCCTCAGCATTCATTTTCAGTAATTTCAATGGCTACTAGAGTGTGAGAGAAGAGTCCATAGGTAGTAAAAGCTTGTACATGAATATATTTACCATGAGTGTTTTTGAAGTGAATCACCTCAGTGGCAGTGAAGTGCAGTAACTGTATGAAACTAAAGTAAAAGCAACTTTCAAGGAGCGTTCTTTGCACCCTAGACTACTGAGCATTTAGTCTATGGGAGCAGACTAAAAATACTTTGAAGAAAAGTTTCTGAAACAAGCAGGAAAGGCATCATATCCTTACAGGTGTTTTGTTTTTCAGATTTATTTGTATTAGATTATCATTATTTAGACATAGCCATTGCTTGCCTTTACATTTACATGATTTCATGGTACCTGATTTTTTTACATCTTATAATTTACCAGGGACAACTATGAGAGTCCCTTTTATGGGAAATTCTGAAAATATTGACATGTTTGAGCATTGCCATATTTTTGCATAAATATGGTAATGACAATTGACACATACAGTTTTGGATTAATACCAACTATTTTTTTAATAGGACCAGGTTAAACAGAATTTCTAAATTTTATCTGGAGAAAAGTGAACTGACATTTCAGTTTTCCAAAATGACCTGTTTCCTCTTTCCTTTCACCCCTTAAAGTCCAGAGGTTTTGAGGCCAGAACAATGATATTTACTGTTCTTAGACTAGGAGACAGACTAGGTCATGTCTGTATATAATCTACAAGGTCCTGCTAGGCTGCTACATGAGCATTTTGGCAAAGGAACTTAAAAATCTTCCATATCTTTGTCCCTGGTACCTGTTAGATAAACAGAAAATAAATCAAAATGCTATTTCTTAATGGAGAACTATTGCACTGGCAAACTGTCATCAGTTCTGTTCTCAGTGCTCTATTTCTGTTTCTGCCCAGATGTATTTGTGAAATTCATCTCCCTTGTGTATATTGACATGACAGGGCATCGGGGCTCCAATGAAGCAGTAACTGAGTATCATGTCAGTAATTTGACAGATCAAGGACTCTCCAAGGACTCTGTAATGAAGAATGTGCCATTCATTTTTCTGTCACATATGCATACCCATATTAACTTCAAACTTCCTGTGTAGTCTCTCTTAGTAATGATGTTAGGGAAATTCAGTGTATTCTGTATATATTTCAAGTTGTCATTATAACTAAATCAAGATTTGTCTGTATTAGGTACAATTTCAGACAAAATAATATAATAATTTGTTAGAGACTAAAACAATTTTTCTATGCAATGTTTCTTTTAAAAATAAAGCAAGTTATTAATGCATCAAGTTGTCTTTACATATAATAAATAATTTAACTTATGCCAATGAAATCATGCAACTTTAGAACAAAAGGTCTAACATCCAGCTAAACTCTGTCCTTGCTTTTCAGCAGGCAAACTTACTTCATTAGAAATTGTTATCAAAGGCTATCGCTTCAGGGCTTTACCCACAATCAAAGGCAAAATTTATCACTCAGTTCATAACTCTGATGCACTTATTGCTGCAGAAAATATTCAACAGCATGTGATGTTTAGCTGCCATTACTCTGTGGGTGCAGGAGTATGCCTTTCTAAGCAGTCATACAGCACACATAGTATAAGACATAATGCCATAAGTTACTGTGGTCTTGTCCATCCCACAGGTCAGTTCTCAAAACAGAAGTTTTCCATCCTTCATAAGTTTTTTTCACAGCTCCTCACTTGAAAGTTCCAGCTCACAGGGTTCAGGCCTTGCAGTAAAATTGTTAGCCTAAGTTCATTACAAGTTGTTTTTTGTTTTTATTTTTGTTTTGTTTGTGTGTCACACATTTTAGGGCAATCATAGCCTGACAGGGTTTAATCTTCACTGAAGTGAGTATTTGCTTCGTTGCTCTTAATATATGAAGAGGGATGGCTGTTGGATTCTAGAAATTCTAACACTTACATTAACTTAGTTTTGCAATAAAAATATGGATGTTCTCCTAAGACTTTTAAATATTGTGAAAGATCCAGTTCAAAAATATGATTATCAGGCTGTTGCCCTAAAATATGTAGTAATAGATATGCAATAAGAAAGAGTAACACATTGTTAGATGGATTCTATGCAGTGTTCTTATTGAAGTAGTGTTTTAAATACATATTTTCTTTAAAGATGTAACAATGATTCTGTGTAGCTATCATTTAGCATACATGAAAACTGAGCTGTTTATATATGTATACACATATATTTAAATTAACCCCCACAAAAAAATTGACTTCTCATAATACTTTTTGTCAGAGATTTTTTTCTCACCTCTCATTTCTCTGTTGTACACACAGTGTAAATGACATAAGGACAGTGTGCATCCTGTGCATTTCATTTGAAAATTTAATACTTACACTGATTTTCTTTCTGGAAGGAAAAATTCTGGTATGGTTTCAGATTCACCTCCAATGTAGCTATATGTTCTTCACAGTGTCCCTGAGTCTCCTCTCTCTTGCATAAATGGAATGTTCCTGATATTTTCTGACATTGTACAATGAATCTATAATGTCAAGAAGACTAAGCAATTTTAGAGTGAAGAGATTTAATGTGAAAGCTTCTTGGAAAAGTGACTACATGCATCCAAGGCCAGAATGATTGATGAGAGGAGGTATTAGATTGTCTAATATTTTTAAATGTGTGATATGCTATTAGTAAGGACTTGGCATATTAACAGCAAAGAGGGTTACTGGGATTTGAAGATCTATTAGTCAGATTTGGATCTTTTTCCCCAAAAAGAATATAATGAGAACAGAAACTATTCACAAAATTATCTTATAGGACTGCTGGGTCTCTCTTTGTATGGAATGAATTGTCTTGTAAAAAATATATTGTATTGGGTTTGCATGGGCTACATGGGTGAATGCTGTGACGAACTGGCCTTGAACTCTTCCAGAGATGAGGCATCCACAAGTTCTCTGGGCAAGCTGTTCCAGTGTCTCATTAACCTCACTATAAAGATTTTCTTCCTGATATCTATTCTTACCCTACCCTATTTCAGTTTAAAGTTGTTCCCTTTTGCCCTATCCCTACACGCCAGCAGGAAATGTCTCTCCTCATCTTTCCTATTGGCTCCCTTTCTGTTCTGGAATGCTGCTATAAGGTCTCCCAGAGCTTTCTCTTCCCCAGGATGAACAATCTCAGTTCTCTCAGCCTCTTCTGTTGTAGTTCAGTGTTTTATTCATAAGCCTATTTTTTTTTTAACAGACTGACAAAATCAATGGCTTCCACAGACTAGCATAGGCTATACTTCCTATGCTTTTCAACCTTATGATGCTTTCAATCCTATGGCTTTTTTCTACAGTTCCTTAACCATGTAAATAGAACAAGAATCCATATTTTTAAAGAGCTATAAAGGGAAAAATTGTATTCTGAGATATGTTGTCAAGAGATATCCACTGTGACACTTGAGTTATGCTAATTTCATTTAAATTTTTGTTTGGTTACTTTTTATTTTTACAGTTCTTAATAAAACTTATGGGAAATTAAATGCAGTTTTCAAAAATTTCTTTAGAAACAGAGATACTTTTTATTCAGAAAGTAAATATGAACAATACAGCATACTACCTATAAAGAGATTTTTTTTTTCCTCAACAGATTCTTACAAAATATGAATAGAAATCTGGCTCTTGTTGTTCATATAACTTCTTACATTTGCCCTTCTTTATTACTTTAATTATACCAATGAATGACTTGGAAACATTGGACAAAAGCTGAACTTCAGAAACTATCTTTTTCTTAAGCACAAAATATTAATAGAAGTCCAGTATTACTGACATTTTTTGTCACTGCTGCTTCAGTGTTTCATGGCAAATGCAGTAAATTGTCTATTTTTTTGGCAAAAAATAAAATGTACTTGCTAAAGACCAGCCTTAATCTGTCTTTCTATGACTACATCTATACACATGAATCTAAGGACAACAAAATAAATTAATTAAAAAAAAAACACAGTGAAAAAGCACAATCTAAGAATTTATATACTTTAATAAGTACTATTCACATACAAAAAAATGTTCTGAACCTAGATCAAATTAAGTAACTAAGATACGTGAGCTTGATGTTTATTTTTGGTACATTTGTTAAAGATCAGCTTCTTCCTAAGTAGATAAATAAAAAAGATTGAGGATTTTGTAACATTTCTGATACTATCACTCACAAAATTAAATTTATTAAATTATTTTTTCCTTGACTTGTCAGTGTATGTATTTAAATTGTCTGAAACTTGCAAAGGATAAAATGAATTGCTTAAAATAGGGGTATGAAATTGTGTCCACTGAGGTTCTACAACACCACCATTATTAGATTTAGTTTTAGTTAACTTGTTATTCAGGCAGAACTGGAAATAAAATCACATACTGTTAAATTGGTTGAGTCTTACAAGGTCATTGATGCAAATTTAAGGGGCTTAGAGATATCGTAAATATGAGTAGCAACAGCAGAATGAGATTAAACCTTGGAGAGGCAGCATAATATTTCCAGGGGAAAAATTAAAAGAAGGACAGATAGTTCTGCTGAGGTTTTATGGGCCTGGGGCACAAGTCAACTGCAGTTAGGTGTGAGTCAGTGGAGTGCCCAGGTGTTCAAGAAGGCCAATGTTTTCCTGGCCTGTATCAGGAGCAGTGTGGCCAACAGGACCAGAGCAATTGTCCCCACGTACTTGGCACTGAAGAGAGCACACCTCAAATCCTGTGTTCTGGGCCCCTCTCTGCAAGAAAGACAGCTGACGTGCTGGAGCTGGTCCAGAAAAAGGCAGAAAAGCTGTTGAAGGGTCTGGAGCTCATGTCCTAGGAAGAGATGCTGAGGGGACTGGAGATGGCTAGCTTGGGGAAAAGGAGGCTAAGGGGTGGGTATTATACTGTCTACAACTACTTGAGAGTATAACAAGGTCGGGGGTGGCCTCTTCTCCCAGGTAACAAGGGATATGGCAAGGGGAAACAGCCTTAAGTTGTGCCAGAGGAGGTTTAGGTTGGATATAAGGATAGAGTTCTTCACTGATAGGGTGGTCAGGCATTGAAACAGGCTGCCCAGACAAATGGTTGATTCACCATATCTGGAAGTGTTAAAAAAAACATGTGAATGTGGTAATCAGATGTGAGTTAGTGATGAATATGGTAGTGCTGGGCTAATGGATAGCCTCCATGATCTTAAGGGTATTTTCCAGCATTAATGATCCTATGATTTTATTATTGCAGTATTGGTTAATTTTGGGCATTACACTCCTTGGAATGTTCAGAAAACTTGAAAAATAAACTAAGGGGCTTGACAAACTAACTTATTATAAGATTAGAAGGATTAATGTTGTATATTTCCAACCAAGACTGAAGATTACCCCTTAGGTTTTCTTTATATATTTGCTGTGCTGTGTTTATTCATGAAAGTGTTTTGCAGGAGGTGAAAAAGCAGAGGACACATCTTGACTACAATTGTGTTCTCATTGTGCAATATACATTTTCTATATAACTAAACATATATCTTAGACTAGCAGCATTAATTGAATGACCATGAATGATTTAACAGTGACAACAGAATGAGATTATCTAAGGAATTTTATGTGCCAGTTGTGGTTGTCTGCTTATCACATGACCTATGGGACAACATCTATTATAAACATGGAAATGGTGATACTAGATATTGTATCATAAGTCATGGGAGAAAGAACTTCAAGAACTTGAGGAAATGGTCCCAGGGGAGGTTTAGATTAGATATTAGGGAAAAAAAACCACACGGACAGGGTTGCAAAACATTGGAACGGACTGCCTCAGAAAAGAGTGGAGTCACCATCCCTGGAGGTGTTGAAAAAACATGTGGATATGGTATGTAAAGGCAGTTTAATGGTGAATAAGGTGGTGATGCTGGTTTGATGGTTGGACTGGATTATAAAAATCTTTTGCAACCTTAATGATCCTCTGAGTCTATGAACATTGCTGCTCCCTTTCAGAACAAGATGTTACTCATAATTTCATCTATGCACGTGATTTTGAGTAAATATCTTTATGTGAATACATTGGAAAATATATCTGTGTGTTCATTTTTTAATAACAGGGTTTTTTTAAAATATCACCTACTGGATTCAGTGGCAGGGGGCTTGAGTACAACTACATATAGAGATATGCTAGAGAGTTAAATTCCAGTCCTACAGCATCCACACCTCATCTATATGTGATTCAGGAAAAAGCTGGACCCATGGACACCCTCTAACTCTTTATTTCTATTAAAAGAAATCTGGGCATGTGTCACAAACTGGGATAGAGTTCAGGAAGTGTCCATTAAGAATAATGAGACTCTACTCTCCCTGCACATAATTTGTATACCCAAGCAGACAAATAGAAAAGTAGTCTCAAACTACTGGTCAGTGAAAATAAGAGAATGTGAGAGAAATCAAGATGTTAAAATATTTATTCCTCTTGGCCTCTTCTCTTTCAGCTGGAGAAACTGTTAGGCAATACCTGAAGATATTTTTGATTTGATTTTTACTTTCTTTTTTTAATGTTTTTCAGAAAGTTTGAAGCAGCAGGTAAAACAGAGCATCCTATAAAAGAAGCTATTGAACAAAACATCTAAGAGCTTGCCAAATGCAGCTATTCAGTCTATTCTCAGCAACACATTGAGATTGTAGGAAGACACCACATCAGTTACTGGGTTTTATATCCTTTCTTGCACATGATTTTTTCCCCATTTTCTCCAAGGACTGCTAAGACTCAGAATAGGTTTTAACTACAGATTTCCATTTTAAAGAAGGCATTTTTGACAAGCAGAGTGGTGAGAGTGTTAAACTATGTCATTTCTAGAATAAACCTCTTCAGAGAGGAAAAAAAATGCAGAATTATTACTAGTGTGGATCCTGATCTTAGTTGTACAAATGGGCAGCTGCTGTCAGAGAGTGTCTCTGATTGACAGTGTCTGGCTTTTTTGGCATATTTTTTTCCTTTATGGCAACAGCGTAAAGACAGAATGACTCCTGTTCCAGAGTGTGCACTGGGAAACTGAAGGAAAGAGAGGAGAGTTAGAACAAAAACTGGAGCTGGCTGATCCCATGGTGATAGCGAAATTTCTGTAAGGAACAGTGAACAGATAAGCCAAACCTCAGAGATCATAGGAAAGAGCCTTCTGACAAGTAAAGAAAACACTGTCTGCTGCAACAAAAAAGTAATGGCTTGGCTGAAACTGAGGCAAGAAGTATGATGTGCCTGCACTGATGCAGACAGCAGGGGAAGATGGCTTATAATGCTTTTTATAGTCTTACATAGCCACTTCAACTGTTCATTATTTTATAAAATAAAGTCTAGTGTTGAAAATTCAGCTAAAGAAGTATAGGCAGGTGTTACAGTGAGTTGTCAAGGTTACTGAACTTGTTGCTAGGAGTTTGATGTTGGAGCTGGGCTTTCCATACTCTTAAGTTCTGGAGCTATTTGTGCGTTTCTCCAGACAGTTGCCTTCACGGTAGCCCTCACCCTGGCACATGAAACAAAGGGCTATGATTTTGTCCAGCAGGGGAGTCCTTGGTCTGTCAGTCTATTGTGACAGGCAGCAGTCACAGAGCTGCAAATACAAAAAAGCACTCAGTACTTGCTTGACAACAAGATAAATGTCACAGATTGTGGTCTTCCAATAGCAACAATTGTATTTTTAGGCTATACTTTGGAGAAAAAAATTACTTTCAAATTACTCTTGATTAGGAATACAATCACCTAAGAAAAGCCTGCAAGATCATCTGACAGAGGTTGAACACCTTTTACATGGATCAAAAGTTATCAGGTTAAAAAAAAACCACAAGAGAAATAATTCATCTTTGTAATCTGCCTTCAGCAGCTCAACTGGAGTGGTAAATGTTTACACTAGAATAACTGTGGCAAATGGAAACTCTGCTTTTATGAATTCTGATGTATTCCCAGAGACTCTCAAAATGATACTCCTGTCATTAGAGCTCAGATTTTAGAAAGCGTTTTTCAAAGACTTCTTTCTTCCTTTTTTTCTCCTTCATTTTTTAAAAACCTCTTTTTTATCTTTCTTCCTTCCGCCTACACTTCCCCCCCACCCCTGAAGTCTTCTTTGAGCTTTAACATAAAATGAAATTGAGTAAAGGAACTGAATGCAAAGCCTTTCTTTAATCTCTTTGCAGCTGTTACAATTTGTTACAAGTTTAAAGTGAAAAATTCAAATCTGTGGTGAAAGACTGGGAAACTTCTTACATTTACAGGTTACATCAAATCATGTCATTGATTCCCACCATCATCATCAATCTGTGTTACTTAAGATCTGATCTCTGGTGTTCACAGGGCTTTGATTACCAACAAGCTTTGGATAATAAACAAAATCAACTGGTATTCTTCACATATATTCCTCAAATTTTGTTGACACTTTTTAAGAGTATATGTATGCTTAGCTGTTACCTCCCATGCTGTCACCAGCAAAATCAATCATGCTGCAAGTGACTTGTTTCTGACCTCAGATTTTCCACAGCTCTTGTGTCTGGCAATAAGGTGAATTCAACAGGAATATCTCTTAACCATTCCTGGTCACTTGTCACCCCACCTGCCTGTCTGCTGTGGTCTTGAACCAATCTGTGAGAAGCTCCAAGAAGCTTCACCCCTACATTGGACAGATCCTATGCCTGTCAGTTCCAGGACAGACCTGCTGCTAGCCAAGGCTAGGCCAATCAGGAGCAATACTTACACCTCTGTGATAACACATTTAAGAAGGAGGAAAAGATATTGTGCAGTTTTAATTGTGGCCAGAGAAGAGCAGATTGTGAATAGAGGAGAAGCACAGCTCTGCAGACACCAAGATCAGAGAAGGAGGGAGAAGAGGTGCTCAGGGTGCTGGAGATGCGATTCCTCTGAAGCCTATGGTGAAGACCATGGTGAGGCAGCTGTGCCACTGCAGTCCATGGAGGGGACACATGCCAGAGGAGCTGGATTCCCAAAGGAGGTGGTGAACCTATGAGAAGCCCAGAGAAGGCTCCTGTCAGGGACCTGAAGACCTGTGAAGAGAGGAGCCCACACTAGAGCAATCTCCTGGCAAGATATGTGACCCTGGGGGGGGACCCAGCCTGCAGCAGGCTGTACCTGAAAGGATGCTCCCTGTGGAAAAGTTAACTATGCTGGCAGCTAGGGGAGACCTGCTGGCCATGGGATGGACTCACATTGGAAAAGTGTGTGGAGGACTGTGTGCCATGGGAGGAACCCCATGCTGGAGCAGAGGAAACTCTTCTCCCTGAGCAGTGGCAGGAGCAATGCATGATGAGATGATTATAATCCTCATTCCCATAGCTGTGGGGGAAGAAGATAGAGCCTGGGTAAGAGAGAGGGGTAGGGGAAAGTTGCTTTTTAGAATTATTTTATTTCTCACTATCCTTCTCTGCTTTTAGTTAGTAATGAATTCACTTAATTTTCTCAATTTGAATCTGTTTTGCCCATGATGGTATTTGGTGTATGACCTTTCCTGGTCTTTATCTCAACTCATGAACATTTGTTATCATTTTCTTCCCTGTCCAGCTGCGAAGGAGAAAGATAGAGTATGGGGAGACCCCATAAACTTCTCTGAGGGTCCCTGCTGGCAGGGATTGTGGTGTTCAAAAATAGCGAGATAGCATGATCAGGTGTGTCTTGAAAAGCAAAATGTTTAATAACAAACTAAACTGAGAATAATACAAATAAAAGATTTAAGCCGAGCACAGCAGAAAGACGAGCTTATCTGCCTGCTAGAAACAGCCTGAAAATGCTGTTGTTGTCCTTTGTGTTCTTACTTTTCTACTCAATGTTCCAGGATGGTTCCACTGGCAATCTGCCAATGGAAACAGGTGTAGGTCTTGACTGACAGGGTCAACTGGTGCTTCTCCTTTGGCACTGAGTCAATGACTTCAAACAGGGGATTGAACATTCTGGTTAGCTTCCTAAAAAGTCCAAAGGTAAACTGAACCTCTTTTCCTTGTACAGAAAAGTGTGCGGGTGCATGCCTACAATAGAGAGGCTTTGGTGGGCGCCTGACATCCAAAAAGGGTCAACCCGCTACAGAGATATCCTGGGGGAATGACAGATTTGAAGTTTACTTCTAGCTAACAAGAATTCCTTTCATGAAGTCTGATTGTCTTTTCTACTTCCAGGTGTGTAAGACTTCGATCAATGTCTCAGTTGTTTCAATTGTTAGAGGAGAAACAGCAAAATTATGTACATTGGAAGGGGTCTGTGGGGTGTCCAACTCCATAGGGACAATTTTCAAGTTAGTTCAAGTTTCAGAATTAGATCAAGNCAGGTGTGTAAGACTTCGATCAATGTCTCAGTTGTTTCAATTGTTAGAGGAGAAACAGCAAAATTATGTACATTGGAAGGGGTCTGTCCATAGGGACAATTTTCAAGTTAGTTCAAGTTTCAGAATTAGATCAAGTTACTCACTATGCTGTTGACTTGAGTTTTCAATTGATGCAACTGAGTGAAGATATTCCACAACTTCTGTGAAACTCTTTTCCAATACTTGGCTAGCTACTATAATTTAAAAAAACAATATATATCTTAATATCTGACTGCAGTTTCTCTTTTTGGAATTTGTATCTATTGATTTTGTTGTTCTGCATATACTTCCCTTTATACTCTTGTAGGCAGTGTAAGATCCCACTGTAACTTTCTCCTCTGAAGTCTGAAAAAATCCATTTCTGTCCACCTCTCATTATAAATGATGACCTGCAGCTCTCTAAAGATATCAGCCTCTTTCCATCACAATTCCTCCAGTTTGCTGATATCTTTCTCAAACAGGCTATGTCCCAAATGGGGCGCAGTGCTTCATATTGGTTCTCAAAAGTGCTGCATTGGTTGAAACAACCACTTCACTCCATCTGCTGCCCATGTTCTTGACAGTACAGCCCAGGATGCAATTGGCCTTTGCTGTATGGGTACAAACATATTTCTGTTCAGCTAGTTGTCCAGCAGGCCCCCAATGCTATTTTCTACAGAATGGATTTCTGTGGGACTCCCACCCTGGCTGTACTGTTGCATAGGTTTATTCCATTAACCCTGGGGCACTGCAAGTGACAGACTACTGGCTACACTTCAAACCATTGACCCTGCCCTTTGAGACAAGGCCTTTGAACTCTGAGTTCAGTGAATTTTTCACATAGTTTACAGTTTTGCTCTGTGTCTTACAGTACTTACATGCTGTTGCTAGCTGAACAATTCATGGTTGCTAAGGAATGTGCTTCTCTCTGTGGGAAAGAGTATAATCACTTTTCTTTATTCTCTTTTATTACAGCAGCCTATTTGGTCATGCTGTTTTTCTCTTGACATCCCCTGAGCTATACTTGTCCTTGTCTGCTTACCTTTGACAACAGGAGTTGGGACTTCATAAGGAAGAAGATGTGATTATTTTTCTGTCTCATCTTTTGTCACTATATAGAAAAAAAACCTTTTTTCATGAAACTGAAGATCCTCACCTCTAGTTCTTCACTGTGTGGGATGAATTTGGTGATCAGAGGTTCTGTTGCCTACTGAGTTGAGTGATGTGGGTTGTTCTTTAAGTTAGGAAAAAACCCAGAGATATTGGTCAGATATACTGCCCTAGACATAAGGTTATGATGGTAAATTGTAGCTGAATATATCTTATTTCAGTGAAGAAGGTTTCTGATTGTGACAGTGTTCACGCAAACCTGGACAGAAAGAAATGGATCAAGAAAAATCAGTGATGGTTTGGACACATTGCAAGCAGCATTACTGTTGGGTGATACTTAGTTGGCATCTTTCCAAATATGTTAAATTATTTCTTCATTTAAATTGAACATAATCTGATGAATTCTGTCTTTATATTGAAAATGCTTGAGGAGTAACTGAATTTTAAAAGAAATAAACTCTTCACAAGTTCAACTCCTAGTCTGATAGGAATGATAATCAATGATTTTGAATGCTTGTTCCATTTAGTTAAAATTCATCTAATACATTTTTGATTCTCATTCAAGAATTTGTTCTAGATCCTTGTCTACTTGAAATTTCCATGGGGTTTTTTACACTACTGAAGAAAGATTGAAAGAGAATTTGCGTGTAGTACAGAACTACCCAAAGTCCCTATGATGAGATAATTTAGAAGAACGTATTCGTTAGCTCGGAAGGATTTATTAATTTTATGAGATCCAGCCATGGCCTCAGGGTGGACATACTGAGACATGATGGGTTTGATGTAACTAAAGTATTTCATGAACCCATTTTCAAGGTGTAGGATGCACTTACCTTCTCAGAGAAAGAGAAAAAACCCATGAGGCAGCAGTGAGATCTCAAAGCAGCTTCCTTCCTTGTTTTAAACACACTAATTGCTCCATTTGTCAAAATCTTTCAACTAGGGAGTCTTTCAAAGAGGGGAACTAGAAGAGGTTCCAGTTTTTTTTCTCTCATTAGAATCTACCCAATGTTTTTGAAATCCCTGTCATGAAAAAGATTAAATTGCATTTTATAAATCTGAAAGTCTCATCTACCTTGCCATGGAAACCTTGTATTACTCTGGAACTATATCCTTGACAGATTAAAGAGCTGGTAAATTTCTTTACTGTGTAGACAGGATGTCCTCCCAGCTCTAACTGCCATCAGAATTTACTTTTTTAAAAGGAGGATGAATTTTCCTGAAATTGAGTAATGACACAGTCAGGAGCAATAGATTGATAATGTTTCTCTTTCCTATTTACAGAACTGGTCAGTTCATTATGATTTTAGTAGCTTTATGAATTAATAGCTTTTTGAATTCTGCTATTAATTATAAAATGGCATAGGGTTTGGAGGTAATACATCTGACTTCAAAAAGGCATAAGGAAAAGTCAGGATTCAAATTTTATACTCGTGGTGGTTCTACGTAAAAGAAAAAGAGAAAAACAAATAGAAAAACCAAACGAACCCCCACAAATAAACAGAAACCTCAACCACCAAAACCGACAGACTCATAATGGTGAGAATGAGAGGAAATCTAGCAAAAGGGGGACATAAATATGAAAATGGAAACATGAAGTTTTCATCTGCTAAGTATTCAGAAATCATTCAGCTGACCCCTCAAAAAAAGAACATTTCTAGAAGACAGAAACAGACATTTTCACTCTGAATGATTCTGCAAGTCCATGACTTCTGGTATTTGTAAATATTCAAACAAAAGATAAATCCCAGTTAAATGGGAAATCATTAACCTGATTAATAGGAATGGGAATAGGGGAATAGGAATGATGTGATTTTGTGTCTTTTTGCCTTTGGGAGAGATCTGTACTTCAGCAACATCTACCTTCTGACCTCACTAAAAAGCTCATTGCATTCCAAGAATAATGTAAAGATCATGGCTATGTGTTTAGTCAAATGAATAATGAAGCTGAAACATCAAGTAACATTGTTGAAATGGGAGGCATAACATCCATTTTAGTAAAAATGCAGAAAAGAAATGCACATTGCTTTATCACTGGCTGTGTCAAAAAGATGGTATAAAATTACCACCTTATGTGTTCTTGATACATAAAACAATGCCAAAGGAACAGGTGCCTACTGGAATAGTTGTCAAGTGTCAAACCCAGGATGAATATCTACAAATTTAGTGAAGAATTGCTTGAATATAATTTGTAGTAGGATATATCTGTTACTGAGAGAAAGAGGAATGCTTGTCCTAGAAACATTCAAATATTACCTGTTGTCAGCAGTGAAGAGTGCTGCTAGGGAAGGGAACTCTGATCTTGTCACCCTAGGAGGAAAGATGCTACAGCAACAAATCCTCTATACAACAGACCATTCCTGTTTTATAGTCAAAATGGATTCTGGCATCAAGTCATGCTTTAACACCTTCAAGGGAAATGAAAGTGCCTTGTGCCAAACAGTTTTGTCATTGGATTAACAGGAGGAGATAAAACCAAGTTACAGCAAAAGAGGTTAAGATAGGCTATTTTTCAAATTGCATAGATGAAACTGAAGGTAATTTTTATGAATTAGAAAGAATAGAGAATAATGAAGACATTGGAATTGAGAAAAAAATGCAAGATTATAATCACAACATGGGAGATAATGAAGAGATGTGGTAAGTAAAACCTTTAAGGCAATAATAATAAAATATGAGAGAAGAAATTGACTTCACGGCCAGTCATTAATGGAAATTTGCTTTTTGTTAGTTCAGAGTAACAGCTAATAAAATCTTTCTGTTCATTACCATTTTTCTGGGGAGTTGATAAAGCTAGTGCAGTGTGCTTTATGTAGTACTACACTATAGCAGTGTTTTGGGCCATTAGAATGCAAAGTGACAAATCTTATGCTAGCATTTCTAGAACCAAATTCATTATCTCATGATATGAGGGCTCCACATCATGAAAGATGTAACATTTATTCTTTGATTTTTTTGTGAACGTTTTAGGAAACCTATACAGAAGACTGTCTACTAAAATTAATTATTTTTTCTCTTAGCTACATTATTTAACATTTGGCAGATAACTTTGTTTCTGTGTAAACTAATGTACAGTGTAAACCAATGGAATCCTGCCCAAAGGTTAGAGCTCTGTTGGGCTGACTTAAGATATAAACTGTGTGGCACTGTGGAAATAAACCCTTTTTTTTTTTTCCCTTTTTTCTTTTTTTTCCCCCCTCATTTTCTTATGTTCTTATTGTATAATCTGACTCTAATATCACTCAATAAATACAGGTCAAAGTGTTCTGAATTTGGAAAATAATATCCATAGAGTAATATAATCATAGAATGGCTTGGGTTTGAAGAAACCTTAAAGATTGTCTAATTCCAATCTCCTTGCCATGGCCTGGAATATCTTCCACTCGTCCAGGTTGCTCAGAGTCCCATCCAAGCTGGTCTTGACCTCTGCCAGGGTCAGGGAATTGACAACTTTTCTTAGAAGCCTANAAGGTTAGAGCTCTGTTGGGCTGACTTAAGAAATAAACTGTGTGGCACTGTGGAAATAAACCCTTTTTTTTTTTTCCCTTTTTTCTTTTTTTTCCCCCCTCATTTTCTTATGTTCTTATTGTATAATCTGACTCTAATATCACTCAATAAATACAGGTCAAAGTGTTCTGAATTTGGAAAATAATATCCATAGAGTAATATAATCATAGAATGGCTTGGGTTTGAAGAAACCTTAAAGATTGTCTAATTCCAATCTCCTTGCCATGGCCTGGAATATCTTCCACTCGTCCAGGTTGCTCAGAGTCCCATCCAAGCTGGTCTTGACCTCTGCCAGGGTCAGGGAATTGACAACTTTTCTTAGAAGCCTATTCCAGTACCTCACCACCCCCACAGCTAAGAATTTCTTCCTAATGTTGAATTAAAACCTGCTCTCCTTCAATTTAAAACCATTGTCCAGTCACTACATGCCCTTGTAAAAAGTCCATCTCTTTTTTTACAGGAAGGTGCTGTAAGGCCTTGTTAGAGCCTTCTTTTTCCAGATTCAACACTCCCAGCTCCCTCAGCCTGTCTGCATATGAAAGGTGTTTCTGTCCTCTGATCACCTCCACCAGCCTCCCCTGGATCCTCTCCAACAACTCTGTGTTTTGCTTATGTTGGGAACCCCAGAGCTTGATATAATCCAGGTAGATTGTCACGAAAGCAGAGTAGAGAGAGAACATCACTTTCCTTAAATTAAAATTAACTCCCTAACAGTAAAATATAATTTTTATATACTGTAATTATGAGCTAATCACATGATAGTCTTGATTTATCTGTTAGTTATTTATAGGATTTCAGGATTTGCATTTTTTTTTCTATCAATAGTTTTCTCAAGTTCCTTTCATGTGAATTTTCCCAGTGCTAAGTTTGAGACTCTTTATACACCTCTTTTTTTCATCTTCCAAATTAAATGTTTATTTGAGACACTTCATTTAAACTGTTTGGGTTTTCTTTTTATTCTCAGTTGTTTCAGTTAAAAAATTAATCATGCAGTCATAACTAGGATGTCTTCTCTGGCAGCATTGTTCTCATCTGTGCTCGAGTATGGTGGCGGAGGGCAGATTAATTTAAAATGAAAAAGGCAAACAAGCAAATTGCAGTTTTCCAATGCACAACAGGAGCATGGTGTAATAGATGGGTGAGATAGAGAATGCTTATGACAAACCTTAAGCTATAATCATTATGTTTACAGAAAATTTTACTCTGTTAAGGCAGAGCATAATATTCACTGAAATGAAAAGACCTCGTTTTTAGTATAGGTGATGTGAGAACTTCATCTGCAGTTGTTTTTCAAATAATATATAAATTCACCAAAAAAGGGGAAAGAGAAAATTATTTTGATAACAAAGACTTGCTACTTCTGCAATAATGGCTATGATTAAAGTTCAATATTTTCTAAATAGCCTGAGAAGATCTGGCTTCCTCACACTCATTTAATGTGGTTTAATTTGTGTTTATTTTGGTTGTTTTGTTGGGGGATGTTTTCATGTTGCATTAAAAACCCAGGGAGAAAGAAAAAAATTAACTTAGAGAGCAGCTTTGGAATTGGATTAATTTGTCAGCCGTCATAATTTTCTCCTATGTTCATCTCCCCTTTTCCTTACAGCCAGTCTTTACCTGATTAAAACCAGCATCCCTCCAGCTATATTTTAATTTTGTTTTGTATCCTTCCCTGTGTTTATGAAAAACAGCTTTTGTTTTACTTTATTTAAATAAGAACCTGATTATGTTCTGGGAGATGTGGGATAATTTTTTCTATACTGATTGACCTGTTTGTATGACAACAACCTAATAATGCCATCAGATGTGTTATCACTCTTTTAATTCAGATGGAGGAGTACGTATTAAAACTATTAACTCATATACTCAGAGTCCATGAGGACTGTGGTCAGCTTTTGCAGGAACTCAGTTCTATTTGTAACAAGAATTACTTCATAGACTCAAATCAGGCATGGGATTTGGTGTCAGTTGTTACTTGGATGAGCACAGACTTGATATTTGGACAGATACTTTTCCTCTGTAGATGGCAAAGGTTCTTCAAGGTGGCAAAAAAGCTGAATTAATTTTGGCTTCTTGGATTTTTTCTTCATTCATACTTGAAATTATTGCATTTTTTTTAATCTGAACTACTGTAAAGCTACTTCCTCATCAACTTGACTTAAATATTGTCTTATAGAGCCGCATTGGTTCTATGGATGGTTGGAATGTCAGAATGTCGAGTCAATCTTCTTTGAATATTTTCTCACTAAATTTAGCATTCCAAAATTCCCATGTCTGAAAAGAAATATATATATATATTAAAGCATACATATTATTGAATCAACAGATTTTTTGTTCTGCACCAAATAGCAGCAATCATGTGCAAGACTACATGAGAGGGGCCGTAAATATCCCTGATGATTGATTTGATATGATTGTATGATATGATGTGAGATGAGTTCCTTCTCCAAGTGATAGAGGAACCAGTAAGGAGAGGTGTTAAACTGGATTTTGTTCTCACCAACTGAGAGGCTGGTGAGCAGTGTTCAATCGTGAAAGGGTGGAGTTCAAGATCCTTAGGGCAGCAAGGAGGGCACATTAGTAAATCAAGGTAGTAAATCACTACCTTGGTGTCAGTAGGGAAGATTTTGTGAGTTTCAGGGATCTGCTTCCTATAGCACCATGTGATAAAGCCCTAGAGGGAAGAGGGATCTGGGAAAGCTGGCTTCAAGGATTCAAGGGTCACCTCCTCCTAGCTAGGGAGTAATACATTCCACTGAAGAGGAAGCTGGGTAAAAGTGACAAGAGGCCAACATGGACAAACAAGGAGCTCCTTGACAAGGAGAAGCACAAAAACACAAACACAAAAAGGAAGCCTAAATAACGGTAGAGGCAGAGAGAGGTACTGAGAAATTGTCTGAGCAGACAGTGATCAAGATAGGAAAGCTAAAGCCCTGATAGAATTTGATCTGGAAGGGATGTCAACAGCAACAAGAAAGGAGAAGGCTGAGGTGCTCAATTAGTTTTTTGCCTGTCATCACCAGAAAGTGTTCCAGCCCACAACACCTGAGAAGACAAAGGCAGGGACTCAGAGAATCATGAACTAACCATTGTAGAAGACCACGTTTGAGACCATCTAGGGGACCTGAAGTTACACAGGTCCATAGGACCTCTTAAGATACATCTGCAGATCTTAAGGGAACTGGCAGAGGAAGGGGCTAAGCCATTTTCCATCAGGTTTGAGAAGACATTACAGTCCAGTGCAGTTTCCACTGGTTAGAAAAGGGGAAATATAAGCCTACTTTTTAAAAAGGAAAACAAGGAACACCTGGGGAACTACAGATTTTCTCACCTCTATGGCCATGACAGTAATGGAACAGATCCCCCTGGAAGCTGTTCTAAGGCACATAGAAAAGAAGGAGGTGATTTGTGGCACGGCTTCATTAAGAACAAACAATGCCTTACGATCTTCTATGATGTTATAGAGTATTATAGAATTGGTAGATGGAAAAAGAACCATTGATGCCATCTATCTGGAGTTGTGCAAAGCATAATACTGGTTGTATTCCAAAGACATTGCTATATCAAGGAATGGATCCAGTTTAGAGACTAAGGTAAGAACCAACGCTTTCATTATGGACTAACCATGCCTTTTAATTCAGTAATGGTTCTTAATTTGGAGAGAATATTGTAGAAATCCCAGTGTCCACAAATATTTATAATCAGCTGTTGAAACCATATATAATTTTATTTACAATATTTTTTTTTTCCTGGAGGATAGATAGTCTAAGTCTTCTATGAATATTGTCCATACTGATAAAGAAGAAATTGAAACCTATGTTCTACCAAATTTTTTCCTCAGAAATTTTGTAAAGAGTGCCACCTGAATGGTAGTCTGGAAGTTGTTTTTTATCCTAGTTTTATTTTCTATATTGTCTTAAAATTTTCAGCAGCCTAAAAGCAAGAGGGCCAAATCTTTTATTGCAATTTTCTGAACGCACTTTAACTTGAATTTCTTTCTATTATTAATTACATGATTTATTAGGTGTTTGTATTACCACCTTCAAATAACATCTTTGACCTTATTGCATGGCTCCACATTGATCATTTGTCAGCAGAACTGCAGATGTGTACAGTATTGTATTTTTTTGTCCTAAATATTGAAACATATTGTGATTCATAGTCTGCTACTGAAGTGCAGTAATACATGAAAATATATTGGCATACATACAATTTTAATTTCAAGAGATGAAATGCTAGCCTCTAGACTGATGCATCCAAAGTAATAAAAGAAATTCTACTTCTTGCTGGTTGATTTATGATGATTCACAGATAATTGATACCAAATTAAATATAGAATAAATTAACTTCAGTATAGTTTCTAATTGTCTCAATTGACGTTGGTTCACACCATTACTGTAAGATTTTAAAGAAAACGCCACATCTGGAAAAGGTTAGTGCATGTTTTTATACAAATAATTTAAGTCCATGTGTTTTCATTTTGACAAAAAACAAACAAGACAAAGATGGTGTGCTAAAACTTCAAAATGAGCATATTACCACTGTTAAACTTGCAAAGTTAATTTCTTTAATAAATAAATTGTGATAACAATTTTTAAGATGATATTTTATTTTTTACATTTTAAAATAATTTAATTTTCAAACTGTTTGATCAGCATTTTCTTTTAAAGCAAACCTCTGCCACTTGCCCTATGTAACTATACCTCCAACCTTAGGCTAAATAGCTCTTCAGCTATTTATCTTCATCTTTACACCTCTGCTACTTGTAAAACAATTTTCTTTCCATCTGTGTTTTACTCTAAAAAATTTTCTGAAACTTACAACAAGTTCATATTGCTTAATACATATTTACAAGATTGGAATCTAAACCATGAAATTGTAGGGGAAAAAAAGAGAAAATGACAGAATTAAGTTCTTTAGACTTAAAGTTCAGAAGAAATAACCACAACTCACTTGAATTTTCAGCAGAAATGACAGAGAATACTAAAACATCTTTGCCCACCTTTTCCTCACACATTCCCAATGTTGTGACAAACCTGTTCATTCGAAGCACCTTTTCAAACACTTCTGAAATACATTATAGATCATATAAATTAATATTTTATTTTTTTTTCTGCCGTTTCAAAGAAGAAACCCCCAAATTCTCAATTGAAAAAAAAAAGTTTTAAAGTTTTTCTTCCATGTTTCTGTAAATGATATAATTTTGTGTCTCTAATCCATATTATACGGCATAGTCTCAGGATCTCCAGCACTTCTAATTTTAATTAAATTAATTAAATTAAAGACAAAGCTTTACATAACATGTAGAAAAGTGTCAAATCTTTTGTATAAAAACTGAACAAATCCCATATCTTTCATAAGACAAAAAAATGCATGAATTGATACTTTGTGAACAAAAGTTTTTAAAAAAAGCTACATTTTGGTCTCAACTGTAAACAAATACAGCTAAATATATGTGTAAATCAGCATGATACTTCACTTCAGAATTTCATCCATAACAAAGCCTGAGAAATTTTGCCCAAATACTAGTTAAAATTTTTCACTCCAGTCAGATTCCTCTTCATTACATGCTTACTATCCTATCAAATTCTACACTGAACTTTCAGCCCAAACAATATAAAAATACAGCTTGGCTTAAACTCATATGAATTTTGTTAAAAACTGTTATATTTGAAAACGTTTAGGAGCTTTTCAGAGGAAAAGGCATTTAACTATTACAATGCAATAAATTGGGAGGATATTGTGTAATATCTGTGCCTTTTAATCTCACTTGAGAAATGAGGACAGGTCTGAGAAAAATTCCAATCTATTTTATGTATCAAATACAGCATGTTTACAAATGAATATGTGGTTCTTCAAGTTTGGGGTTTTTTTGTGTGTGTGGTTTTTTTTTAATCATCTGTAAGAAAGTATAAGGCTGCCTACTTTTTAATTATGCAAGACAATTAATTGAATGTCACATCAGGAGCTAGATATTAGATTGCAATATTTTAAAATATATCACAAAGTTTGTTTATCTTAAAACACATTTCTGCTGTAGATCTTGCTTCCTAAATCTCAGCAGCATTAGAAATTCATAAAATCTCTCTACTCAACATTCTACTTCAGTTTATTTAAATAGATCCTGCAATTTCTGAAACTTTCACTTTTTAAATAAATCATGTAATTTAAACAAATAATTTACATCTGTAAATATACAACAGTAAAACATTTTGAGTAATTTTCTGGGTATATAAATAATATTTGCTAAGTTCAAGTGAACAAAATGTTTGCTATAGCATGAGATACAGAAATCTTGTTGCCAGTGGAGTAAAGTTTTCTGTGTTAAATCATCTCCATTGCAAGTCATCTGCTTTCCTCATTATTCTCATTCTTTCCTCTCTCTTACAATACTGTATTTGTCCCCTTAGTCTTTCTCCACTTACCACCACAAGCAAAGTTCTGACAACAGCTGGACAGAAGGTTAAAACATTGTAAAGCTTGATTTCAAACCAAAGCATTCCCTCAGAGGTACCGATAACTTGGATCTATAACACCTACCCAGCCAACAGTTTTAAGAAACTTGAAGAAGTTTAGTAGCTCCTTTGGCATATCTACCCTTTCTGAAATGTGACTGGACCAGATACTCTGAAACTTTTTCATGAAGAAATTAATAACCACTGTTTCTTTTCCATGGATGAACAGCTGAATATTTGTTACAATGAAATTTATCTAAAAAGAATAATTCTATTATATAGAATCAGTTTGTTTATGATTAAAATGATTAAAAGGAAGTCAAAGAATAATAAACATTTTCATTATTGAGCCTACCTATATTGATAAATACTACTTTACAAGAAATTTTAAAAAAATATTTTCAGAGAGGTCATCTGAAGGGACAAATAGGAATATTTTTCTCCTATTTGTGCCATTGATTGATGATAACAAGATTCCTAGCACAAGAATACCTCATTCCTATAACAGATTTTGGATGGACTCCAAATACCTTTTCATTTTACATAGTAAGATTTACATGCACATCCACACACGGTGTCCTGGAATTCATAAAATAATTTTACATGCTTTATGGGAAGTCTTTACATAGGCAATTGCCCACAGTGAATGAGTTGAGAGAGTTGATGGATGGTTTCACAGATTTAACACCTGGATATAAGTTGTGTCTGGGAATTTAAGACTTTTAGGCTCATATCGCTAACTAAAGTACTTCCATATTTAGTGTGAAGAATTCACTTCCATATTTAGTATGAAGAACTCATTTTTGGAATAGGTAAAATTGTAATTTTTGTAACCAGGCCTGATGAGTTTAAATAAACATAAATTGTGAAAATACCAGGTATTTCTTCCCCCAAAAACTCTTCTGAATAACTTCTACAGTGGACTCATCAATGATTCAGCTGAGTGTTAGGGAGACAGCAGTTTCTGGGGTACATTCTAGTATCTGATTTTGTTTATTTGATTTGCCAGATAGTAGCCCATAAAAAAGATACAATTTTGTTGATCTGATGTTTTCTAACAAAAATACTTTACAGAAAACAAGCAAAGAATCCAAAACCAAATTAATATAAATCACCTTTTTCCAAGTGTATCTCTTTTCTTTGCAAAAACCAAAGCCACAGCAAATTTCACCTATCCCACATGTATGTACATGTTTTTAGATACATAGGTTGGGATCTAGTGGGGTTTTTTTTCCCCTAGAAGTAAAGTATTTGGGTTTTGCTATTAGTAAGACTAGCAGTCTCACTCAGCCACAGAACAGAAAGGTCTGTTTTTCATAGTGTTATTTTGAAGTTTAAATTTAAAATCATAATTATCTCAATAACATTTGCATTTTTGTAGCAGGTGTTTGCATTCAGCTTATTTCACAGGAAATACTGTTTTCTGTTAAAGGAGGGAGGGGGGAGAGGAAGAAAGGGTGATGGTTTCAGTCAAACCTACACTGCTGAAGATTTTTCTTAAGGAAAATCACTTTACATGGGTAATGCAATGATAGCTCTTTTACTGGTATTGATACCTCTTATTTACCAGCATTTCTGCCCTTTTCTTATTTTTTAAATATCTTTTATTTAACTTTAAGGGATAAACTAATACATATGAAGAAAATTTAACAACCATCAGCAAGTATCCCATGTCCCTTTTCAACACATGCTGAAGCTAGTACTGGCACATCATAAGCAAAACCAAGCACAGATATTTTGAATAGTTCCTGATGAAAGTTATATGGTTACTACATGAAAAAAAAAAAAAAAAAGTTTTGAGAGATGATCTGCTGCAGTGGAGATGAGGCTCAGGGGAGGATATTCATCTGGACACACCATCATTTCTATTGGCAGCTGTCTGATGGAGAAAGTTCTTTTCTCTTCCTCTCTCTCCTATATGTGTTCTCTCCCTCTGCCTACAGCTCCATCTTTTGTTTTGAAAATCCTGAAAAGTAACTTTTAGTGCTGGAGTGACAACCATTATCAAATATTCTAATCTGTCTTTTGTGAATTAGCCTTAACATAATTTGTGAAATGTTTCTCTTCCATGTCAATAGAATTCTAAAATCTGCTGAGCTGAAAGGGATTCACAAGGATTATTATGACCAACTTTTGGCTCCAAAAATCACACCATGTGCCTGAGAACATTGTCTGAACACTTCCTGAACTCTGTCAGGCTGGTTCTGTGACCTCTTCCCTGGGGAACCTGTTTGAGTGCCCAACCACTCTCTGGGTGAAAAAGCTTTTCCTAATATTCAACTTTAACCTTTCTTGACTCAGCTCCAGTGTTTCCCTGGGTTCTGTCGTTGGTCCCCAGGGAGAAGAGATCAGTGCCTGCCCTTTCTCTTCCCTTCATGAGGAAGTTGTAAATGGGGTCTCCCCTCAGTCTCCTCCAGGCTGAACAGACCAAGCTACCTCAGCCACTCCTCATATGGCTTCCCTTCAAGGCCCTTCACCACCTTTGTAACCTCCTCTGGATGCTCTTTGATGGCTCAATATCTTCTTTACACCATAGCACAGGAACAAGATAGAGTCATTTCACTTACCTGGCAGCCCAGGCTGATATGACAGGATTCTGTTGTCTGACAGAAAGCATAGCCCACACATCACAGAAGAATCCAACCACCAATACTCATTGTCCATGACCACTACCAGAGTTGGAATCTCATTTATTCCTATAGTAATGAGCTAAGGTTTCCTTGACTGGAATATACATCTTTGTATCACAGTCTCTCTTCAGAAGCGAAGAGGGTTGGTCCTTTACACTTCTCAGCAATACCATGTGGGCTTGCTACAGCCTTCATATTTTATCTATGAGGACCACTATTTTAGTTGAAGGAGTGGTAGGAAGAAAGGAGCAGCTCCCTGTATCACTCCAGGACATGAAAGAGTCAGAGAAATTGAGAGATAATGCATGCAGAGCTACTCAGCCTTACACCTATCATAAGCAGTCACAACATTTGCAAAAAATAAGCTAAAAACAGCTATGATTACCTCTCCCAGGAAATTTGAAAGATATTTTTATTAGCAATTCTTATCTAAAGTAATTCTTTAAAAGGCTAGCTACTAGGAAGGAATTATATCAGTCTAAAGCTGTGAATAATTGTTTTCTACTTATGAACACACATTTTCTTGCATTTCTCTGTGTTTATATAACTAAGAAATGAGAAGGTTCCTGCACAAAATTTATTGAGATGAGCTGCACTTGATCATAAAGGACATAACAGAGTGCTCTCTCCCCATCTCCATGTGAAGTGCTTAATTAGGCTCAGATGAAAACAAAAAAAAAAAAAAAACCAAACCCAAAACCAAACCACTTTTCACATAATAATAGAAAAAATGGATGTACAGTAAGCATAGTACAATAAAAACTGTCATGCATCAATTACTGATGTTAAGAAAGATTTAATATTGTTGAGTTTCATTTAGAAACAAAATACAAAGTATTAAATAACAAAGGATATTCTTTAGTCTAAAAGAAAGAAGTAAAAATTCAACACTTTACGTCAGATGTTTGTTACCAACAACCATGAGAAATACAGTATTGCAAATTCTCACACTTGGCCTACCTCATTAAAAATAATAATGAAAATTCAAATGCGAAAATTCAAAATTTCTTAGCACTTCAAAATAAATATGACAGATAGTAGGAATTCTAATATCTTGTTCCATGTAAAAGACAAAACTGTATTAGATAGAAGGGAGTATTTACTGTCACGGATAATACTTACCTCTAGCTGAGGGGAAAACAAAGACTGTCTCTTTTTACAGAGCTATTCAGTAAAAACAAATCATATAGAGAAGTCAATTCCTGGCTCTAAATATATGTTATTGAAAGCAAATTCTGTCATGAATAGAGTATGTACATTAGTGTGATAATGGAAAAGGGGAAATGGCACCATTTTGCTAAAATAAAATTCCTCAGTAATTTTGTAGATGTAGGACATTTATGTAAATTTTAAATAATGATTCTTTGCAGATTCACAGTATTATTTACAAAATATTGAACAAGATAATTCCATGTTTCCTTAGCTACAGCATGTCAATTGTGGTTAGAGTACAATTAATACACTATTTCAAATTTGATGCATGTAATTTAATTTGCTTTCATTAGCATAAAAAAACAAATAACCCCCAAAACAAACTCAAGCCAAACCCAAAGCAAACCAGCAGAAATAAATAAAAACCCCAGTGTTCCCAAGCCCAGGCTTCTTTCCAGGAAGCTGTGACAGATGAGAACTATCATTAAACATACCATTAGTAACCTGGGGAAAAAAAAAATAAATCAAGCAATCAAACAAACAACAAACAAACCAGCTTAATTTGTTTTCCTTTTAAGGGAAAATGAGCAAGCAAGGACAATGTCAAGCACAAAAATTGTCTCAACATTTTAGTCCTCTGCTTAATTTAATCTTTTGTCACTGCATTTGCACAAATGTTAGCCCACCAAAGATGTATTTGTTGTTTCTCCACATTGATGTATGTTTATTTCACTCTTTCCCACTCTTTCCAGCTATATAGCTGCCATAAAGTGTTATAAAATCTTACAGAGAGGTTCTAAAATAGATTGATTTTACTTTAAGCCATAGTTTCCTCTAAATATACCTAGTCATCTTTAGTGAGATTTCCTTGTGTTTTTTTTACTGTTATCATGATGCCTCTGACCTGTGTTTTGGATATAGAGCCATATGACGGTAGGATAATTCAACTGGGAAAGTATCTCATGAAGTTTTTAGTCCATCTTGCTGCAAGTGCTGAATTCAGAGCTGCTTAGTTTGATCTGCTCAGCTCTGCTCATGCTGCATCTAGTCAGGTCTTAAAAATCACCATTGCTTTAGAATATTTTGCAGCAAATTGCTCCATTTTGCTTATCCTATTGGGAATTTTCTCTTCATCATACCCAAAGTGAGTGTTTTATTTTCCAACATTTGTCCATTGTCTCTTGTCTTTTCACCACACACGGGTATGAAGAGCTTGGGTCCAGTCCCTTGCAGGCACTGGGGATCTGAAGTTCTCTTGTCCCCTACAGCAATCTCTTCTCCAGGCTGCACAATCTCTGATCCATCACACTCTTCTGACAGGGCAACCTGTGATATCACCTAATAATCAGTGCCCATGAAGCCCAACCACCCAGTCACCTGTTTTACTCTTCTAATTCTCCACTCATCCAGAATACAATGAGTATCTCCATTTGGATAATGTTCTAATGTGGGTAAAAAACTTCAGATCTGCCTGAAATGCTAGAGGAACTAGTTTAAAATTATTTAAAAGGAATGTTTTTTGTGTGTGGTTTGTTTTTTGTTGTTTGTTTGGGTATTTTTCAATGTAATGTTCTATATTAATCATTCCACCAGAGGTTTTATATTGCTACTTTTAAGAATTGAGTCCATATGATTGTGAAAGGATTGACAGGGTAAAAAATGAAATGCAAATGCATAGGTGTACATAGGGCAAAGAATGACCTAATGAATTACTTACCTCTTTATGCCTTAAGAGGTAATACTGATGACAAATAGATCACTAAACCACACAATTATTTCACTCCCATTCAGCCTTCTCAGAAAAACAGAAAAATGGAAAAAAGGTATGATAACATCAAGCAAATCTCAAATTTACACAAAAGTCTTACTTTTGACTTATCCTTGAGGAGAAAGCACATTTATCTATACGCTGTAATCTTGTTTAAATGTTAAAGAGTGATATCTAGCCAAAGTTTTCTTTTATGAGAACTTTTTTGTTAAGTTCCCTAACAACTACACCCAAGATTGTTCTCAATTTTAATGAATTATTAATTAAAAAAATATAGTAGAGTAAATAAGGATAGAGAAAACCAATTAAATTACCTGGTGTTCCAGTTAACAGTGATGATACTGTAGTTCTAGTTATTCTCAGTCATGATTATATCAGAAGCCAAAATTTTAAACTTTCTATGATGACAGAAAGAATTTATGTCTCTTTAAAAATCCTCTCTTTGAAGAACAAAAGCAGGTTAGAAAACCTCATTTTTTCAAAATTAATGCTTCTCTTCACAGTAATGATTTTTTTGTGTCTGAGATGTCTATTTATTTACCTAAATATCAAATATAAGAAAATACATCTATTCTGAAACATTGAGCTATTATAACAAAAAAGATCTAATTCTGTATAAATCCTGACTTTGTTCTTAAACTTTTAATGTGCTGTTTCTCTTAATATTATATTTTTTACTGTACTAAACTGTTGCTTTAAATACTTCTTTCTCTATTTATTTTCTCTGCAAAGTAAATGCATTTGCCCTTGGCAATATTTTTTCATAATGGATTTCTAATATGTGATGTTAATGGCAATTCACTTATGGAATGCATTAGAACATCAAAATAATAAGGTTAACAAACTGAATGTGTTTTTCTAAGATGTATTTGAGTACACTCTTGGCAATACCTATATTATTTAATTTTTATTTTCTTTTAGTGAAATTTGATATTAGAAAAAGAAAAGAAACACAGTGAAAAAATGAAGAAAATATTTTTAATAGAACTTATATAATAAATTTCTGGCACCTGCTTGACACTGTAATTAGTGGAAAATATTAGATTAATTTAAGGGACCATTATTTTTAGCAATTGTAACAAATTAAAAAGTATATATAATTAAATAGAGGAATGATGCTTTAAAGAACAACAATGGATACATGATACTTATTTGTTGCACGTGATTTTTCAGTCAAACCAAGGTCCTTAAAATACAATATGATAGAATATAATGTTCTTTTGGCCTCCTATATAATCTCATTTATCACATAAATAAATTGACAGTGTGTGTTTTTCATCACACCCAAATATGATCATTTGCAAAGGCTTTGAAAACTGTAGTACACAAAAACACTGTTCACTACAGAACAACCTATTTTTAAAATTAAGTAAACTGTAAAATTATACACACTAAATTACATTCACACAATAACTATTATCATTTATTTATTAGTGAAAGCTGTTATCTCATCAGAAACATAACCTCCAATTTCTATTTTGCCAAAGTGTTAAAGTCTGCTGAAGCCCCAAAGGGGAATAGATAATATTGTCAGGACCAAAAAGATTGAAATATGCTGAAGTGTTCGTAAGTGTTTGATGTACCTTAACATTTTTTGCAGCCCCCCAACATATTCTATGTGCATTGAAAGCAAAGAAATTGCTTCCCTGTCATAAAACAGTAATTTCTGTACAGTGCAATGATGCTGTTAAAATGTGTATAACAGCAAACAAATGATGGAGAACTAAATGTTTAATCTACTGAGTTAGAAATCTTGTTTAAAATGTGGAATGAAATATGGAAATAGCTGAGGTTAACTTTTCTATCATGAAAAATCACTGAATCTTTCAAGATTTTGATTACTCTGGAAGTTGTTCTTTACTCTGCATTGAAAGCAGACCCCTTAGTTTGCAGTTCTTCCTCTCTCTCTTCCCTAATGGAGCAGCATTTCTATAATAAGAAATCAGATCACCAAAGCTAATGTTTGCATATTTAGGGATTTCCTTCAAAAGTGCCTCATCCTGGCAACACTTACCTTGTTAAATCTAACAAATGCACAAACAAATGCTCTGAATCCAGTCATAGTATTACTGTTGAAGGTGACTTGCAGTTTTATGCAAGGAAAATATTAAACAATAAATCCTGAGAGGCTTTTTTCTTAAAATAAAAAGTAATGCTTTCTATCTCTGCTGCAACCACAGAATAAACAGCAACTAATCCTGACATCTAATTCTGAACAAAATGATCCTTCTTCCAGTTAATCTGCCATCTGCTGAGTCACATTTTATTTTCTGATTGTTAGATAGACAAATCTCCTACAAAAAGGAAATATTTCTCACACCAAGGTGAAAAATATTACAAGCCTGCTTAGGATGCATATTTCCAGTTATCATGAGTCAACTTCTGTTCTCAGTAGATGCCTGTTCACTCTTAAGGACTGTTCTTGTGACAGAAAGCAGTGGTGTGGCTTTGCCATTATTTAAAGCTGAGATGTATCACAAAGTTAGATTAATATGCAGCCACTAGTTATACTGGCTGTGGCACCATCAACTATGAAAGTTGATTGCTAATTTCTTGACACCAAGGCTTAATGTCAATGTTAGCCATTATGGCCTATCTTTTTCATCCAAGGAGACATAATATTTTATAAACAAACAAAATTGTGAATTTAACATTAATTAGTGCAAAACAATGCATTAAAATTTAATTCTAACTGCATGACTCAATAGGTCATCTACTGATTGCAATTGTCCAAAAACTGTAATGTAGCTTGGAAGGAAAGAATTGAGCAGAGCTACATTAACTGAATAGCATCTATATCTTGAAACCCCCTAAAATGCTCATAGATCCAACATAGCACCATTAAGGCCAATAAGGAAGAGCTTGAGCAATAACCTGACCAAAAGGAACCAGAGTTGTGAATCCAGATGACTTCCAGAATTGTCAGCTAGATCCTTAACTTTGCAAAGAATAGGCAACCTATGTGCTCTACCTCAGATTCACAGTATCTAGCATCAGGTGCATAACACAGCATTTAAAATACAAATTACCTTTTCACACACTGAGTACTCAGGTAAATTTCTGAAGGATAAAGGAGGAAAGCTGGGTTTCCTCTCTTGTGTGTGTTTTGCTTCTCTGCTGTCATCTTCCTCGTCTTTCTTTTTAATTTGGATTTAATAACCCTCCAGCTTAGCTAATGAGAGTATTCTCTGACACACTGCTGAGAACTGCTGAGGAGAGAAGCAGCTAAGAGTAAGGTTTTACACAGCTTGATGCTTCTAAAACTTTGCTTGGTCTTTGCTAGGCTCATAGGAGGGAGACTGTGTGTGTGTGACTGCGGGCATCTCTATATGTATGTACTTCCCTAACAAAAAAATATTTGCCAGTTAAATCTCATGACTAGAAAGAATTACTACAGTTTAAGTTTTGTGTTTGTTTTCTTTTTATAATTTTTTTTCTTTTTTTTCTTTTGGAAAACTGGACTGTAATTTACAGTAGCAACAGTGGCTCCAAGCTATCTTGCCTGCCTTATTATTTTTTTTTCCTAAAAAATTTTTTTTTTTGCATTCTTAATACATTTTAAAATAAAAACAGGCTATGGATCATACTTTATATCAAAAGATACCTGGAATAGATAACTGAAAGATAAAAAAATACCGTTATTATTTAAACCAGATTTAACATTGGAAGATGTTATCTCATGCTTGCTTTCTGCTCGTCTTTATAGTTTAGATGGAAGTTTATGAAGCAGTTACTGATGAAAACAGGTGAAGCAGAAGCACAAATATTTGTCAAAACCAAGAATATATTTTTTTTTCAGTAAGATAACAGTGCATAAGTACACTTCCAGGTTCTATGAGGGTTTTCAGATGCTCCATTATCTTGGTGTAAAGCTGTATTAAGACTATGAATATGATTCATCTCATGAATTAGACAGCATAGGTATTTCCTTGAATATCTAGATTTTTGTTTTTTCTTTTGACATTTTTTCCATGTTTAACAAAATGTTCGTGGCATAAAATAATCATGTGAAAGAAAGGATGATGTTTGTTTGGTTTAGTATTATTTTTGGATTATTTTGTGTAGATAATGATGACATGGGAAGTGAACTTCAGGCTTTTATAGATAGAATGCTTCTTTGAAGTTTCTCACTATCTGTAAAGGAAGATAATGTGTTTTTTTTTTACCTGACATAAAAGTAGTTACATTGTGTACTGACGTTCTTAGCTCCAAAAGTATAGAAAAATATCTATAAGCAAATTAGATTTTTTAAATGTTTTATTGATAAAAACAAAGTATGACATATAGGTGTAGGTTTGCTCTTGGTCAATGAATCCTGTTGGCTGTTTCTTATGCATTATGCTTATAAGGATCAGCTTCTACAAACTGCATATATTTTTAAACCACTCTCAATAAGCTGACAAAGGAAATAATCAAAATACACCTGCTGTAAAGGGTTGTTGATATCTAAAAGTGCTGGGTAATATAAGCTTTAAACTTTGTAGGTTTTTCAGAAGTATCCTTTCTTACAAAATTTGACTGCGCTTTAGGCTTTATAGTTCTTCAGTACACCCTTTCTTACAAAAATTGGCTGCAAACTAATGTCACATTCTACTCATAGGTGGTAGATAAATTTAAAACTTAAGATCCTTCAAGGATCTCACAGAAACATGATCCTACAATTTCTGAATAACAGGTAAATAGTAAGTGCCAAGTCATTTATGGCTGTTATTGCATTGTCTGACACAGCACTGCACAGACAAAGCTTTTTTAGATTTGATATGGCCAGAAATCTTATTTTGGAAGGAACTGGTATTAGAAAAAATTGGGCTTGGGAGGATAGCCTAAGGCTCATAAGGAAAAATCAAAATATAATAAAGAATATAAAGAATATTTTTATATAAAGATAATTTTTTAGTATCAATGTCTTTGACATAAATACCTATGTTTTACCCATGAAAATATAAGAGATTTAATGAACTTTGTCATTCTTAATCTTACTTGTATAGGGGAGTTTCCAAGAACCCTTTCTTCTTAGAAAGGTCTGATTCTCCAAGCCTGTCATTTGTGCCTGTGCAAAGTTGATGGATTTCTATAATAGCAAAAGCATTCTTTTTGCATGTAGTCCAGGTGGACAGATATAAATGATACAATTGGTCAAGGCAGTTGTGGCTGGGTGCTTTAAAAACAGCTCATTACCCAATGTACCATGCAAGAGGGCCAGTCACCCATGGATACAGCACATAATGTATCACTGGTTCAGGTTACATTCAAAGTCTGTATTCATAAACCAGCATTTGTTTTCGTTGTAACTACCTTCATATTCCCACCTACTTAGTCAAAACAAATGTAAAACACTGCAAAGGGCTAGGAGTGATATAGTCAAAGAGATATTGTAGTGAAGAACAGGGGATATGTGGTGCCTATATGTCCCACTTACTCTGCATTAGCAAATGCAGTATTTAGTGAACTAAATAGCAATAGCAAATAAATAGCAATAAAATCCATGACTTCATTTTGGCTAATATTTCCGCATGCAGTTTTAACTGCCAGCCTCTGTAATCTTCTCTATTTTTAAGAAATATCTGTACAAATTGCTATATTTGTATAGATCGGGGTTTATGTGTTCCTCTGCTAAAGAGTCTCTGAGGCATGATTTTACAAGCAGGCGTTATATTTGAACAAGGAACTTGAATGTCACATCTGAACACATGATAAGGTCAAACTTAAATTTTATTGCTTTAGTCCTTTTTTTCTCTCTGTAGATCATCTATATGACGGCTGGAAGCACCACAGCCACTTTTACAACCTATTTTAATGGGAGTATTTTTACTGGGGTTTTTGTTTGTTGGTTTGGTTTGGTTTAGTTTTGAGTGTTTTTTATTTGTTTGAGTTTTTTCTTGTTTTTCTTGGTTGGTTGGTTGGTTGGTTTTGGGTTTTCTGTGGTTTTTTGGGTTTTTTGGGTTTTTTTTTGTTATTGTTGTTGTTTTGGTTTTTTGGGTTTAGGTGGGGGTTTTTTTTGAGGATGTTTTTCTTTTGGTTAAAAAGTGCAAACAACTGCTTAGTTAAGGAAAAGATTTTATCCAGAATTACTTAAGAGATCAAAATAATTTCTTGCAAACAGACCTGAAAGAGTCAACAGGAGCACAAGCCATCACTCTTCAGGGCTGAAACAAACTGCCAATCATCTGATATGGGTATCGTACATGTGAAATAATTCTTGTAAGAAGATCTGGTGTCTGTAAGCAGCAAAATTGTGTCTAAACTGAGTTGGTCAATCAGAGGTTCTGAGTCTTTCAATTCTTCAAATGAAAGTTTTTTTTATTTTATTTATGTAATCTGTAACACAACTCCATTCCAAGACATTATAAAGAAGAAATGAGAGCATCTTGCTAAGTGCTTGGGTGCTAATTTTAGAAAGAGAACAATTCAAGAGGCAAGAGATCCTGGGAGTCTTCCAGGGTTCTCAGGACTCCTCAGCCACCTTTCTGACATCAGAATTATTTGGGAGATGTGATGCACAACTTTCTGCAAGGAGCTATGGTTGATGTGGTCCTCTAACACTGATTTCACAGCTCAATGGCAGCTCCAAATCTCTGCCTTTCAGTGTGAGGATATTTTCCTTGTTCAAATGATGTTACTTTAGGGAGACTCTTACACATCTAAAAAGCTGACACAAATCCTTTCTCCTTTACTACTTTTCATAAGGATTCTTGTCTCACATAAAGCAGATTATTGTCTGCAGAAAAGCAGCTGTCACTTGTTCCCAGATGATGCTGAGCTCTGCAGCAGCTGATCTCCTGTTGAGCTTGGACCTTATGCTTTTTTGCCCAAAATTTGCACACTGAAGATGCCCAGACATGCTGTGTTTCCCCAGCTTACTCTACCTACTCGTACTTATCTGATGAGAATTCAGGTCCTTGAAAAATGGGAGGAAATATGACTCATGCAAACAAATACTGTAGTAGAACATATTTATTTTTTAGCAGAATTATTTCATATACCTTCTTGCAGGATATGACCAGAGAATGTTGGACTATGATTTCAAGTGGTTAAAGTCCTTTTTGCCCTCTTGGGACCTTTGAACCAGACACAAGAAAGAGACGGAAGCTTCAAGTTCTGTTTCTCCAAGGTCTATCACTTTGTTTATTATTTTCTTATCTCACAGTTTGCTCTGTGCCCAGTGAGGACTGTTCTGAACACCGACCATCAGGGAACTACCACTCCCCTGGGAGGTCATTGTCCTTTATACAGATTATTACAAACATATTGTTTACAATTTCCTACCAATGTCCATTATTTACACTGAACAGGTCATCTTTACTTGGCCCAATTTCCCCAAACTATATTGTGCTAACGTCACAGCAGAAAATGGAGATCAGAAAGAAGAAGAAGAAGCTTAAGCTCCACCCTAAAATCTCCATGTTGCCTCCATCTACTTCTATTATAAAACCCTGAAGCTACATATTTCTCACTCTGTGATAAGCTAAACTACTGTATTTCACACTCTTGAGATTTGTAATTCATCTCTGCTTTGTGCCAGGGTCTGTGACCCCCATGGACAGGACCAAAACCCCCCTGTTCACCCCCCTGGACATGTGCAGGGTGTTACAGTGCTCTTGGATAAAACTCAAACTTCCTTTGCTCAGTTCCCAGACTGTTTGGCCAGGGTGTCCTGAGCTCCCAGGGCAGCCAAATAGATACCCTGGGTTCCGACCAGGGAATAAAAATGTCACATGGTATCTGGGTCTTATACTATATAAGAATACTACAAATAATAAGCATTGCAGTGAACCTGCAGCTTAATTCAGTCTTTACTTTCTGAAGAGTCAAGTATGAAAGCATCAGGAAATTGTTATGGAAAATGGTATTCTTTCAAAAAGTAGAACTTTCACAGAGTACTCATAACAAAATGCAGTATTTGATCTGAAAGACTGTAAGGCTTTAATAGCGTTGTTTAAGAATAAGTAGATAGGTAAGGTGTTTAAGCTTTACCTAATTATTATTCTTTTAATAAGGCACAGTTCTTATTTTGAGTCAAGTTCCAAATTAACTGTTAAATTAATTTTGTTTTGTTTTGAATTTTGTTTTGCTACTGCAGTGCAATTCACATTTGCTAAACTAAACCAATATTTGACCAGTTCAAGGAAGGGGTAAACAGAGGAAAATGTCATGCTTTCACATTTCTATTACAGGCAACTATGGAGCATGATGAATGCATGCTTCCCTTTATCAATCAATCCTTGAAAACCAATTTGCTTACATTCTGAAGTGAGCTGCATTTACAAGGGGGGATCAATTCTTCAGAGGATTATGTGTCAAAATAAGATGTAGTTTAGCAACAAACAGATTTGGAGAAGCAGCTCAGGATAATAAGTAGCTGAGCAGTCTGTTGTATGCAGTCTGGTTTTTTTTTGTCTACCTGTCTTTTTCTCTGTCTTTTCTACTCAACATTTTCATAAAATTAATTTTAATTGCCTCCACTTTATACAATATATGAAGCTGTTAGCTGAAGAGACTTTTTTTCTGCTCACAGCACAAGACTTTACATATTTTAAAGATTTTTACTATTTCGCAGTAAATATGTTTGCATTTAGAATAATTTGGTTGGTTTTTCAAATACATTCAATAACTATACCAACACAAGTAGGCAATACAATATTATATAATAAATTATACTATAGCAACTGCTATATTCAAGAGAGAGTAACAGATTACGTTCACTTATTAAGCCTTCCCTCATTTCCATCTTGCAGTCACTGGGAATTTTGCAAATGACTGCTAAAGAAATTAGATCAGTCTTGTAATGAACAAAAAGCAGAGATATATGAGAAACTATGATTACATGTTTTCTAGTATATCTAATAATTTAATTTATTTTTAAGAAGACATCGTAATATCAGCAAACGGTCAAAAAAGCCCCAAACAACTATGGCTTACCCAATGGTCTACACACCAAACCAAAAGCCTGGATCCATAGAAGGTTTCACTTTATGCAAATTTTGTATTTGTAAGGGTGCCTGTAGAAAATCTATTACACAATCATAACTTAAATTTTATTATGAAATTCACCTTTTTATTTTATTTTTATTATAATAATTATAAAATGTAGTAATTCCTCACAAAAGCACTTTTCTTTTCTTATTGCTTAGCCAATTCTATATTATTTCATGTGTAGATCCCCTGATTAATGCATCTTTTCTGAATATTCATCTGAATTTCTGGATTGCTAGTCACTTGTTTTTTTTGTGTCAGTGTTTCTGGAAAATGTTGTTCATCCTTCTGACTAGAATTTTTATCTGCCTGTCATTGATATTGCACCCTTTGGTTGTTTATTTGTGAAGCTTAGTAAAACACCTTTTAAGATAAATTTGAGATTAATAAACATAATTATGTCAATGAAAACTGCTTTTTCAAAATGTAGCAAAACTCTACATTAATACGTGTATTTGTTTTTGTTTAAGGCAAATTTGGGAGAAGACTTCTAAAGGGGTTCTTCTAGAAAGCAGATTCGAGTGGCTCTTTTATTGATTTGGGAAAAGATTTCTTTGAAGAAAAGTGGAAAAAATAACTTATTTATTTAACAAGCAAAGTATTCATAAGTCTAAAAATTTATTAATATTTAACAATAAAACTTCTCACTGTTCTGAAGAAATGACGAATTTCAAAAGTCTTTTTCGTGGGGTGTAGCTCAGCTTGTTCAGTCTTTTATCAGTTGTTTTTGTGTTGGAAAATGCTGTCCCAGGCCCTGCTGGGCCACAGGTGTGAGCTTCTGGTGTTTTTCTGGGATTTTAGTTCAGAGTAGGGTTGATCAGTTCTAAGAAAAAGAAAAAGTCACAATCTGGGGAACTTCTCTGCCTCAGCTAAATCTAGCTAAAAAGCAAAGGAGAGCTCTCTCCTGCTGTCTGTGCTGTAGACAACACAGTCTCTGAGAAAGAACAGGAAGGAACAAGTGCAGTTTCTGCAAACAAACTGCACATTACTTCTTTCCTCCCTTTGCTCTCAGAGCCACTCTTAAAGGTGCAGGTTTAAAATCCAGCACGAGCAGAACAGATGACTGGGGAGTCGAGCTTCGTGAAGGCACCCTAGGACAATACAATATGCCTTTATTTCAACACAGTCATAAGTTTTATAAACTAACAATATAGTAATAACTGTCCCTTTAGTTAGCATTGTAAAAATATTGGGATGCAATGATTAACGGTTGGATTCAGCTGATGAGATATAAAGATTTTCACCTTGACTAGATAACAGATTTTCCCCACAGTGTCAGTCAAAGAAGCGGGCATCTCTAGAACACTTCAATACAAAGTAAAATGTCTCAAATTTCAGACAAAGTGCTAAATTCTGTCCATTGTGCATACAATGTAATACCTTGCTAATACATAAACATTTGGACTTACATGATCAACACCTAAAACCAAAATGAAATTAATAGCACATAATTATCTGATTTTATTAAATGTTACAGAAACAAAAAATAAAATGTCTGCTTATGAATGCAAAGAACTTCAAATTTTAGTTCATTTTTCCTTTGTGATTTTAGTATTGCCATCTTAGTTTTTTAACTCTGTTTCTTACTATTAATGCAGCTTAAGATTGCTCTGTACATCTCTGTCCAGTAAGATGTATTTTTATGGGCTGAGAGCTTCAAAGACAACCCTGGAGGGCATTACACTTATTCTTGCCCAGCTATTCTGGCTCCCTGACAAACTGATAAAGATGACAGTAGATGGTGATGTATGCTTAGACCTTCCTCTGCTGATGTGTTTGTTGCTCTGACTGTCCCCCTGACAAGTCTTTTTAAATGACTGTCAATGTATTAAAGCAAGTAGGGGTTTAGCTATTTAGAAAGTACTAAAGGAAAACATGATGACACTCCCCTGAGAGCAATAAATTGATGTGTGCCCCTGTCCCTCGCCTCCTTTTCTCATAGAAGCCTATGCATAGTATCTTTCTCTGAGGACCAGCTCAGAAATGTCATAAAACTTGGGATTTACTTCTAGTTAAATTAAGGAAAGCACATCTGAAAGTCATTTTTTGTGTATCAGTGACTTGTTTCATCATGCTTATAATTAAGATATCAACTCCTCAGAAAAATGTCCCTCTAAAGTCTTCATCATAGTGATAATCCATTCCAGGGAGAAACCAGCAATTAGGCTGCCAGCAATAAGAGAAGAATTAATGTAAATTAGCATTAAACTAAAATATTAGTCTTAACTTAAAGGAGAAGTCCTTTAGCTCTGAGGTAGTAGTACATTATAATATCACTGGAAATGGCAGCTTCACAATACACCATCTCTGTCCTTAAATCATTATGGCCTACCTGCAAAAGCAACAGGTATTTATGCTGCACCTCAGTGTTTTTTGCAATGTAAAATAAATAATGGAAAAAAATATCAAAAAACACGAAGTCATTATTTATCAGAATGAACCTAGAAACCTCATGTTTAAATTGTTTCTTCCACATGAGGCATGATCTTTCTATGAAGACATTATAATACAGGAAAGTATGTCATGAAGGTTCATCTAATGGGCTGAGTCTGGAGAGTTTCAAAATTCAAGGCATAAAGTTCAAGGTAACTTTCAGTGCTTTGAGAGTAAAAGAGCTACCTCAATCCTAATGAACTCAAAGTGCACGCACTTGGGAAATGAATCCAGAAAATTTAGCAGCATATTAGCATCCTGGCTTATTAAGGATTTTTCATCTTGCTAGTCCATGAATGATTGCAATTCAATGAATTCAATCAGTGGCTGAATCATCAGTTTAGCTGCTAAAAGTTGATGAAGATCTTGATCTTGATGAGAGAACTGATGTACTGCTCCTCAGTATCTCTGGAAACAGAAGCCACAAAAGTGACCTCCTTTAGCTGTGGGGTAGTTGGCTGTGCTGTTGCTAAGGCAGTCACAGATATGACAAAATATTATATTGATGCAAAGAAGGAGAAATTACTCAGTCAAATACATCTGAGATAAAATCCCTGTGCTGCCTTAATGGTTAACAAAATAAATGAGACAGTATATTTTCAGGACACAATTAATCTTGCCTTAATGTAGGTGTCTTAAATGTTTCAGATTAATTTTGCCTGATAAGTGTCCATTTCTCCCTTCTTAATCTGAAGTAAAATTAGAAAGACAAGCTTGTGTACAACATTGGTGCCTAAGGATAAGGTAACTGATCACTAATATTAATTATAAACCTTACAATGTTACATTGTTTTATTTTGGTCTTCTTACAAGAAAAAAATCTATGAAGATGTCTCAATAAAACAGATACAATTTACCTATCCTTGAGAAAAAAACACCTTTTTTTTCTACTTTGGATTATGTTTTGAAAAGATGAAAGATCTAATAATATTTTAAAATTATTAGTTGTCGCAATAGGACACAAAAGAACGAGATGACACTCGATTTCATGCGAGGAAGAAGAAAAAGAAGGAAGTGTATGTGGGTTTTAGGTTTATATAGATTTTTAGAAAATAAAGATTGGAGAATGGTGTTGCCACCTCTCCAACTTTATTGGTGAAATTCACACATTTCAACAAAAATGCCTCCACAAAAATTGTGGTTTTAAACAAAAATTCATTAACAATCTCACAGAATATTCTTAAGAATCCATATCTGATTTTATTAGACATAACTCTATTTACTGTAACAAATTATAGTTTATTGAACTCCCACAGTACAGTTACCTATATCTGATTACATATATTCCTGTATTGTGGACTTATGTTATATGAGGTTCCATTTTTTAGAACTGGATGTAATCAAAATGCCTCCAGCACAAGAGCTGCAAAATTTAGCTCCAGTTTTGCCCTACACCTTTGATTTCCACGTTCTCTATTGAGAGGTTTGAACACTCATAGGTATGCTTCATTTTAGTATATTAATTTTAAATAGACTTTTTTTAGTATTAAAATGTGCTAGAAAACATAGAATTTCTTGGAGAAGTCTGGTTTACGTTCTTTGAATTAATATCAAATATCCTTAGGCATTTATGTTCCAGAGATTGCCCTCTAAGCTTAGCATATGAACTCCAAAACCAGTGATGAGAAATAAATACTTCAGGACATAACACTCCAGGCATTTTTAACTTCTACTTAAGACAATATGAATCATCACTTAGACTTAGCTGTTTCTCTCCATTGACTATAGAAAGAATATATGTAAATAATAACATAGGTGTGACAGAGCTGTCTGCACTGCAGACATTTGCATTCTGCCAGGTGGACCCACCATCATCCCGCTGTCCTTCTTTTTCTCTTTGGACTTCACAAGATCCTGTTTTGTATCTTTTCTTATGGGATGTTACGTTTCTATAATCCTGACCAGGCACTCAGGTTACTCAGAAAAAAAAGGAGATCAAGGACTCATGGGCATGTAGCAAAAATATGTTTTCTCTGGAAATTCAGGAAAGCTTCTTTCTTGATACTTTATTTACTACTTCTCTCCAGTGAGTGGAAAAATCAAATGAAGGATGAAAAGGATTATACCAAAGAAAAAACTCCGAATAATCTCCCAGGACCCAGTTGAGTGAAGAGTTTTTCACTGTCCTGTGTAAAAATTGAGAGGTTTTAATTTACAATCTTAAAATACTGTGGTAAAGCCCTGTAATTCCCCTCCTGAGATGTAGCCTTTGGGAGAGTACAGCTGTAAGCTTTGCTGCTCCAGAAAGTCAGATCAGTCAGTCGTCCCTCTGTGTCTGTTCTTTGCAAACAGTAGGAATTCTTTCTCCCAAGGCTTATATACTGCTTTTTATCTCCCAGAACTGATCTCAAACCTTGAATAAATTAAAAAAAATACTGTAAATTAAATACTAAAGATCACAGTTTAAATGCATTAATTTTTATGTTGGTTCTCTGGAGATACTCTACACACTATTAAGGAACTATGCGGAGAATCTTTTGCTTCCATCCTTTAGACCCTCAAGCCTATTTTTTTTTTTTTGTTCATGGTGAAATTTCTTTAAATATTTTTATTACACAAAACCATAACCCATGTCGTAAAACAGAAACAATTTTTTTTTTTTAAACTGAGATGAATGAATAACAAACATCTCCCTCATGCCATTTCTACATCTCCCAGAAAATCATGAGGGGACCTAGTTCAAATGTGACTGCCAGTACATTTAATTTATACCATGCACATGAGGACTCTGATGCTGTAATATCTGTGTGATCATTACAAATAATCCTAAGTCTAAAAGCTCCAAAGATCAACTTTAAATCATTAGCTTAAGGCAGGCAAATCAATGAATAAATAAGTAAATAAATACTGGAGCATATATTTTTGTTTCAAGTACATAATTTATCAGAATATAATGTCATGCTGGTTTTAGATTTAAAACTATCAGATTCAATTGTGCATTAGTAAGAAACTAAATCGTTCTCTTAAGAGAAGTAAGGCCTGTGCCACTGTAAAAGCTTTAAACTAGAAAATTCTAATATTAATTGGTCATAGATTTTTTTTTAAAAAAACAACACTTTGCTGTAATCTAATTAGTGTATTTTGAAAATTTGTTAAATGATTTTCCATATCCTCCTTATGTGTGATTCTGACACAGTAGAGTAACTCAGGATGTTAAAGTTAGAAGGAGCATAGCTTTCCAAAAGTTTGCAAAGCATGTTGCTCTAGAGGGAGCAGTGAGGACCCTCACTGCAACATGCTGTCTTTGACAGGAGGATAAAGCATTCTTGGGAAAAATGGTTTTGAAACTGAGTTACCCTTCCAGATAAGCTGCTTTTAAGGTTTTACCCAAACAGACAAGTTTTGCAAAACATTTTGCTTTGAGTAAATAGAGTTTTTTTTTGAGGGGATGTTTTGTGGGGTTTAGTTTGTTTGTGGTTTTGCTGTTCTTTTGATTTTGGGTTTGTTTTTTTCCTGGTGCTTTAAATTACATAATGAAATTTTTTAATAATCCTGAGATGGTTAGATGCTATTTGTGAGACTGTCTGGGTACTGTGGTTATAGGAAGGTTTTCTGCTGACCTGACTGATTTACCAGCACAGTTCCCATCCCCCATTAGGCATGCAGAAAACATATCTAGCAAATTATGCTTCTTCTTCATATCCATATTGTGTATGTAACAGGGGACTTATATTGTGTCAAGGTGCAAGCAGGCACTCCCTAATAAGGTGAATAACCTACCAAACAGTTACTGTAAAACTCCCATATCTGATACTCTTGAATCAATAAATCTACAGCATGGGGATAGAGATGGAAGTAACACATTAACCTTGGTTTGGGTAAAAGAATAATAATTTGGGCGTGTAGTAGAGATAGTTCATCTTCTTTAGAAAAACTTTCAAGAAAAGTGTACTTTTGATCAATGTTTTGTAGTGTCATCTGGACATGGATTTACTTTTTTCTTTGACCAACCTTGAATATCGATAACATGGGTGCTGTAACTGAGGTATTACATAGGATCATCACTGAGATTATAACTTGGCCTTTTTTGTTTGTTTTTTCTTCTTAAAACCAAACACTTTTCTTCATTCAACTTGATATTAACACATACTGAATGGTGTTGGCTTAATTTTTTGTTTGTTTTGTTTTTGTTGTATCTTTAAAGTTCTCCTGCTTACAAACACTTGTACCATAAGCATTTTTATTTATCAGCATACTTAAGCTGTTCTCTGTTATGACTGAATTCCATTTTGCTTTAAATGTCTTACATTTCAACTCAAGCCTGTTATTAAAATCAAAGTGGTCCTTGGAAATAGTACACAAAGAAGCAATAGCTTCTTCTTTGTAGAAAACAAAATATCATCATTCACTATAGAAACTTTTATGTTTCTGATACATTTTAGATGGCACATGTGTGTGTGGGGGGGGGTTGTTTTGTTTTGTTTTGTTTTGTTTTTAAGCACAATTTATCACCTTGGAAAGAAGTTTTACTGTGGCTGCTGTATCAAGAAGTTATTTAATGTATAACACTTATCTTACAGGATCTTGTTCTCTGATGACAGGATCTTGTAATGCATATTCAGCATGCATTTAATAACTTAATATGGGTTTGGGGGTGTTTTGTTTGTTTGTGTTTTCACTCTTTCTTTTCAGGAACATGTATCTTCATTATTTTTGATAACATTTACTTCTTGAAGCTAAACTTGTCATTTCTCTCTGGAGATCAAGACACTTCACAGTAGTTAGACGAAATAACAATACAACCAAATAAATTTTACATGCCTTTGGAATAATTTGTATTGACTTTTTTTTTTTAATTTCTTGAGAGGTGTACATTTGACCCAACAATTTATGACACAGATGAAAAGGCAGCAGGCCTTGAAGACCTTCTGAGGTATGAAGAAATTGCAGGTACTTCTGTGGGTAGAATGTTGTGTTGAGTCATGTGCATTGATCAGTGCACCAGAGTGTTAGCAATTCCATACACAACCTAGACATTTTGGGTTCACTTGCTTGTTCATGGAGTTAAGAGCTGCAGCCCTTTGTTTTGTATCTATTATTCTGCATTCTTTCTTTTTCTTTCCATTTTTCTTCCCTCTTCTCTAATTTGAAATCCTGACCTATTTCTATTTTTTCAATTCCTCCAGAGAGTACTATTAAATATTTTCCTGCATTGTAAAGTAACATTAACAGTTCTCTGTAAAGTAATTTTCTTGAATATTACCATTTCAAACACACTTGAAAAGACTCTAGTACTCCCCAGTTTTTATGGAATTAAAATTATGAGTGAGGTTTTAGTACTCTATTTCTTCATCCCCAAATTGGATGTGCTCCAGGTTTTGCTTTTAAGTCTGACACTCTATTTGAGCGACTACACTGTTTGCTGTCTTTCTTTGTGCCCTATATTTTCTTCTTGCAATATGAGAATAATGATGCAGATTTTATCTAGAAATTGCACATTGCCCTTCAGTGGTCACACAGTCACAGACATGTGAGCATTATAAATAGACTTGAAGCCTGCACAGTTATTTCCTTGTTTTCTTTGCCAAACAATACCACATATTAATGTAATTACCTTCATTCTGACTACCTTAATAACTGTTATTGCTCAGCAATGTTAAATGTCATGGCCATTTACATCTTTCATGAATTTAAAAAATGAAAATCCATTCTATCATGCTGTCTTGTGTTTGAGCTTTTAACCATGTCACTTTTTTGTTTTCTCAAGCTTTTTTCACTAATATAGAGCTGTAAGCATTCTAGAATCTAAATAGTTACAGATTTTAAATTTACTATAAATGTCATGCTCTGCACATTACTATTTCCTAATGGGTGGATAACAGCTCCATCCATTCATGCTGAAATGTCAGACAGAATCACATTATTCAAAATTTTGTTTCCCTTATTTTGTCAGGGGGAGGGAGAAAATTCCGTTTTCTGTTTAATTAGAGAGAAGCTCTACTGCCATTGACAAGGAGACTGACAGGTTTTTGCATCCTTTAGAAGCTATGATACTGAAATAGACATGACCTTGGGCTTTTGTTTGTTTTCATGATGTGTGTTAAGGAAATAAGAGAGATCTCAAAAGAAGGAAGAAAGGTAAAACAAGATATATGACAATGACCATTAGGGTAAATTGATAAGAAAAGATACAAAGCTACATAGATCATACCTGGTTTTGTAGGAAAAATGCTCTTTCTCTTCACAGGATGAATAAAATAGGTATCTTCTCGGTGAAAATCTTCAACTTAAAAGAAAATTCCCAGGTTGTCAAATGCTCAAAATTAAATCAGAATGAGCATGATAACTGCAACTAGCATAGTGAATGCAGTGAAATTACTATACTACAAACACAAAATGGTTGGAAATGCATTTGTATTTATTTTTAATGGAATAAATGAAGGAAAATTCCTTAGAAAACATCTATTTTACCTGTCTGATTCAGAGGATAAAAGATATAAAGGGTCTGAGCCTGTATCAGCTGAGTTTCCTTGGTCCAATTCTATTGGTGCTTCAGAATTTTAGTGGGGTTTTTATAACAGTGGAGAAAGAGTGCACCATGAACTGTCTTACACTTGAGATATCTTTTCACAGTGAAGACATAAAGCTACAGTGCCTGGGAATGATAGATACATGTCAGAAGAGAATTTGCTGGAGACGGGAAATCCATTGCCACAGATTTTCGGCTGGGTTATGGTTCATTTGTAGCAGCTGAGTGGCACAATGGGATCATAGCTTTATTTGAGAATCTGGCACAATATTTCCCTGAGGTGCTTCTCTTTCTGAAGTAGCTGAACTGCTATGCATTTTATATATTTCACAATCCATTACAGCCCTAGAAAACAAAACAAAAATCTATGGAATGATGTTTTTGGTCTATTTATAGATCTCTACAGACATATTTTATAATTACTGTACATATAAATTGTTTTTACAAAGTTTTCTGATACTTCCTAGCTGCATTTTTATGTAAACAACTTTTTTTCTATAAATGGTTCTTTAAATTCACACCATCTAGTTATAAATGTTCAAATTTTTGAAGCTAGAGTCCTAATCTATAGATAAGAGGCAAATCTCTGGCATTATACCAATCATATTTCTGGAAAGATAGTTTCACACTCCCCCCTCCACCCCCCACCTTAAGGATTGGTGTATATTTATGCTAGTGGTTAACAAGATTGTAATGTTGCTCTTTCCACTTTTTGAATATGGATTTGCAGTGCTGGCTTGCCACTTCAACACACCAGCATGTGTTCCAGAAATTCTCTACATACACATTTTTCTTGGATATTAACCCAAAGTAAAAGAGAAGAGGAAAAGAAAAGAAAAACAAGTAATTTACAAAGAGCAGAAAAACTATATGAAAAAGCTTTCATTTTTATTTCTTCCTCAGGCTGGTTCATAGAGTGCTGCAATATATGTCTCAGAAAAGTACCTATAGCTACCTTATTTACAGATTTCCAAACTGGAATAAAGGCTTAATTAGATTTAATTTAGAGAAAAAAAAAAAAAAAAAAAGCAAAACCAAACTTTTTTTACATTTATTACAGAGGCGTGATAATGATTAATATTTTGTAAGACTATCTGAATATAGTATATACATTTTTTTTAAGACTATCTGAATATCTTCATATTCCTTCAGGTACACATGAAACAGCTGCAAAGATGTGAAAAGCTTATTTTATAGCAAAGTAAAGCATCTTATGAAATGTTTTGGTTATTAAAGAGTGAAGCAATTGCAGTGATATTTTTATTTATGTCTATTCAGAACTTTCTGTTTGCATTTCTAACAGCTGTCTTCCTTAAAGGAGAGATTTGGGCTCAGTTTATGGCAGCAAAGGGGAAAAAGCTGCCAGAAGTGATTTTAATCCATTAAAAGAAGCTTTATAAAATGATGGGAAAAAAATTACAGATGTCTTTTGACAAATATAACTTTCTTCTCATAATTAAATCCTAACACTCAGTTGTCCTTCTGTTATTTACTAAAAAGTCTAACTTTTGTTTACTTTGCAGAACAGTTTTGCTCATTACTATTTAAATCTGTCAGTAGATATCAAATTGAGGAAATAAGTATCTTATGAATAACATGCCATTCTAAGAAAGAAAACAAAAACAGAGGAACTTTCAAAAACATAGTTCTTGACTTCTGTAAGTTGCTGGGCTCTTCCTGAGAGTTGTCAAGAAGCCTCAGCTGCCCCTGAAGTCAATGGGAGCTGTGAGTGCTCTTGGCCTCTTTAACATCCTAGCCCTGAGCACCTGGCACTCCTTTTAATGCATCCTATTTGTCTAAAGCTTAAAAGAAGTCAGCCCCAAGCATCTGTACACATTACATGCTGTGCTGCAGTGTAGAAAAGTATGAGTTGCCCGTGAAAGAGACAGTTCGAGCACTGGAAGCTGTTTAGAAGAAATTTAAGGGAATTTAATTTCCTGAGGTACCTTTTGGTGTGCATCCTGCTTGCCAGCAGCTGGTTCTGTGTTGCTTTGATCAAAGACAAAGTGATGCCATGCTCAGAGGCAAATGACTGCACTGGAGGGATTTTCCCCACGAGGCAGGTAAGACATTACAAGAAATGTCACAGCTGTGAAGGAGGCCTCACCTCAACTGCTCAAGGGCTCCCCAAAGCAGATCTCTGTGAGCAACTCTTGCTCGTCCTTTCACCCAGGTGTTCCCTGAGACATGACTGTTGGAAAGGGTCACTTCGAAGGGGAGAGACAACCACCAGGAGGAGGCTCTCCTGTCATATGGAAAATACACTCGGTGACTTATTGGGGGAGAGGAATAAAATTAGAAAAAGCCTAGAGGCTGACTGCTTAGAATAAAATGATTCATGTCGTTTGTGGTTTGTTTTCTCTCACTTTTCTAAAGAGGCAGAAGATAACCATCCCAGAGCACGCTGCATTAATTATCAACAAAAGTTTATTCCAGCTATTCTCCTACAAGAAGTGGGGGAAAAAAAAACCCAAAAACCAAAAATCAAAACAAAAAACCCACCCAAAAACAAACAAACACACACACACAAAAAAAAACCCCAACAAACCAAAAACACACAAAAAAACCCCCCAAAACAAACAAACAAACAAAAAAAAAACAAAACAAAAAAAAACAACCCAAAAACCAGATAAGTATTTCTTTGCACAGACTTACCTGTTCATCTGAGGGAAATAGAGTAACCCTACTCCCTCCAGGGAGACCCTGGGTGAAATTAAGATAAGTAGTGAATGTTGCCACGCAAAAGTTCTGGAGTTTTCATGTATGTGTTGAAAATCACTATCTGACCTACCTATAGTTCTTTATTTAAAGTCACTGTCAAGTTATTTGGCCTTTGTTTTAAAGTTTACCTGCATTTAACTGTGCAAGCGATACAGGTATTTACCAACACGAGAATAGAAAACCAACCCAATCATTAAGAGAGAGAATAAAAAAATAATAAACCAATCATGAAGAATTCTCATTTTGACTTTTCTGTTTTCAAAACTGTTTTAAAAAACAATAACACCTTCTTTATTAATGCTGATTAGGAAAGAACTCATTTCAACAGAAAATAGAGAGAAATTTTCCAGGCACTTTTCTTAAGAGAAAAATGTGTTTTCACTGTTATTCTATTGTTAAAGCAGACCAAACAGAAACCTTTTATCTAATAGAAGTAGGTGATTTCAATCTAAAAGGTCTGATTAATTTTTTGAAGGACAAAAACACAACAAAAAATTCTTTTACTGTGTCTCTGTCTTATGGACATGATCTGGGCAAACAAGAAATGAAATTATATTGCATCTGAGATACTTTACTGGAAAGAAACTCATTCTTTCTTCTGGAAAAATGGCACTGTCATGGAGACAAATCAGTTCTCCATTTTTCTTTATCATTAGGCTCAATGACAGCAAAAACCCGGGTAAGAATTATGGCATTCATGACAATAAAATATGTATGTGTTTCACAAGAAAAACAAACAAAAACCCCCACCATACAGATTTTTTTTTCTGTATTATCTTTCAGATGGTTTTATATGATGTTACACAGTATTTCTTTGTGATTATTGAGAACGAATCCCTCCTCTGAATATTGGATAGATGTAATTTTTATGTTATATTTGAAAATTTTAGAAAATTATGAGTTTATATTATTTTTTGTTTTTTCATTCTTATCATCTACAAATTTCAATATGTCAAGTTTCCTATATATCTATTAATTTCAACTAGATTTTTAATATCCTCAGTATCAGAAAGTACGAAAACATGACGAAATTCAAGTTGTTCTAATTTTCTTTTAAATAACTTAATTAGAGCTTGAGATAATGTAGTCATTCTGAAATTCTGTGATTCTTCACTGACCCTTCCTGTTCTCCACACAGATAAGTGTTTTGACAAGTTTTACGATGGTTTTCACTCATGTGCAATGTGTTTTGTCCTTTTGAATTTGTTGTCAGACTGCTAAATGATACTCATCTAATTGGTAACATCAGTGGTATAAAGTCATGTTGCAGTCATGTTAAGCTGTGAACATTACTAATTATTATTCTTGTTATATATTTATTTTATATCATGCCCAGGGAAGCAATCAAATGGCAAAGTGTGCAATAAAGGTAAGTCACTATGAGATCACAGAGGCTGTCCCTCAAAGGGGTAAAAAGTCTGTGCTAACTCTACAATTCACAAACATGTATCACTAGAGGACTTAATTAGCATGAGTTCCAAAATTTGAGTATTTCCTCAAATAATAACAATGCAACAGTGGATGTGGCTTAGAAAACATTAAACTGACAGGGACTAAATTGTTGATGATTTTAATGGAAAAATGGATTAAAAGCCTGTAGCAGCTAATAAAGTCTTTATTATACCTTTTCTGATTATTTTTTCTCCCTTTCTTCTAATCCCAATGGCTAAAACAGTTTTATCAAACATAATGTCCTTGTTCTGTGTCGGCACAGAGTTGACCTTTTAGTATTCCACTGAATGGACGTAAATATTAGGAAGAAAAAAGCTACTAATTATCACATTTGGCTCAAAAGCCAGGCTAGAAACTTGAAAAAAATTCTAACATTTAGATTAGAATTTGGAGTTTAAAACAGCATTTCTTAAGGAGTACATGGGTTAAAACGGTACTAAAGCTAACATGATTGCCTATCTAATAATAACAACTGTAAGTTCAAAAGTAATTTTTTGTACTATTATGGGATTCCTAAAGCTCCAGCTCATGTAATATTTCTACATAAGATCATGAAACAAGCAATGATTGAAAATCAGGATGCACTGTCTTTCATAACATTATTGATGTAATTCATAATTTATTCAATTTAACTGCCATATGGAAAAGCCTTCAAATGATAGTAAAATCAGCCTCTCAGAGTGCCACAATGGAAAGCATTTGTTTATCATATTTAATTTTTTTTCATATTTCTTTTGCTTTGACATTATATGAAGATTAATTTTTAATTATTTCCCAGGTTGATTAATTCAAGTCCCAGTTCATAAAAAATGTTCCTTGAATTTTAAAGCAGATCTTGAACTCTTTGTACTTTGTTCTGTAGAAGCTTCTTGGTACCTGAACTTATATCCTTCAAAATAATGAGGGTTAATCATAATGGTGTTGTGCTTTTTGCCTTTAAGTAACTTCTAGTTAATTTAGACAACTCTGGAACACTAGAGTATAATGAACAAAAAAATGACATTCAAAAAGCACAGCACCATGCCAGTTCATCAGGCTTTCATAAACAACATAAACAACTATTGCAGATTTACTCTTTTATTTAATTAATGGGCTATGCATGCCTGGAATGACTAGCCTTTCACATTTTCTTTCTGTTAGTTTTCTAATATGACATAGGAGATGAAAATATATTATACATCTTATTATGAATGTTTTGCCTTTAGGGAAAAAAAGTAATTGCAGGCATTTTGATCAAATTTATCAAGTAGAAATGAAAGGCACTTGTTCCTAACACAAGAAAACTCTATTCCAAAACTAAGCAGCCATTAAAATTGCACATATTTCTTCTGTTTCTTGTCTTTAAGAGCAACCAGTACTAACAAAATAAATGTCCTTCATTCATTTTAAGTCAGCAAAAAGCAGAGTATTTTTGTGGCTTATTCCATAACTTGCTGAGGAGATAATCTTAGTTTAATTCTTTGCTGTGCTATGGATTCTCTCTGTTATCTGGTGTAAATTGTCTAGACATTTAAGAGCAAATGCTTATTAATGCAGATTTTAGCCTTTGATAACTGCTTTGGGAATAAGATGCATGACAATTATCTAGTCTGTTCAGTGACACAGTTTCCCCAAGTCTTTGACATAAAAGGATGTTGCTCATCCCAGCCCCTTTCCCAGCCTTTCTGTGTGGGAATGCACACTGCAAGGTCTTTATAATCCCCCACAGGCAATACAAGCCTGTTCTGCCTTCATTCTGAGATAACTAGAAGCGCTGCTATTTTTGTATGCATAGTGTTTAGAGCCTGCCACAGAGAAGGATTTGCTAGCATCAGCTAAGTACTGCAGCAACTACTCTTAAGTAATTGTTAGAGAAATTGGTGCATATGGCTATCTTATGTCTGCCCTCTGAAAGCATCCTGTCAAAGGTACGGGTCACAATACTGCACATTTTCACACCCCAAGCACTTCTTTTAACAGTCTAGACACATAATAATGTGTATATATATATATATATATATGCACTTATCTTTGTGTGTGTCTCTGTGTACATATGTGTGATAAAATTCCAAAGCATAAAGCCAACCTGCAAACTTTACTGAAAGTGCACTCTTCAGACAAATTCAAATGCCATCTTTTTAAGCTTAGAGTTTTTTCACTGAAAGGCAGTACCATTGTTTTAAGTTCATTAATTTCAGCAGCAATTTATAATTATTACCTGGCACATTGTCAGACAAAATATTTCCAGATTTTCTCTCTGTTTTGCAAGAAAAGGAATTACCTTCTAATCTTCTATGTTCATTGGAGAGGAAGGGAGACTGGGAAAAGAACAATTCCTTGTGACAGCAAGAGGGTTGGCAATCTCGTGTAATGTCAGTGTTGTGCTGTGTACACAGCTGCTTGTGATCACTGATAAATAGAATAAAGTGCTCATGACTCTTCTGCAGTGCTTAACTGATTTGTGTCACCAGCTGGTTTATACCCATCCTATTATGCTTTGCATTGTCACCCATTCTTTCAACCTTTTTGCTTGCTATTACAAGCAGCTACTTCATTTGTAACATTCAGCAATTAAATAACTCTGTATAAATCAGAATACATAGTCTTTTTCAGAAGCTGTTTTAACAGCCTCACTGTTTTCTTAGAGCATGGTGGGGGCTGTCGTTTGGATTGTAATAAGAGGAGCAGAAATTATGAGCACCTCTGTTTAAACCTTTATGAGTAGGTGTTTGAGACCAGAATGTGTTTAATTAAATTCTTTTTAGATGTATATATGAGAATAATCTTTCCCAGGAAATATTTATTTATGTCCAAATAAAAAGATGCTTAATCAACTTGTGAATGAGTAAAATATTACCCTTGCACATCAACTCCACCTCATGTGTCTAAACTGAAACTCAATCACAAATTTCTTGTACTCCTATACCCCAGAATGAACTTTATTAAGCATCTTTATGATACAAGAGATACAGCAAACTTTCAAAACCAGATTTGATGTGCATCACCATCTACCTAGATGTAATGTTCTCCTCTAAAAATATCTCAGTGAAGGCAATATTATCAGTTAGGATACGTAAATAAGAATCTTTTTATTTTTTCCTATTCTGTGTAATCCTCAGGGATTCCGTTGCCTTGATGGGTCAACAATTCAGTGAGATGCCAGACATATTGAGTGATTCCTAATCTTTACGCTCATGTTTATATTTGATATATATTTTTTAAAAGATTTTAAATTTCTGAAAGAATTTTCTGTTTTTTTCTCCTACATCCCTCCTTCCTATTAGGTTCAATTTTCTCCTACAGCACAGCAACAAGCACTTTCAAAATTACCGAAAAGAAATATATTTTTGGTAATAACATTAATAAGTGTATATGTAATTTATTTTTAATGAAAAAATACAAATTAGATACTGAAAATTGATATATGCAATTAAGCTATTTGATTTGTAGTTCTTTCTGTAAGCATTGTTGATAGAAAAATTGCATTAATGCCTAAAATTAGTATAATTTTCTTGACATTGCTTGGTCTTGAATTTTAGAAATATTACTTACCTTTCTAAAAAGTAAGAATATTGAATTTCAAAGCTTACATGTCTTATGATAATCATAATTATTTAAAACTATTTCAATGTTTTGAAGCTTCGATCAAATTAAACTATTTGTTGACAGATCCTTCATTCCCGTAGTGTTGCAATTCTGGATTCTCGTGACAGAAGTGAAGGTTGGTCTAATGGTAGACATTACTGAGTTTAAAGTACTCTGTATAATCTCCTACTGAACAAAGAAAATACTGGCATAATTTTTTTAACAGTTGGTTAATTCTGGAAATATTTTATTTGAAGGGGTTTTGAGTGTCTTGGAATCTCTTGTTGCAGAAGTACTTCAAAGTTGCTAGGTCAAGAGGATTATCTCAGCCAAAGTTTGCACCCACATCAAAATGTATAAGATCTTGTCTCTCTTGGTTTGTATGAAGACAAACCTCAGGCATGTAGAACTTATAATATTCTTTACTCAAATAAGGCCTTAAATTTGATTACAAGGAATTCAGGAACTTGACTCAATGTTCAAATAAAATTAAAAAAAAACCCACAAAAAAACCCCCAAACAAACAAACAAACAAACAAAAAAACCCTCTTCCTTCAACCCCTAGTAGTTTTGAGGGGGGTTTTGGCTTTGTTTTCAAAGTCTGTGGTTTATGCTTGTCCCTTATTTATCAAATTTCAAATGGATCTAAGGGCAGTGAGATTATTTATGGCTGTATGGACTGTCTGAAGCTTTCAGTGCTAGGATACGCGAAGACATTATCTTTTGTTCTGTAATAACTCAGTTTCTTATCACTTATTACATAAATTCTTAGCTACTTGACTATATCTAACAGAGAAGCAACATCTCTATGTATGCAAATATAGATATATTTTTCATATGTACTCTCTTCTCCAGGTATCTAATATTGGTGCATGGAAAGAGAAGTATTTCAAGAAAGATATATATATAAAAAGATAGTTATAAAGTTAACCCTCCAGGAAAATCTGGTGAATGGAAAGATTGAATTCTTTCAATTCTTTACATAAATTAAATATTTTTATGTCACCCCATGATAAAACCTATGACACTCATGCTTTCCTGGAAATTAGTTTTAGATATATTTCTGATATTGTTTATTCATTGTTACTCTGTTAAGTAATCTGTCACTCTGTTAACTAATTCTGCTCAAAATTTTTATTTATATATTCTGATAAACAAACCAACAAATCTGACCTTTATATTGCTGAAGTTACTTTATTTTCCTGTATGTATATCCATAAAAATATGTTTTTTCCTAATGGTACAGAATCTAAGGTTTCTATTTTATAGATATTTATGCAAAAAGTAAAATTAAGTAAATTATTATGGATTATTTTGCTTCACTCATGTTTGTCTGTAACTTTATTTTATTTTATTTTATTTATTTTATTTTCACTGGATAGTAATATCTGCTTGCTTAGAAAGAGAAGTATATATGCAGCTTATTTCTTGAGGCTACTTTCTAATTCTTATTAGGTTTAATAATCAGATTTCCATATATTTAAATGAAAAGAGGTCACATCTAATAACAGTTTGGATAGGTAGGTGCCCAAAGAACCAAGTTAGTTAAAACTGATTTACTGTCTTTTAATATCTCAACTTGAAAAATCCCAAGAAAATGGTCTCACATATTTCAAAATGTTTTTCTGCCAATTTTAAATGCTATGCAGTTTGAAATGCTTTATGTTAAAGACTGAATTAATCTAGATGAAGAATGTACTTGAGTAATATATAAGAACAAGTCTGTGATATATTCTGAAAATAACCTCTTCATTAAATACATAAAAGGGACCTACAGGAAGGCTGGAGAGGGACTTTTGACAAAGGCATTATGAGAGATTGGTGGGAGAGTGGGAGGCAGCTAGACTCCAACCAATGCAGGAGAAACAGATGATGCCCCATCAGCCTTTGACTGTGTTGTTGCTATTAATTGCAAAATGTAAGGCTCGAGACTGAGAAAACAAACTCTTGGCATCACTCCCGAAGAGTGAGTTGGGGGAGGATGGTGAGCCCAATTATTCTGAACGGCTTCCTGGGAATAAAGTGGGAAATAAATGGAAATTCGGTTTCCCCGTAGGCTCAACGACGCTTTGCAAAATGGTCCCACACTGCCGCCTTCTGGCCGTAGCGGGCATGGAGCCTTGCCTGCCTCTAGAGGCCAGGAACGGAATTGCCGAAGTCGGTGGGAATTAAAAGTCCACAGATGCCAAGGGCAGAAAATACAAAATACCACCAGATGGAAAGCTCTTTCTTTTTGAGACCAGTCTAAGTCGGACTAAGTTTTCTTTTTCCCTCCTCCTTTGGGTATTCCAAAAGAGGTGGGGTTCCATTAGAAGATTAAATTGAGACAGGACTGAAGATTTTCTCTTTGCTGCATTGTTTACATGTTTTTATCTTGATAAGTTTTAAGGTATTTATGCTCATATATGTTTAATATAAGTTTGTTACAAGCAGTGTTTTAAAATGTTTGGTTTTTTTCTCTCTGGGTGATACAATGGGTAGAAAATATTCTATGTCACTGGTTAAAAAAAACCTGAGGTGATGGCGGTTTATGAGCAAAGGGACAAGGGAATAGAAGACAAGACAGGACAACCTCAGTAACCAGTTATCAGAGGTCTCTCAATCTATGACAAGAAATCTGGATCCTGAATTTCTAAAACCAGAAGCCTAATTTCCTCCTCTGGGGAAGAATCTCAAAACACAGGCTATACTCAATGTCATTCTGAAGGACAGCACCTCATAACTGTCCTAGAAATTAAGTTTCAAAATATGATCAAACTGTGTTTTCATTGTCAACTCCAACTCATTTAAATGACTATTCACATTTCGGGTCATATTGCTATTTACATAATTGGCTGAAGCTAATATATACTAGTCAGAAATATTTTGATACACTGCATTTTCTTCCTTTATGACTCATGCTTCATGACTTGATATTTATCACAGATTGAGCTGCACACTATAACTGTTGAGCTTGTGCCTATTTTACTGATTAAACTGAATATTTTAGTAACAAAATTTACATATATACTGATTGCCCTGTGCTTCTGCCTATTTTTTTTTATGAGAGGAAAAATCGAAGGGGCGTTACTTTCATGTCTTTCTATAATCTATGTCCTGTCTCCCTGATGCACATGTGGTTAAAGCTTGTTCAAATTATTTACAGGCTTTCTCATTTGCTAGGATTTAGATACAGTCTATATAATTTCAGAATTTAAATCCTTTAGGAAGGTGCAGAAATTAAAACAGTTCTCTTAAAAATAAACCAGTAAACTCCCCAGTATGAGGAAAGAGCAGCCACGTTTGAAAACCTGTCCAAGCAAATACAAGATCTACAGTTCTAGGAATCATATTTTCTGTAATTTGGGAAAACTAAAGACAATACTGAGGATGTAATAGAGATGTGGTTTTGGTTGCTATGTAAAGCAAGCATCATTTTCCTCTGTTATAAATTTATACTTTCTTTGTTACTGATTTCACAGTGAAGACTATGAAAGCAGGTCACTGTTTGGAATGTAAAACTATTTTCTAAAATAACTTTGAATTAATCTCTGTTTTCACTTTCACCCTTTATATTCTTCTGTGTGACTGTGAATATGAACATGCTTTTGATCCTATTTATGCCTTCATAGGAACTAAGTTATTGAGCATAAATACTCAAAATACGATTTTTTTCTGCTCTTTTGTATATATACCAAATGGCAATGTAAATGAGCCAGGAAAAATAGTCCTGCATCACTGTCTGAATATGCAAGGTGTTGAGTAGTCCTAGGGCACAAGGCAGTGTAACTTTTGGGGATGTAAGAGTCAGAATCCCTTACAGCTGAGGATTCTCCAGAACTATGGCCTTTTGTTTGGGGCAAGACATATTATCACTCTCACAGGAAGTCCCTGGTCTTGTGTTTTATTTCACAAAAGTGAACTCGTAGATGATAACCTCAGTGGATGCATAGATGAAATTATCAAACCTAAAACAAAAATGGTCTCAAATCTAAGTGCTTACAAGTTGTATTTAGCCAAGATGGTAGCATTACTGAGCCTTTGTTTTACATGACTCAGTAATTTAGTAAAAGTGCATTTGATCTATAATAAAACTCACTATGTTTTATCTATCTTAGTTTAAAATAAAGAAACCAAATGGAAGATATGGAAGTAATCTTTCTTATTCTCTGCCAGACCTTGCGGGCGAGTTTCCATACCAGCTTTTTCCTACCCAGGTCAGAACATTAACTTGAATGCCAGCATTCTGTAGCTATGAAAACACTTAGAATATATGGACTGTATGTGTGACCGTGGAATTGCTTTACAGCTCCTCCTTCTGTATGGAAGGTACCAGGTGTAGACCAAAATGTTATTATTTATGCACTGAGAGGAAGTTTATTATTTTCTTAAAAGATATGGAGAAGTAAGCTTTCAAACCTTTCTCTTTTGTATGAATATGAGTTATTAGAAGACACTGCATTAGAATCAATGCTTTAAAAATCATGCAAGCAGGGCATGCATCAGGACTAAACCATTAGCCTCACTCAGGAAGTTATGAGCCAGGAATGCCTATAAGCAAGCTAATATTAGCAGTGATGTATTTAAAACCTCACCAGCTACCCTTTGTTGGAATATCAATGTGCACAGTGAAGAAACAGTGAGAAGTATGATCTGGATTGAAAACTATCTGACTGGTTTTGAAGGGGTCAGCAGCAGCACCACCAAATGTAGTTGGAGGACAGTGAGTAGTGGTGAACCCCAGAGGCTAACACTGAATCCGGTCCTCTTTACCCTGTTCATTAAAGATTTGGATAATGAGGTAGAAAGTTCGCAGACTGAACTGAGGGGAGGAGCTGAGACACCAAAAGAGTATATTTCCCTCTACAGGGACCTGAGGAGGCTGGAGAAGTGGGCTGAAAGAAATCTCATTAAGTTCAACAAGCACAAGTGCAAAGTCCTGCCCATGGAGAGGTCTTATAGCTTGAAACAAGTTTGGCAAAAAAGGACCTGGAAGTCCCACTGGATAACAAGGTAGACCATAAACTAGTAATGTGCCCATTACAAAATGGGCTACATTAAGCAGAGTATTGTTGGCAGTTTGAAGGTGATTCTTCCTCTGTTCTTAGTGCTGCTGAGGCTACACCTGGAGTGCTGCATCCAGTTCTGGGCTCCTCTGGAAAACATGGACATACTGGGTAGAAACCAACAAAGGGCCATGAAGATGTGAAAGGGAATGGAACATCTCTCCAATGAGGAAAGGTTGAGAGAGCTGTGATTGTCCAGCATGGATGAAAGAAGTTCTTATCAATGTACAAAAATAAGTGAAGGGAGGGTGTAAAGGAGATGGAGCCAGGTTCTTGCAATGGTTTCCAGTGACATAATCAGAGGGAATGGGAACAAATTTAAATACAGGAGGTACCAGGCAACACTTTTTTTTTTTTTTTTTTTTTTAAACTGTGAAATGACCAAGGCTCTCA
>VWYP01005105.1:42198-57439 GCA_013400435.1 Pycnonotus jocosus | reverse complement strand
GGAAAAATTTAAATACAGGAGGTACCAGGTAACGCTTTTTTTTTTTTTTTTTTTAACTGTGAAGATGACCAAGCTCTGCAATAGGCATTCCAGGATGGTTGTGGAGTCTTGATCCTAGGAGATAGGAAAAAGGATCTAGACACCATCCTGGACAATCTGCTCTTAGTCACCCTGCTTGATCGAGGGGGCTAGACCAGATGACCTACAGAGTTTCCTTGCCAACTTCAACCATTCTATGATACTGTGAAAGTCATTCACAATGAAAATCTTGCTCTAATATTTACTATTAATATTATAAATGGCTAAACCAACAGCAAGCTGGATTAGCAAAAAGAAATCCATATATAATTTGGATAGGTATTCTTGACAACTCATTACTCTGTAATTCTCTAACTTCACCATTTTAGGTGTAGTGTACTTGAAAAATTGCATAAATACTGAAGGTCAATTTCTTAAGAAATATAAAAAATCTTTTTCTTTACAAAGAGTAGGGATTAAACAGTAAAGGAGAGAGAAGAATTTAGCTTTGGTATCCTTGTGAATCCATTATAACTATATATTTTATGGGTTTTAAACACTACAGTTGCCATACTACAGGATAGTCCCCAAAAGACCCTAAAGGAAGTAAATTGTACTCAAGTAATTTCTTCAGAGTTTGATCATACTTACTTCTGACTCACAGGAGTTCATCTCAAGACTCTAGCCACCTTTTCTTGATGAAGGTCCTAATTGAGACATTACGTTTTCTATCAGTAGGAAAAATTGCAGCAGAAGGCAGTTTAGAGAAGCCAATGAAGATGGACAGAGAAAGAAGGAGATTTTTGGAAGTTCCTAATCCACCTGGAATTTGGAGGCATTGAAGTACAAGCCTAGATTTGAAAGCTTCAAAGATTTTGCAAAGTCCTGCTTTCCACATATAGTGATGGATAGCCAATCAACAGGGCTTTCCAATGTTATTTGGGCATTCTGTGCACACAATGCCATGACAAACCAGTGAGATGTAGGTACTGTGCAGAGTATTAGAAGCTCTGCATTATTTTCATTAAGAGGTAAGTACATCTCATTTTTCTATATCTATTTTTTTTAAATTCTAATTTATTATTATTTTTAATCGCTATGAAGATAAATCTGTGTCTAAAAAAAGGAAACAAGAAACCAGCATTATGCAAATGAACATGTCTGTATTAGCACAAAAGAAGTACAAAAATCTGAACAGTGGATTGGAGTTGCTTTAACAGTACAATGAAAGATGAATGACTATATATCAAGTTTTAATGAATACCTGACTGAGGAAGCACATGAAAACAGCATGAGCAGAATTTAGAACAAAGGATTTTCTCAATAGGATATTAGTGATAAAAACTCTGCTGCTCAAAAATGAGACAGAGATGAAGCTTCATATTCAGTAGAACACAATAATGCCAATATGGACATCAAAAGTTTTGTTTTTCAATTCCAACCCATAAAACATTACATTCCAGTAATAAAACCAGACTTGTTTTGAAAGGCTGTCCTCTGTCTTATCATAAATCTTTTGCTTGTATTGGTCCCAAAGTAACAAAGTTTGTAGTAAAAGTTTTAAGTACTTTTGGAATTGCTATTACAACCATGGTGAGAAGCCCTGATATACAGAAGAAATTCCACTCTCTGAAAAACGGAGAGGGGTTTATTTCTATTGCTTAGATATGAAGTTAAGTTATCATTAATTTGAGGTAGAATTTTAGTCAGAACATTGACTAAGTCTATGCTTTCAGAAAAAAATTATTAATTTATGTGCTTGATCCAAGTAATGTGTAAAACCATGCCCTAGATTTTAAATTACTCAAGCCCACCCAGTCACGGTTGATATTTGCAATTTGCCAGCTGGAAATAGGTGATGACTTATGCTGAGCCTTTAGCCAAGATTGGCATTTGTTTTGGAAAGTGTTAAATAACACATGATTTTTTTTACATGAAAAACTATTTTATGATTTTAACCACGTAAATGAGCAGTTCCAATGACAGTCTCAATGTGAACATTCTCTACCACTTTAAAATAATTAGTACAGAGACAGATCCTGTATAAGTACATACAAAAAGAATCATAGACCTGGAAGTGTATGTAAATAGCAGAGATCAAGCAGAGAGAGCTGTGTCAATCTACTGTGCACTGGCACAGATTTATCTTGCATATTGTGTGCAATTTGGTATATCACAAAATAAAAAGGACATTTAAAAAAATACATTATTAGATACAATGCCATAGTTTCATCTAAAATCATCTCAGCATTTTTTTCCTCCTACATGCCTTGCACCTGTTTCTCCTGTGTATTCATAAATCTGTTGCTTCAGCACAGTATATTTAAACTTCTAAAAATCTGTTGAGATTGCTGGTTTAGCAAGCTAAGAAAATAACAAAAAGTATTTTGATTCATTAGATAGTGTAACTCATGCTTCTTTTGTGTTTGTTTTTTTTTTCCTTTCTGTGATTGCAGAGTATGATAAAAATGCACAGATTCTGTTTTTTGCTCACGATCCTCATTCATGGACTTATTGCAGTTGAAACTGTCTTCATCCTCAAAATTACTCATTTGTGTCCCCTGAGGAATGTTCAGTCCCCAAGGACCAAAGGACCTTGGGTCTTAATGGACCTTTGTTCTGAGATTCCCATAGAGTCAAGAAACCCTGGAGTCATAAAGCTTCCTAGAGATCTGCAGAGAGGGCAGGATGATTCTATAAATCTGACCAGTGGAGTAATAACATAATGCTTGATAAGCCTTTCATACTGGGACAAGCTGCAGGAGCAGGTGCTTCAGGGTCTTAGATCTGCAAAATTCAGATTTGTTAAAACTTCATTTGCTGAACCTGCTTTTTCTATCATAAGATTAATTGCTTCAACTAAACATAGTGAAACAGAGCCCTGTGTACCATGAACCACGTTACAACTTGTTAGAAAGTTAATATTTACAGATTTTAAACTAAAGAGAGTAGCTATGCTGGTAATTCATTTACATATTTCCAATGTCTGTAAAATGAAGAAACAGAAATGTCCTTTTTTATACTGAAAATTAGAGTGAAAAAATTTTGTTCCTTCTTTGCACAAGATATAGAACAGCATGAATCACTCCAAAGTGCATATAAACCCCTTTGGCCCATGTGGCTTTATCAGACCCTCTATCCTCTCTGCTATAATGAGCATGCTATGTTTTATCCAGTTATTTCTCTCCTGCTATCAAAAGCAGCATTTCCCCTGCCACCCCTCCCCCTATCAGCCCCTTCTCTTTTGTTGACTATAGAGCAGTTACATTGCTATTGAAACCTAGGTAGGGATTCCATTTCAAGTTAAGCTGTCTAAATATCAGTGGCTATATATTAGTCACATGGACCCTGGAATCTTGACCACGTTGTAGTCAAAGCACAACACAGAAAAGGAGCCTATGGAATGATGACAAGCACCAGGTGTATGACTCAGCAACTTAAATACACTGCAGTGGGTTAGGGCATCCAAGACATCTGTACTGCGCTGTCAGGCATGACACAAAATGCAGTGAGGACTTGGCTGCTTTTGCAGTGTCAGCTGGATGCCACACAAGATCAGAGAATGACTTTGGGCATTTAGATTTGGTTCTCCTTCCTTACATTGTGAAGATTTTTTGTTTGCTTGTTTTGACTGAGTCGACTGTTTAGTTCTGTTTTGCTTTCCCACTGGGTTTGTATTCTGTCTCACAGGCATGTGCTTTAGCAGGCTGTGGGGAGCTGGGTGGATTTAAAGCAAGGGCACCACTACCTCTTCCAGAAAAGCTCTAAATAAGAGGGGGAACTCACACTCCCAGGAAAGGAGGATGTGCATCTTCATGCCCTGGGAAGTGTGAAACTGTAGGTATATGTGGGAATTAGAGTGCTTTGGTATTAGTTATAAAAAGGTGCTTAAAAATGTATGGGGGCTTAACCGACATTTTTGAATGTGTGTGGCTGCTATTGACCTTGAACTCTTTGACAGCTGATGTCATTACCAAATCAATAAGGTACTTTATTGCCTGATTTGATTTACAACAGGTGCAACAAAGAGTTTGCGTCTGTGACACACTCCAGCAAGCTCTCTATAGATCACCAAAACCCTTGGCCAAGGCAATAGACTGCCACAATTTGGCAGATACCATTAAAAGCAGACTGCAGTTTTGTAAATCTAACTTTTATTATGTCCTTAAAACACAGTAACGCAACAGTTCACATAATCATAGAAAAATATAGGTTGAAATAGAACTCTGAAGGTCACCTGTTCTAGTGTTCCACTGCTGTAGATCTACCCTCAAAATTGACGTCAAACTGTTCAGGACTTTATCCAAAGAATTTCTTAGGATGGAGATTCTATATCCTCTTTGGACAACTTGTTTCAGTCTTTAGCCACTCTTATTGTTAAATACTGCTTCATTATTGCCTCTTGATTTTCCATGCTGCAGCTTGTACTATAATATTAAGCTGATTGTAAAAAGAACAGCCGTATTCTTCTACTCTTATTATAGGAGTAAGAGTGGAAGAATATGTCTGTCTTCTTCACAACCTCTCTGTAGATAGTGGAAGACTAAATACTCCAATTGACCTTTTTCTTCTCCTCACCCCCCACCTTTTTTTTTCCTTTTTCCCTTTTNTTTTTTTTTCCTTTTTGCCTTTTTCTTTTTTCCATTTCTCTTTTTTTAATTTTTTCCACTTTTTAAACTTTTTTTCCACTTTTTTTTCCACTATTTTTCTCTCTCCATTCCCCAACTAAAAAACAGACCTTAACCTCTTGTGCCCTGGTTCCTTCATCTCTTTCTCGTACGGAGGAAGCCAAAACTGCAACAAGAGTGAGAGAATGGATGATTTTTTTTTAGTTTTCTTATTTCAGTACTATATTCATTATTTCAACAAAGCTATTAGTATAAATTCTGGCATAAATCTCTTTCTCTCTCCAAACAACTGTGAAGTAGCTTGACGATCTGGCTTTGACTCAGATACTAAAAGGGATTTGACCCTTACAAAGGCTATGAAGTATAAAGGATCCATTATTTGACTTTTGAGTGACAGTATTAAACAATATATTATAGTATGTTGAAAAGAAGAATCTGAAGGCTAAAAGGTCTACTTCAAAAACAATTATTCTTTATTGTTTTAAAGTCAAGGTTAGTATGATCTCAGTGTATTAAAGTGGTTTCTTTTTAGTGAATATAATAATTTATTAAACAATTTTAAAACAAGAAGATTAAAGCAATTTTTTTGTCACATATTTTCATAAAAGAGTACAAACCTCAGAAAATGCATTTTAAAAAAAGCTATTATATTGAAAATGGTAGCTCCCCCCACCTCTTTCAACACTCGAACATTATGTACCCTTTTAGAAATGTCTGTCTAAAATACTGTGGGTGCCTTTTATCACTATGTGATGTGTCTTCCAGATAAGAATGACCCTTTGCAGAAAAAAGATCACATTATGTATTGATGCCACATCGGGAGGCTCTGTCTCCAAGCTTTCAGAAAAACTAATAAACCAACAAATGCAGTACACTTTCAGCATAACTGGCTTTGCGTACAAATTTAAAGGACACTTCAGCTTAGTCAGTAAAGGAATTATCCTCTCTTTTTTTTTAATCTTTTTTTTTTCTAAAATGGAAAATTGAAGAAAATAGTAATCTAATCAATGTAGATTAGACTAGAAAATTATGCCTGAGTAAACCACAACAGACTTCTTTGCATTCAAAGGTAAATTCAGCAAATATACTAGTTATAAGTTTTATAACTTTAGCAGATATTTTAAGCTGAGTTGACAACTTTAATAACGTTGCAGAACAACAAAAGTCCAGTGCTTTTAAGGCACTGAGTAACTCCATTTCTCACGGAAGTCAGCAGGAGGTAATGACACTCAAAACATTTATAAATTCCATTTCCAATACAAAGGTAGCAGCATGGTCTCATAAAAAAAGATTATTTTTATACCTCTAACCACTGAAGTTTCATGCAAGTTCTACATAATTCTGCCTTACAGTTTGAATGAATGTAAGCCTTAATTTAAATTTGCTTGTTTGGGTCTGATTCTGCTTAAAAAACCCCTTTCTTTAATTCCAGGTTAAAGCTTAATTCTGCAATAATCATGATAAGCCAGTCAGTAGCATTAATTCTTGGATCAGATTCACTGATAGTCCACAGCAAATTTGTAATGGTTCAGTGCAAAGAAGTCATAAAGCTGATTCATTAAGTTCCTGAGGATTCCCTATAGAGCTGCTGTAATGGTGTATATTTTGGGCTTGTGCCCAGAGAAGGTTCCCTCATAAGATGGGGTTAGTCAAAGATCTCTTGCTGCCAGAATAAGCCTATAGGCTCTGAGCAAAAGCACAAAAATAACCTTAACGTGGGTGACATTATATTCATGACTGGACTGAACTACAGCCAAATCTCTTCTGAGAAAATGAGGAAGGCATCCCCAGTTACCCCTCAGGCTCAGCAAAACAAGGTTAGCAGATCCTGTCACGTAAGTAAATGTGATCCTTTTATGTATTTTTTTAAATTATGTGGGAACTTAAAAGAATTGAAATGGCAAAACATGCTTGTCATGATGAATCTAAGGTCCAATATATAAAATCTTAATAAAGTATCCAAAATGCTTGTAACTCTTAATAGTGAAATAGCTGCTACTTGTACTTTATCCTCAAAACTAAAAGATTAGTATATTAATTCATTAATTGATATCTTAAAGAACAATCTTATTATTTTCTTTGGAATATAAATATAGAAGATATTATCGCTTCTTCTGGCTTAATTGATTTACATTTCCACTTAATAGATTTCAAAGAGCTTTTTAGCTGCTTTCATTCCCTTCTATGTCCTTCAATATTTCCATTAGTAGATCTGAGAGCATTAGTGTGGTGGGTTTTATTTTCTCTTTTCTTGTGCTTTAATTTTTTTAAATGTTGTTTTTCATTTGTTTGGGTTTTTGTTCCCCTGTCCCAGTTCAGATTGAAGTTTATTCAACTTTGACTATATTTTTAGCTTTTTTTTTCTATTTCATGAATCATTCCTACTTCTAACATTTTATACATTTACGCAAAAAAATTACACACAAACATAAATATAGAAATAAATTTATGTTAATTTCTATAGATTTGAATTAGAATCCCCTTGTCATATTTATGAGAGAGCAGGCTCACTCTAACTACTTTTGTTTCTGTTATATATCTAAGCTAAAACTTTAAATTCCATCTGTAATAATGGAGAAAGGTAAACACTTCCACAAATTTACTGTGAAATTAAAGTTAAATTGTCAAGGAATAACACTCAATACAAGCAAAAATCAGGGTTTAAAAGTTTTGTTAATTTCCCTTTCTTGCAAAACTAGCCTTATGATTAATTTTCCCAATTTACAAGGAATCTATTTATATTTGACAAGAATTTTTCCTTCTGAACAGGAAAACATTCACTTGTTTCCTGAATAGAACAGCTCACACAAGCTCCTTGCTCTCAGCTGAGAGTCTGGAAAATTCTTGTGAGTAATCAAGTATTTTATTACTTTGAAGTGTTATTTGCAACTGGTGACTGATGCTTCTTTTTATGAGTTATTGGTTGTTTTTCTGGTTTTTTTTTCTCAGATGTTAAACTGGGTTTTGATTCAGCTCTCACTGGCCTAGACTTTCAATGAAAGTTCTAATTACTGTGAATTTTAAAACCCTTCTGGTGTGGCAGTTTCAAAGCTATGAAGCACAGAAAAAGTGTTATCATCTTCTTTGTTTCTTGTTCTTGTTCTTTTCTTTTCTTTTTCAAAAGAGAGATTGTTTAGAAGAGGGAAAACGAGTATTCAAAGTAGCTTCAGATGGTGGTGTAGTTGATATCAACAACCAAGTGCATGGAAGAGATGTATTGCCAAATCAGATGTTTTGTTCTTAGGATACTGATAAAATCTGCTGAAAATGTTGCAGTGGTATCGGTAATACTTTGGGGAAATGGAAAGTTCCAGTAACCATGTAAATATCTGTAGGCGTACAGAGATTGTGATATTAGATGAAATCATTGAATCAGTAGCCCAACAATAACAGGTCGTAGTAAAAATGAAATGGACTAAAATCAAGTGACCGTATGTATAAATTGTGTATTTATTTATTTATTTATTTATAATACTAGATAGTTTGTAGCTGCAACTTGTTCACATTAACACAACCAGGCTTGCTAATTCACTTGTTAAACAAGCGATGAAGGTTGTATGCTTGAGACAGAGATGCCCAGCCTCGGAGCAGCACAGGGCTCTGGGCTCAGCCTATTGCTTTCCTCTTGAAGGACTGTAAAAAGGTAATTTTTAAGAACTGGAGCATGAAATGGAGAAGAAGGAAGCAATTTTCCTCTTACATTAAATAATGATATATGGACTACTCTGGGATAAATAATGATATTGATTTTCCTCTGAAAAGATGTACAGTGTTGAAATACCCTGGATAAACTAATATTCTCAAAAACCAAATCTATCTGTCCTTTTTACTTTTACTGTTTAGAAATGTGGAACAACCTTGGAACTGCAGTGGTATGGTTTTTCAAAGTACTTTGTGGCTACTTTGTTCTGTATCTTGTCAGGTTCATGAGCTTCATTAAATTACATTAATCCCTGTTTCTTAACCATTCTGTTGGGTTCTATTAAACAAATTCTCAATTTCTCCGTATAAAAACCCAACTGAAAATACATATTTTCATTATCTTGGAAAGAAATTTGATTTTCAATCAGAAATAACTGATCTTGAATCTGGTAAGGCTCCTTGATTGTACAAAGAACAAACCCCTCCTAATGTCTAAATGTAAATTGGTCTCTACCTGACTGATGAAGACAGGGCAATTCCTTCTTTACCCCCTCACTGTGGTGATATGTAATTATTAACTGTTAGTTAAAAGTGGTTTAACTCCGAAACAGATGGGACTCAGAGGTCCCTTCTGCTTTTGGTAATGTTGTTTCATAATTATTAATTTAAGGTCTTTTGCAATTGTTGAGGAATGCATTCAGTGCTGGTGGGTCAGGGTGCAGCTGCAGTTTGAGCTGTGGTTGAGCTCTGGGTGTTGGAGCCCCAGCCAAGAGGCTGTGAACTGCTGACCCTGTGCAGAACAAAGGGCACAGGGACCTGTGGCCCAGCCAGGACACTCAGGGACAGGGGAGGGGCCAAGGACTCAGCTGGAAGACCCCAGAGATTGCCATGCACAGACTGTGAGGGTATGAAAGACCAGGGAGTGCTTTGTTGTCCTCGGAGGCAGCAGCTTGGCCTGTTGTCTTGTGATTTACTGCACCACGAATAAATTATTTTAGAGTTCCAGAAATGTGAGATTCTGCTATGGAAATCTGAGAGTTGAGCCAGTATGGAAACCTGGTCTGACTGTGTGAGAGTGGGGTGTGTAGGACATCACAATGGGCATATGTCATCTCTCAAAAGCTGCCCATAGTCTTTGGCCCTAGCAGTGAAAATGGTGGTGGGAGTGTGACAACCAGAGTGGCTTCTGGATGGTCAGACAGGGAAGTTTCTTTAACATAGTGTCATCTAAAATTACATTGAGCTTTTATGACCCACGTTATTTATGACCTATGTGCTTTCTTTGTTGGGAAGCTTGACAGGCAGAAATAGGATCTCTAACTCAACACAATGAATCTGCTGGTAGAGTTGATCTGTTCCCATTCTATATAGGTGTTCTCAGATTGTACTCTTATATTACTAAATATGTGAGCTGGTCTAGAATCCTTCTTATTTTCACTTCATTTGTAAACCTTAAGCTAATCTGGAGATCCCCTTCTCTTTGAGGTAAAATGCTTCCTGCTAATCCTTTTGGAGCTCTTCATTCGTATTATAGTGGATTTGTTATGATATTTTCCAATGAACTTTTATAGAATGACAATCATTGTTTCAACAATTGCAATGATTTTTAGGGCAAGCAAACCTTGAGTTGATCTTAACTTTATTAACATTTAACATTTAATATTAGCATTTAATTAGGCTTTCTTTGTTTTAAGCTGTTATCAAAGAAGGGAGGGAATTAAGCCAGGTCACTCTTTTTAACTTGCAAATCGCACTTAGCTACCTCCTGTAGCTCAAGAAAAAGCTGCCAGTATTTTGAAGACAGTGTACCTTTGATGAAAGGAGCAATTGAAATTTTGCTGATTGTACCTCACAGGTAAGTTCAGCACTTGGAAGCCAGAGGTGTCTTGCAAATGTGAGGCTAGGCAACATTTATCATGGTATGTCTCATTCTAGTTCAGTTTGTTGTATTTCAGTGTTACAGATCGCTCTAGATAATTTTGAGCTGTAAAGTAATGCATAGTGATTTGAAATTATTTGGGAAGGGATTTTACAGTAAAAACATGTTTTCTTTTGTCATACAGTGTTAGACAATATGAAAAGGTGAAGTACATTAATGATGAAAAAGCAGTATTGTATTTCCTGCCACTCAGGCGTTCACTGGTTTTCCAGGTAGAGGAGAGCCTTAGGCCACCTTCAAGGAATATTTGCTTCAAGCATTTCTCATGTTATTGTCTTCCATTTGACAGTGAGCCATACAAAGCCTGAATCCCATGAAAATTATAAATATTGTTACTATTTACAATTTTTATATCTTTTCTTTTCCACTTGAAAGGCACTCCTGAGATTATTATAAGTTGTGAATTGAAAAGCAATGACTAAAGCAGATACTAGCAAAGCCAAAATATAAAGTCCAGTTTTTCAACTAAACTGTTTCTGGAACTTAGCAGTCAACCAATTTTGAATGAAAACATTAACAGTTTCTTTGCTTTAAAAACCATAGGAAGATAAAATTAATGCTAAAATTGTTTCTTAACAGTGCTCAGACCATCAGGAAAATTTACTGAGATATTTTCATCTTAAAAAAAATGTTTATTGGAAGACATGTGTTTGTATATACAAAGCAACAACAAAACAAATTAGAAAAAATTATATGACCTGGATATTTTGAATTAGACTTGAAAGTTGATTGTTGATTATTTCTCAGAGAGAAGATCAGAATCAGTATTGCACATGCAGATAATGTGAGCTAGATTATTTTGCTCTGTTATCTTTAAAAGGGAAGGTAAAATACTTCAAATTTGAGAAAGGAAGAACATCTTTTACATTTTCAGTCAACCTGAAAATAAATGGCCTGTTTTGCTGGATGCTGTGACATGGTAAAGCTCTCTAGCTTTATATAGGTTTTTTAAAATCAAGTATAATTTCAAATGCAATGTATCTTTTTGAATATAATTGTAAAACTGTGGAATGTAGGTTTGAAAATATAAAATAATCTTTAAACACAAGAGGACTGATTTGTCTATTGTGCTGTGAAAGGAACTCAAAAACTAAATGGCTGTAAAACCCCATAAATGTAGATGTATTTAACAAAAAGATTCATCTGTTGGGATAGTAAAGGAATATCTGCTTTTTTAAGATTATTTAATATGATGGATTTTAGGAAAATAAATTAGGAAAACAGAGGGATTTTGTTTGTTTTTTTTTTTCTAAATTGAGAGATAGTGAAAATATTAGCTAAGAGAGAAGAATAATGCAAACCCACTAATTAAAAATAATTGCTTATCACAATAGAGAGAAAAAGTCCTGAATGATATTGCATCTTTATTTGAAACACTGGTATTCAATCTAAAGAGAAAATTTGAAGACCACAAAGACTAAAAGAGAATAAAAGATGACAGTTTGCTGGAGATTTGACTACAAATCTGCGTCAGGCCTACACCACATAACCAGGAATGTTCCTCATAAAACTAGTAAAGAAAAAATCTTTTGCATAGAGCATTTTGTTATCATACAGCGAAAATCCACAGCTAAAAATACTGCTGAGGAGCCTATGACTGTTGCAAACTGAATAATAAAATCAAAAGGAACCAAGAAATAAATTGCAAAGTGGTGCTGAATTTGTGCAGAGATATAATTGAGTGTATGTGGCAAGGAGACATGAATTGGCTAATATTTATAATTAATTATGGTAACTGACTAATACTCCTTCTGTGATTCCATGAAAGTCTAATGCCAATTTTTGCTCTATGAAGACATGATTATCATATCAAACAGCTTAATGGAGAAGAGGCTAGTCATTGTATAGACACTGGATTGATGGTGGAAGAAAGGAAACTTCCAGAAATGAAAAACATTTACTTAGTGTCTCAATGATAAGATACATTTCTGAAAATAGTGATATTGCATAAAAAAGAAAAGAAAAGAAAAGAAAAAAGAAAAAAGAAAAAAGAAAAAAGAAAAAAGAAAAAAGAAAAGAAAAGAAAAGAGAAGATGGTGCAGAAATCTTTTATGACTGGTGGTGTCTTTGAAGTGGTAAAGACTGCAAAAGAAAACTGCAGCATATATTTGGAAATTCTCTTTATGGACTGCTCAAAATTCCAATAACAGGAGGTGAGAAAGAGAAATGGAATATTATTAGGAAGATGAAATGAATGAATGATTAGATTATTATCATACAAATGGCTAGGTATCTCTATAATACTTGTAGGTGCTTTTAAAAACCCAATACCTCGTATCCAATCAGTATTTCAAACATTAATCAGAGGAAGGACCTGTAACTGATTCACTTTCACTCATGAAGGCTCATTACAGAGCTTGATTGTAATATTAGAACTGCCACTGAGATGTACCAGACTAAAATCTGAAGTGTCTTGTCTGCTTGAGCTAGAAATCTAAGCTTGTGATTTCATTAATTCATGTTATTAATTTTTTGTTTTAATTGCAAGTGGTTTTGCACTACAAATATAAACATGGGGGGAATATTTTAATGTTAGAAGTAGATTTCATAAAAATATGCTTGCTCTCATATGATTTAAACATTTTAAAGATTTTAACAAATATTTAAAGGAATTAACTCTTTCCTATGAGATCAACTTATTCTTTTGGAAACTTGGTAAAAGTGACTAAGGATTTCTGGATCAAAACACTTTGGGTGTATTTGTGGGGAAAAGGGCAGGTCAGGTCTGATGAGTCAATGACCTACCCTGCACACACCCCATCCCCAGCCTATATCCCAGCCCTGCAGTGGCCACCAATCCCTGGCACACCAGAAGCAACACCCCACATCTGCCTCTGGAGCCCCCATCCCAACTCCTGAGAGGCCAAATGACCAGAAATCCCACCTGGGGGCAGGGCTCAGGAGAGACAAAGGGTACTTAAGCCAAAGCCTGATGTGAGCATGCCTTGATCCCACCTCCTCAGGAAATTTCTGTAAGTAAAACACCATCAGAACCAGGAGGGGTAGCTATACTTGTTCTTTACTATATCTTTTCTTTCTTTCTTCTTCTCTCTTCTCAGAGTTTTGAGTAATGTATAATTGGACAAGCTTGAAGTTTGCTAGGTTGAATGTGCCAGATTAATGCTTTGTGAAATTCTTTACCTTGACTGAGTGCTAATCTAAACTTTTGCCAAGGTTCTCTGATTTTCTGAAGTTGCCAGTAAAGTTTTTTGTTCTTTTGACCCTTTGAGAATTTCTTGTCTATTTCTCCTGTGCATCCAACTCAGAGTACATTAAAAACCATAAGCCTTATTAGAGTCTTGTCAAGAGAGGTTTTGGGGCCTTACAGCCACTCTTGGCACAAGACCAGAAAATTGGTGGGTTTATGTTATATTTTATGTGTATTTTGTTCAAATTTTTATACAATATAGTGTATTTCTAGAAATACAGATGATTCCTCTCTCCTTGTCAAACACCATAATAGCAAGGGCACAGCTAATTTTCTTTTTTAGCTTCTTTCATCCCAACATCATCACCTTTTCAAAATAATGTCTCATCTGAATAGGAAGACTAGATAATGGTTTACATAAAAAATTCTCTTTGCTATAATCTGAAGGCTGGCATACAGGGTAGGGCTGGGATGGAATTAACTTTCCCCACAGCAATGCTTCTAGTGCTGTGTGGCCAGAATGCTATTGATATCACACCTCTGTTTCAGTTATTCTTGAGCAGTGTTTTTACAGCATCGAGGTTGTCTCTCCTGTCACTCCTCAGCTCTGCTTCAAAGGCCAGGAGGCTGGGGGAGGAGACATCACTGACTAAAACTGACCAAAAGATTTTCTGTGTCATATGATGTTGTTTTCTGAAACAAAAACTAAGTGAAAAGAGGAGGAGGGAGGTATTTGTAATTGGAAAGTTAATTACTGTTGGCAAGTAGAGAATACAAATTTTTGTTTTCCTTCGCTTCCACATATGTCCTTTGTCTTTCTTCATTAAAGTGGCTTTATTTTGATGCGCAAGCTTTTCTTTCTTTTTTTGTTTTGTTTTTTCCTCCTGTCCTGCAGAGGACGGGAGTCAAAAAGTGGATTTGTGGACTCGCGGTGGGTGGCCATCCAAGATCAGCCCACCACAGTCCTTTTTGGTGACTGAGGTGGGGCACTTGAAAATTTGAGTGGTGGGCAGTAATTGGGAGAGGTAACAGGCACAGTATAGATCAATTATTACTCAATGACAGAGTAGCTAGGATTTTCTTTGCTTGTATGTGATTATGATGAAGAGGCAAGGGACGAAATGAGTGCAACTAGTCACTCTTTGTTGATGCTCTGTTGTTATTTTGACTTAGGTGTCAGAAACTATTTTTTCTAAATATATATGTTTTCCATGGCAAGTTTTTTGGTAGTGCAGAGGCTACAAGAGTGGCTTTTGTGAATAGGAATCAGAAGCTGCTCCCACATCAGGGTAAGTTCCATCTGGCTCCAAGACAGCACCGCTGTTGGGAAAAGATGAGCCCACCAACAGTGTTGATAGTGCCACTGGGATGATATATTTAGAAAAAGGGAAAAACAGGGGAGAGCAGTGATAAAATTTGAGAGAAATGATTCTGCTGACACCAAGGTCGGGGAAGATGAATGGGGAAGAGATGCTACAGGAGCCAGAGCAGATATTCCCCTGCAGCTCATGGAGAAGCTTTTGGTGAGGCAAGCTGTTCACCTGCCACTCATAGTGGAGCAGATATCCATCTGCAGCCTATGGATGATCACACACTGGAGCAGATGTGTGTGCCCAAAGGACGTGGTGATCACATGGGGATCTCACACCAGAGCAGGTTTTCATACAGGGTAGGGAGCCCAGAGAGGAACCACACTGGAACAGCCAGTTCCTGAAGGACTCTACCCCATGGAAAGAACCATGCTAGCATGATTCATGAAGAAGGCATCCTGTGGGAAAGATTTGTGTTGACAAAGTTTGTGGAGAACTGTCTCCCATGGGTGGGATGCCATGCTGGAGCAAGGAAAGGATTTGAAGATGAAATAGC
>VWYP01005105.1:14287-41665 GCA_013400435.1 Pycnonotus jocosus | reverse complement strand
AAAAAAAAAAAAAAAGTGTGATGTGAAAATAACCCCCAATCCCATTCCTTGCCAAAGTGCCCAGGGAAGAGGGAGGAGGTAGATGAGTCAGGAGTGAAGACGATAGTGGTAAGAAGGGGGTGGAGGGAATTTGGGATTTGTTTTGTTCTTATTTTTCACTACCTAAAATAAAATCATGTTAATTTTATCTTAGCTACTTCACCCCTCAGGTTCATATATATATATATATACACACACACACACACTTAGATGAGTTGTCATTAGACAAAGGATGACTATGCATATGAAAATACTGACAGCACACTTTACAAAGAAGAGTAAAGGTGTAAGAATACATGAGAACTATACCTCATGTTTGGGATTTCATGTGCTGAACCAGACCATCACCTTCTTTAAATCACTTCATAAAAGACTATGTGGATATCTTTGGATTTCTCTGACTCACTGCTCAGATACACCTGCCTTGATCACGCCAATGGTTCATGACCAACTGAAAGGCCAAACTACATGACAACTCAATCTACTTTTCACAGTTATTTTAACACGTTAGCAAGTATATTATTCTAACTTTAGTATATGGATGAGAATTAACAAAAATACCTTCAGCTTTCTACAGAAAAAGTAACAAGAATACGAATGTGTTATAATAATGTGTTCAAGAGTTTTTTATGGAGTAGACTGTACAACTGCTGTACTGTAAGAGTGAAAAATTATGTGGTGGAATTAGAAACAAATAGGTGTTAAAAATAGGTATCACAGCTTATATGTCAGTGAGAGACAGAAGAGGAATTCAGGTTGAGGAAACTGTAACTGTGGGGTAGAGGATGCAACTGATGGAGTCCATAGTGGGGATTGAATTGTGAGGTTTGGATTCAATATCATGTTAGATGCTCACAGTAAGCCCATAGTGTTTGGTGCAGGAGAGCCATAGGGGCCATTATTCCCATAGAAATAATTCCTAGGTCATAACTATTGTGTAGAAACAGTATGTGAATACTCAGTTTAAAGTTCTATTGTAGCAATTCTGTTGAAAGACTAGGTATATTAGACTGATGGCATACATTTTATGTAGCACTATTTTGAAGGCCATAACTGAATTTTGGGTTTGCATGGGCGGGTTTTAGTAGGGGGGAGGCTACAGGGTGACTTCTGTGAGTAGCTTGACAGAAGGCTCCAGAATGGACATGTCACTGGCCAAGGCTGGGCTGACAGGAAATGGTATCAACATTTCTGTAATAACATATTTAAGAAGAAATAGAAGTTGTTGTGCAGTTGTATTCATGTCAGAGAAGAGTGGAGTGAGAATATGTGAGCCTCTGCAGACACTTAGGTCAGTGGAGAAGGAGGGGGCAGAGGTGCTCCATGTGCCAAAGCAGACCATGGTGAAGCAGCTGTGCCCCTGCAGCCCATGGAGGTTCATGGGAACAGAGAGATCTGCCCACAGCCCTTGATGGAGACTGAGCCAGAGCAGGTGGATACCTGAGAGAGGGCTATGAACCTGGGACAGGCCTCTGCCTGAGAATGCTCCTGGCAGGGACCTGCAGATGTGTGGAGAGAGAAGCTCACACTGCAGCAGATTTCCTGGTAGGACTTGCGATCAAATGAGGGATCCACACTGGAGCAGCCTCTCCTTGAAGGACTGCACCCCTGGAAGAGTGACCACATTGCAGAAGTTTGTAAAGGGCTGTTGCCCATGGGATGGACTTAAGTTGAAGAAGTCCATGGAGGATTGTCTCTGCTGGGAGGGGTCCCATGCCAGAGCAGGAGAAGAACTCTTCTCTCTGAGCAGCAGCAGGAGCAACCTGTGATGAGCCAACTATAGCTCCCATTTCCCATCTCGCTGCACCACTGGGACAGGAGGTAGATCTTGGGAAGGAGGGAGGGGTGGGGGGAAGGTGTTTTTAAGATTTATTCTATTTCTCATTATCCTGCTCCAATTTTGTTAGCAATAAATTCAACTAATATCCCCAATTCAAGTCTTTTTTGCCTGATGGTATTTGCTGAGTGATCTCTCATGAATCTTATCTCAATTCATGAGCCCTTTTTTACGTTTTTCCTTCCCTGTCCAGTTGCAAAGGGGAGTGATGGAGTGACTTTGGTCGATAGCTGACATCTAGCCTGGGTCAATCCACTACACTAGTCTAAAACATTTGAAACTGGATATGAAATCAAAAGTTCTTAAGTGTTTGAGAACACACCAATTCTGGCAGATGTAGAATTGTTTGCTATTTATCACAGTACTGAGAGAATGTCACACAGAATTAACAGCAACCATGATTTATGTTATCTGCAGTGCGATATTGCACTTCATTTTAAATTCTTCATTGTAAATTGTGATTTTGTTGCAGTGGATAATATTGCCTTTTGCTTTTTGTTCAATAGTTGGGTTAAGGCTCTATCTCTAAAAGAACATTGTAGTCTTGAAACAGATACAGAAAAACTCCAAAAAACAAATGAATAAACAAAACTCAAAAAAGGTGCTTGTTTCACCTTATCTTATTCCCTGATTGACTTAAGTTTCAATGGACTCATCACTTCTCAGAGTAGACAAGCACAACAACTGCTGCAGCAAAATGGAAAGCTACAACCATATCAGTAGGGTGGCATGTATTTACAAAGTTAAGGATTTAAGCTCACTTTTCTGTCACTGCAAGATTAGAATAAACATTAACTTAATGGAAGCTCCTTGTAGTCTTTAGAAATGCTTGGGGGTGCTTCATCATGGACTGCTACCATTGAGGGTTTTTTTTTGTCAATCTATGGTGTTTTACAATGTATCAGACCCAGTATGCCTAGCTGTTGTGCTTTAGTGTGCGTTGTCGCTAGAAAGATTATTTGGGAATGAAGATTCTCTGACAACATGTGTTCCATCACCATCAAAATGAAATTTACTATTTCTTGTTCCCAAACAAGAACCTGGTCATTCTCATCTTGTATTGCCATCCTTGTTTTTCTTATCTACTTATTACCACTGAGACAGACAAAAACAGCTACAGAGAGCATAGGAGGAAAAAGATAAGAAAGAAAGGAGTCACAAATGCAGTTAATACTTGAAAAACTTAGTTATCTTAAAAGACAGGCACACTGAATTAAAAAGAAAAAACCTTTAATCATTAACTTTACATCTAGAATTAAAATTAGAATTCACAATTTCCTGGTCTGTGATGGTTATAGCTTCTGAGCCATAGAATCATAGACTTGGTCATCCACATGGGCACCTTCCAACTCAGCATATTCTAACTCCTGGCCCTGTGCTGGACACCCCAAGGGTCATACCGTGTGCCTGAGTGTTGTCCAAACACTTCTTGAACTCAGACTGGCTGGTGCTGTGATGACTTCCTTGTCAAGCATTTTGAGCTTGTTCCAGTGCTTAACCACCTTTTGGGTGAAAAATCTTTTCCTTCTATCCAGCCTAAACCTCCTCTGTGACTCAGCTTCATGCCATTTTTGAGTCCTGTCACTCATCACCAGGGAGAAGACGTGTTTTCCCATGAGGAAGTTGTACATTGTGATGAGATCTTCCCTCAGTCTCCTCCAGGCTGAACAGACCAAGTGACCTCAGCTGCTCCTCATAAGTCTTCCCCTCCAGACTCTTCACCTTCCTTGTGGCCCTCCTTTGGATGCTTTCTAATAGCTTCATGTCTTTCTTATATTGTGGTGCCTAAAACTGCACACAATACTCAAACTGAAGTTGCCCCAGTGCAGAGCAGAGTGGGATAATCACCTCCTTTGCCCAGCAGGTGATACTGTGCTTAATACACCCCAGTCTCTAGGCTTTGGAAATCAGGGAGGAAAATAAAGCAGGACAAAATACAACTGAAGTAATGACCATTGTCTTTTCCCCCTTTCTCTGCATACCATTTCACAAGTAAAAGGGAGGCAGGGAGCAGATTTATTTCAACTTTACCTGCAAAGACAGATGTTTCAGTACTTAGTACTCTAGCACCTTGAAATAAAGAACATAAGACAAGAGGAGGAGCAGAGAAAAGAGGGATGTCTAAACCAGAATGTTCATGAAAATACATCATGAATAGGAGTAGAATTGCTATCTTAGTTTCTGTGAAAGTAAATATCTCAGACTTATGACACTTTCTGCCTCTTGCCCTGCTCTTCTGGTATCTAGAGGCTGCCATAACACTAGTTTATTAAAAGAAAAGCTGTGAGAAGTCTTGGTGAAAGGAAAAAAGTGAGTTGTTGAGGGAGACAAAGGAAGCAGTGTCAACACAAAGTGAAACAGGAGATTGCAGTGCTTGCAGCTAAAAGAACCCTCTCACCATTGGCTGCTTCAAGCTGCAGCTTCATTCTGACTTTCAAGATGCAGCAGCCTTAAGAAATTAGAGGAATTTATGAGGACTGCATTCATGAAGTTGTAGTGGTGAAGGTGAAAAGATGGTGAAACTGGAACAGGAACTAGGAAAGGAAAGGAATAATACAGATGGAAAAAGTTCTAAGCCTCAAAACAACATTCTTTGACATTACTTATAGTGTGGAACTGTATTCTGGTGGAAAAGAAGCAAGGAAAAAATATAGAAACCAAGTATAGAAAAGTCTAATAGCAATCAGTTTCTAGAAAGACTATGACTAAATTCCTGTCTTTACAGGAATAATTTTAAATCCTTTTAAATAAGTCATAATTTCTTTTATAGAATACTTTCCTTTAAAAAGGAAAAGGGATTATTTCTACTTCCTGCCCCATCCCCCCTCCCCAAAAGCAGATACTTTGATAGGGATCTAAGAACTGACATGTTCTAAATGTATACTTAAAAAGGAGTTATTTTAGTAATCATTGGAGTTACTGGTTACTCAAAGTAGTAGTTGTTCCATTGTGTCTCTTTGTGTTTCACAGCTGAAAACAGTTTTCACTTGCAGGGGCAGGCCCATGAGTTTCAGAGTTAACAACAAGCTTATGAGGGAGAGAGAGAGGATGATGTGGGAACATGGACAGTCAAACCATAAGTCTGCCCTATCATGAATCCCAACAATGCCATACTGTCATGAATAATAAATACTCCATCTGAGTCCAGATTAAATGCAGAGGTTAGTCCGTGTCAGGCAAGAGAAAAGTACTGAGACAAAACATAGTCTAGGAAAACAAAAAAATGTTTATCTAGGTGGACAAACTCTGTGTCCAGCGTACTCATATTAAAGATAAGTTTTACATTTAAAATAAGTAGTCTGTGACTAAAATGAAAGCCTAGGAAGATTAAAAAGGGGTTTGAAAACAGTGGCTTGTGCCAAATGTGTCTTAGGATAAATGACTATTTTGATAATTTCTTTAAGTGGAACATTTCAATGTCAGCGTGTTCCCTTTCAAAATGGAACGGAACATTTGAATGGAACATTTTGATTGCTCAATTTGAAATTATTTTCTTCTGTGAAATGTCCTTCATATTGTATAAAAGAGCAGAATTAGATGTAATTGATCATCTTCTACCTAAATGCATCTTTTTTTTAATCAATAATTATTTAACATACATTTGTGAAAGTACAATAAAATTTTTGGGTGTTTTTGATATTTCACAGAGAAAAAAAGTGAACCCACAGAGTTTTATAAAAACAGGAAAGCTGTTGTTTGATTCAAATGTATTTAAAAAATACTGTAATTATAATTTAGAGCATTTATTTACAGCCCTTATATTTTCCAGTTTTCAAGGAACACCATGGAGTCTATTAAGTTCTCCAAGCTTTTCGTCTGAGAACAAGTAACACCAGTTTCCAAGAGCTTCCCAGAAAAATAAAAACACTGAAATAAAAACACATCCTCAGGGAGCAAGGGTTCTGGCACAAAATCTATCCTGGGGCAATCAACTGCACAAATGTAGCTAAATATGTGCCATCTGTGAAGGAATTTGTCCAGCGAAATCAGCAGCATTTCTCTTACAAAACAGGCAGTTGCTCCAGGATGTGATTCTATGCAGGTAAATTCGGGATATCTAAAGCTGTTTGCGAGCCTGTTATCTCGAAATGCCTGAAACGGTGACTGCATTTTGTGGGGCAGGGTTTACTGCGGAAACCGTAACACAGAGAAGCTTCTCGATGTTTGTTCCAGTGTTCAAGTGACTTGTTTACCCCTGAACAGATGGTCATTCAACCACAGCATACATCAGCTGACACCTTTATTGCCCTAATAAGGATCAGGGAGAATCATCAACAGGTTTCTATCTTGTTAACACAGTGGGATGTTGCAGGCTACAGCGTAATGCTGCTAAGTGCCAGAGGTATCAAACTAGATGGATCCACCAGGAGTGCGGCAAACTGATCTGCCTTGTTGTGTTGTCAGAGCCCTGGTCTTCTTTGCATTGATACTGGTTAAAAAAAGGCTTTTCTCTCTCTCCTAACAGGTTTACTGATCTGCACCATTTCCTGATTTTTCTTTGCTTTTACAAGGTTATATAATTTATGTAGCTCAACCCAGGTCCACAAAAGCTGTGGGGAAGAGTATTCACTGCTTGAATGGGATTTGTTCTTTGAATTACACCAAAAATAAGGATGGGGAGACTTGTGGAATGGGCATAGGTGTCATTCCAATGGGAACTGCCAAGCCCTTGGGGGAGGGGAAAAATAGTGCTTTGTGTCACAGTGTGGGAGTGCACCATGGGTTTCTAGGCTGTAGCCAGGTGAGGGGGGAGGGAGAAAGATGCACCCCCAGAGTCATGAGCACATCTCAGGCTGAGAGCTGCTGTGGCCATCCCAGTGCTCCTGGTGGACACAACACCAGAAGGAAGGTCAGGGTTCGCACTAGAGCCCTTCACATTTTGCCATTTATAGCTCCATCTACATGGTGTGTTCCTTGGATCCAGAATAAGGTTTGGGACATCATGTTCACCTTTTCAGAATGGGTTAAATGTTGCAGTGCTTAGAACTAGCCTACAGCTGGCCCAAAGAAACAAAATGCTGGAATACATGTGTTGGGATGCTTGGTTACCATTTTCACTTGTTTTGCTTTAAAAAATAACTTCTATTGGTTTGCATTACCTGTTTGTACAAAAGTAGCCCTTTTCCATCAGCAATGGCTGACACAGAGCAGACTTCAAAAACTAACAAAATGTATTTGGCTCAATGCATTTAATGGTCTTGCCCTCTTAAATAAACAAAGGAAAATGGTTTTAGAAGAAAATGCAAGCAAATTTATCCATCTGATATCTACAAAAGATCTGACCAGAGCTACATACACACTGCTTGCATCGTGCTTGCCTTCTGTCCAAAGACATCTCAGCAATTCCCATGGCCATTTTCACATATTGCATTTCTAGCATCCATGTTTGTAGAAATGATGCTGCAAATATAAAGCAGTATACAAGTTCAGGCAATGTATATGTCTGAAAATCTCTCAATATCTATTTGTATGATTATTCCCTATAATTAGGTCCATTCAAAAGTAATTGAGTCAGACAAATGCTGTATGCTGTAGTTTACTGCTCAGCTAAAAAGCAGGTACAGTACAGGCTGTGGCGCTGTTTGCTTTCTTCTGTCACCTTGACAATGTCTCAGCTCTGAAGGTGCATCATTGAAGATATCTTTTGTCTGACACATCTGTCAAAATAAAATTGGATTATTATTTTTCTTTCTACTCCTAATAAAGTAATAATCAAAATATAAGGAAAACAAATTACGGCATCTGTGAAAGTAGAATTTTTCTCACAGGTAAAATCAACCCCAGAGGAATTCCAAGCACTGAAACTGTGTTAAGATTACTGTATGCATCAAAAGGGAGCATTTGGTGCTTTTAATAATAAAATTGTATTCCAGAAATAGTTTTATAACTTATAAATGAGAAACACCAGCATTATCACCAGCAATGACAATACAGTAGATTTTCCTAAAATAAAAGTTCTCCTAAAAAGATAAGCATTAATTAAATCCATACAACTTGAACTTCAGTCAAAATACTGTCCTTTGATGCCACATTGCTGCTGCCACAGGGGTGGTCTGGAGCCAGGGTAGTAAGGCACAGACAGCAACACACTACAATTTGTGCACCAGGTAAGGGATACCAATTTGATGCTGATATCTCCTAGAATTTGAGTGAGGTGATCCTAGGAAGCTTTCTGCACCTCTCAGACACTGAAAAAGCAGAGCATTCTAAAATTTAATAATGGGAATGATATTTTCTAATTATTAGTGCTGAAAAAAAATCAGAAATTGAATTAACAGATTTCAGTTCCAATACATTGTACTGCATCTTCATTACTGCTCCTTCTTATAAAGAAAAGAATTTGTACTTCCATCCATTTTTCTGATTTTACTGAAGTACATCCCATATTTACAAGTTATGAACAGTTATGCTTTTATTCCTGCAACTGCTAGTAAAATCACACTTCTGGGGATAACTGACATCAGCGCTTAATTTTCCATAAAAACACACAGGGTTTTTAATTTTTGCAGCATTACTCAAATGAGAAAATCTCCTCTACAAGCCCTGTTAACCCGATATGCATTCATATTCTGCTGCCTGTATATAGGCATGCACATGTTAAGATGCATTCTTTAATTTTCATTAAAATAATTTATTGGATGAATGTGTATTTTATGCAAAGAGGATCCACTGATAAAAATATTTTTTGTAGCTATTCTCATCAAAGCAACATGCCCACTGTTATCAAATATATTGTCTTTGCAGAATATTTACATGGGACTGACATATTTGGCAGAGTTTCTATAGGGGATCTGTGTCTTTATGGAAAATGAGTTTTAGGACATCTCAGTTGAGCTGAGAAACTAGGTTTAGACGACTGAATCAGGTCCCTAGGGGGGTTGTTAAGTGATGTCAGTGTCACTGATGATATTTGGATTTCCAAGTCACAAATTATTTTCTAAACACCAGCAAGCAATTAACAGTTGACAGAAATATATTCAAGTGTCCAGCAGTAGTCAAGCCTCCCAAAATCTTCACAGGATTGAGGATTCTGTGTGGGCCTTATGGAAGGTCTGGGCAAGAGAGAGGACAAGGATAATAAAAACAGTCTCTTCTTTCTACCAGTTGCCAATTTGATAAATATCTCTTGGAGCTGGTGTTAGGTGTCAGGTGAAGCATCTGAAGTGGGCAAAAAGTAATACATCATATAGACAAAAATGAAACTCTCAGCATCTGACAAAAGATGCCTGCAGTGCAATACTTTCCAGTCATTACTGATTCTCTAAGTAGAGAAGGGAAACATACTGAAAGACTTTTAGCCCTTCACCTTGCCACAGAAAATAGAAATGGCTTCATTCATGATGGAAAAGCACTGGCATATGAAATATAAACTTTCCCACAAAAAAGTACAATTTTTAATGCAAAAGAAAGCCAGAAAGCAGCTGTAGGATTGTTTAGCATTCTAAACTGACTTGCCCACTTCAGAATGTCTGTTCTAAGTGAATATTTAGTAGTGCAGCTGGCATTGTTACTGATTGAAGAACTCCACTTATCACATTGATCATCTTACTATCCTGGAAAAAATCTCTCACAGCTTCCTACTCAATTTATCCATCATCTGAGCTCAAATTTCTTCTTTGTTTACTTTTTTTTTTCCTTTTCTCTTCTGGCTTTTTTCTTTTATTTTCCTTCCCTCCCTTGATCTCCTTCAATCCTGTTGCCTTCTCCCTTCTAATTTTCTTCTCTCTCTACTTTAACTTCTCCCTCCCTGACCTTCTCACCTTTCCCTTTACTCTTCCTAGACTTCAATTTTTAACAGGTATGAATTTTTACTTTCCAAATAACAAAAGAAGAATTTTTTAAAAGCTATGGAAAACAGACTTATTTAAATTATAACCATTATTTTATAGAAAACTGTCTAATAAGAGAAGTCACGTGCAATGTTTCAGGGGCTAAAATATAATTGTGTGCAAAACCCTCATTTTTAGAACAAGCTCTGAAGTAGTTGCTACTGCAACATGGACTTCAACAAAATGTAGTCATTTTTATCCATATGAAAATAAGGTATTTTGCTTAGCATTAAAATGATGATGGAAGCAGGAAAACAGGTTATATAAATCTAGAAGAGGCAGCAAAGTCTTGGATTTTCAGAATATTAAATAACTTTCTCCAAAAGGTTACTTTCCAAAAACCATAAGAAAAAAAATATTTGTTAAATCTGTATCAGAATGTTTTGTTTCATGCTCAATTAGTGGTGCATCATACTCTGCTTGTTCTGCTGTGTTTACATGCCGAAGAGTTCCAGAATGCTGCTTTCTTTTTAGCACAAATCACACTGGAAACATCATTTGTATTTGCACCGAGTCGTAAAACAAGGAACTAAATAAAACTATCAGAAACAGCCCTATCAGCAGATACACGTAGTGTAAAGGTAAAATATGTGTCCAGAACAACATCCTGCACTTTAATCCTTTAATTTCAGATACAGATTATCTCAATTTAAAGAGTTTTTATATATCAATATTCCTATCTCTTCACCAGATTCAGTAATAAGTCTTATATTATTAGAAATGGTATGTATTGATTCTTTAATGAAGCAGAGACCCAAATAATAGCCAGAGTAAACACACATGACTAACTCTAGGAATAGGAAAAAAATTGTCATGCTGATTCCTTTTTCCTTTATTTTTTCCTTTTCTTTTTGTTAAATAGAGTATGCTTAGTTAGTTGTATGTTTACCCCTCTTGCTTTATTTTGGAAGTCTCCATATCATACCATTTTTCTTTTAATTTAAAAATGGCCTTAAGCCATTTTTCTTTTAACTTAAGTGTGGAAATAATAAAAAGACCAAAAATGCAGTGTGTTGTTAACCTCTTATTGCTGCTGTAGATAATCCAGAGGCAACCTAAAGACAAATATTTGGAAACTCAGCAAAAATACCTCCTTTCTTGCATGATAATGTATTATTTTTGTACAGTACGTTTTACTTCGATGTTATTATTTCATAAATTTTAATAATATATTAAACAGGTAAATATAGAAAAAAATGCAACTTTAATGTAACCAAATCCTATTTATAAACATTAGCTAGGATATTGTATTTAAATGTCAAACAAGCAAACATTACTTTTGCAAATGATGGGTAGCAAAAGCAATATCTTCCCAAGAAAAAATAGAAAAAATACTTCTGTGTCATCACCTACACTTCAGACACAATTGCTAAAAATCCAGATTCTTTACAAGGGACTTGAAGTACCTGCTGTGTCCAGCTTCTTGCACAACATTGCATTTTATTCTTTATAATAGCGCGGTAAGAGGCACAATAAAGCTTTGATTTTAAGAGTGTTTCTGGCAGCTACCTTTCAAATGCTCTTAATTATTATTAAAACCTCCTCAATCTTAATGTAGAAAAGATGCATTTATCACCAGTCTAGCCATCTTTTCAGATAATAGTCTTCTTTTGTGAAGTGAAAACATGGAATGTAAAATCAAGATCAATAGTTATTTTGGTATGAATTATTTTATGTAGACCCTACTTTTCCTAACCCTTCAGTCTGTACTTTTCGTTTCTACAGGAACAATTATTTTACTGGTAGCTGTTTATTCAATGCATATTCCAAATTTAAAGGATGGTTAGAATCTAACAAGTAATCAGAATGGAAATATAAAGAAAAATAATTTTTTGCAACCTTCACAGATATCTTTTTTTTTCTTTTACTTTTTCTGTTGCTTAATTTTGAAGGTGAGTAAATGTGTCTTTTCTGGATGCTTCATTTTATGAATCATCTTCATTGGAGAATTAAATTTTGTACTGTGGTGTGAAAAACAGGATTTCCTTTCAGACAAAAGTAGAATATTGGTTACAACTTGTCTCTAAATTACACAGCTATGTGCTTTTTAAAACAGAATTCTAATCTAAAATCCATTCATTATGTGAGTAGATATATGCTTTAATTGCTGTAACAATACCAAATGCTGCACTTCCTTAGAGGCAGAAGATTCCATGGATGAAAGCGTATTTTGCTTCAGGGTGAGACTGGAATGCAAATAATTTAAACTTCTTATTTTCTTCTATTTCTGTTTCCTATTCTTATGTTTTGTGTTCCATTTTGACCAGGTTTGTCTGTGTATTTTCTGTACTCATCTTGAAAAATCAACAGCATAACAAAAGAAATGTTTTTTTGTCCACATTTCTGAGAAATGTCCACTAAATTTTGTGTATTTATTTCATACAGTAGTCTGAAACTAGAGAGTAGAATAATAAAACACAGTAATCAAAGTTTGCTTTTCAGTAGCTAATGAACTCAGTAAATCAGAACCCTTCTCCATAATCTCAGAACCCAGGCAGTGTTGCTGCCACTGACAGCCCACTTGGGCAGAAAATATAGCTGGTTGTTCTGCTGGGTACTCTGCACTCCCAGGCTGTGACCTCCCTGGAGCATGGCAGTAGCCTCATATGGCCAGTATGATCCTGGCTCAGGCTGCTCAATAAGGCAATCCTGAGGATGCTCAGTGAACAGAAATAACTGCAGCACAGGTAGGTTCTGGGTTGGGAGGATGGCTCCAGAGGACAGAGTGGCACTGGAGAGGATACCTCTGCCCAGGAAAACCCCTACTCTGTCCATATTCTCAGGCAGGGCAGCAACAGGGAGATGGTGAGAACTTCTGGAGCATGCTTTGGTTTGCATGGTAGAAGACAAAGCTTCCCTGGGGACGGAAATCCAGACTAGCTTGAGCATGCTGCAGCACAGCTGTCCATCAGGGGGGAGGGCAGAATGCAGCTTTCAACCCCCNGAAATCCAGACTAGCTTGAGCATGCTGCAGCACAGCTGTCCATCAGTGGCAGTGTGCACTGGGGGGAGGGCAGAATTCAGCTTTCAACCCCTCAGTACACAGCAGAGACCCTGAAACACCTGCTGCTCCAGCAACTGGAAATCCTGATCCTTTGTGGGAGTTAGAAATGAACTCTCGGCAGCATTTTCTTCTCTCAAAATATTTCCTTCCCTCCAGAGCAATAAAAGCAGGAGTAAGACATCCAGAAGGGGCTATGGATGTGGAAGCAGTGGTATAAATCCAGCCCACATTCTTCCAGAGGCTGGGCCATAATTCTGACTGGCTCATCCATCTTCTTTTGTTTGCCGGTTTTTATTCTCCAGCAGCTCTGTGATGACAATTCAATTTCACCAGGAAGATCAAGGGACATTCAGTGTCACTGCACAGCAACATGAGTCACAGGAGCCCAACCATATTTTGGCTTGCTACATGTCCTCGCCTTGCAAAATCTCTCAGCCATATCTCACTGGCATAGCCTTCCCCTGCTGCATGCCAACTGCGAGCAGAGAGAGAACCCAAGGAGCATGGCTGGAATAATAGCCTGTACCTCCCATGGGCCTGGAGTCCACAGGTGTGGATGAATCCTTCTGTGTGGTGGCATGGATGGGCAGGGCCCTGTGAGGGCAGGTTGAGGTTTGGAGCAGAGGGAGGGAATAAATGCCAAAATAGACATATGACTCCCTGGAAGATGTCCAGAGAAGCTGCCAATACTCTATCCCTGGCAGTGTTTAGAGTGAGGTTGGATGGAGCTTTAGCTTCCTGGTCTGATGGAAGGTGTCCCTGCCCCTGGCAGAGACATTGAAACTAGTGATCTTTAAGGTCCCTTCCAACTCAAACAACAATTCTGTGATTCTAAATAGGAATAAAGTAGCCTGTACTGAAATTCTGTCTGCTGTGGACAGATCGCTGTAGGTACTTATGATAACTGGCATACATCTGCATAAGTGTATATTTGAAGTCATGTGCTACTGACATGTACCGATAAGCAACCTGCTTGCCTTCAGATCCTTTGACTGGTGGTTGCCCACACTGAATAGAACATCCTAAAATTGTAAACTAAAGCCCTTTGATACATACAAAAATTCACTGTTACATTGTAACTTATTTTTCCAGAATAATTTCTTTCTAATAGAATTTTTTTTAGGGGAAAAAAAAAAAGCAAATAGCATTTTTCCGATTAAATGACAGGTTAAAAATAACTTGTCCTCTGTTACATTAGTACAGTGAAAAGAGGAGAAAACAGTAGAACTCAAGAGATTTTATAATTCTAAAATATGAGTGTATGTTTCAAAGCTATAACTGCTATGGAAGGAAAAAATAAGTCACAGTTTTCCTCATTTAAAAGGTTTGTAAATTTTTTTATAAATGAAGAAAACAGAAGATCTGTTGAAAACTGCAGTCTCTCCTGATTTCCAGGAAAAAAAACCCAAAAAACCAACAAAACAATTTCTAATAGTTTCTAGAATCTGATAGGACTCTTTCAGGCCTAGATCTATAACAGGCTACTGTCAGATACAGGCAGCTAAGATAAATGGACTGTAATTGGGAAACATAGATAGGCACCTCCAAAGGCAATTACAACATCCTAAAACTGACCTCTATATTTGATCAGATGAGTCATTCTTAAAGGTGTTCCCTTTGACCATAAATAAAAACATGGATGAATAACTTGGGTTTAGGGACCTGAGACATTTCAAATCACAAAAATTAGTCATATCCTTAGACTGATATAATATGTGAAGTTTAGACTCTTAAAAAGAGAAAAATATGTATAATCTTAAGTGAGACAGCTAGTAATTTTTTTTTTATATATAGCACTCGGAGTAGGTTAACTTTGACCTAGGAAATTTTTATCTGCTTACTTTCTACTCAAAATTTAAAGTATGTCATCTAATTCTCCTAGGGAAAAAAAATCTTACTTTGAGCAGAAAAAAATTTATAGACTTCACACATACACAGACATTCAGATGTATATCTTGATTTCCAATGTTGTTTCCTCAATAGCCAGGGGAGGAAAGGATTTTGTTTGTACAAAGAGTCAAGAATTTAGATCTGCTGTTCTTGCTTTGTACAGATTAGCCCAGTAAACAGCCAGTAGAAAATATTTCCTGTGCAAAATCCTAAACTGGCATATAGATACCATAATTACTGCATTTCTTTCCAAATACTCTTAGACTTCAAAGATAGTGGAATGAAATATCAAAGAAAAATTATTTTAAATCCCTATGTTTTCAGTTACTAGATCAACAACTTCAGCTGCATAAGCAGAGCAGGATTAACAGTATTGTTTATCTTTAATTTAGATTAGGAAACTGCAACCTCTGGAATACTGATCTGATACCAAGATTTGGAAACCATAGTAGGTACCTATCGTTCATCTTTGCATCCCAGGTTTACTGTCCTGAAATTGTAAACTAAATAGAATTAATCAGAAAACTAGGAAAGAAAATTCATACTGGGCCAATATTATTATGCTGTGTTCTCTTCCTTTTATTGGAGTACTGGCATCTTCTTTATAATATTCTTCTGAAATTTATAAATCAGGGCTTACCATTAAAACAATCAAAATAATTAAAATATAATGTTTGATTTCAAAGTGTTTTTATGCAAAACTTCTCACTGTGCAAGTGTTTATCTGTTTTTAACTTTATTTGCTTTAATACAATTCCAAATCAAGATTATCCATTTCATTTAAACATTTACCTTAAGACTTAGGCCGTTTCCTTAGTATTCTGTTTGCTTGAGTGCTTGTTGCTAGGGGAGGGTCATGGTGTTTTGGTTTTATTTGCTTCTATTTCATTCTTTTTATTTCAGTGATTTTTTTCTGGTGAAAAACAGCAAAAAAAAGAATTCAAGAATAATATTTTTCAGTAATGTCTGCAGCCTCTTGCAAAAACACTGTAAAAAACAATTATTGAAACAATTTTGATTTCATTGTATTTTAACATTTTTTTTTCTAAAATTGCTATTATATTGCTAAGTCTATTGGCACAAATGTTTCTTTTTGATTATTTTTTAGACTATTTTTCTTTTAAGAAATTTGTCCACTTATGGTTATTATTAACCTTTCTGTTCTTATGGTTCAATTGTTAACCTACAGCCAATTTCTGTCATTGAAACAATTAACTGGATATGGTAATTACAGGAATGTAGCCTTGTCCTGATTTCATCTGAGACAGGGTTACTTTTGTTATTAGTAGCTGGTACAGTGCTGTGTTTTTGATTTAGGATGAGAATACTGATAATACACTGATATTATAGTTGTTGCTGAGTAGTGGTCAAGTGTCATAGTGTCCTACCAGCAAGGAGTCTGGAATACACAAGAAGTTGAGAGGAGGCATAGCCAGGACAGCTGATGCCAACTGGCCAAAAGGATATTCCATACTATTTGGTATCATGCTCAGTTGTGGAGAAAGCTGGCTGGGTATTAGCCATTGGGTGGTGAGGAGATGCAATGTGCATCACTTGTTCTGTATGTTCAAATTCTACTATTACTGTTATTGTTGTTGCTGTTATAAATAATAATAATAATAGTTTCTATTGTTGTTTTTTTAAAATTATTATTTTCCCTTCTTTTTCTGTCTGATTAAACTGCCTTTATGTGAAGCCATGGATTTTAGGGTTTTTTTCCTGCTATTGCCCCCATTTCATTGTGAGAGGGGAGTGAGGGAGTAGCTGTGTGTTTAGCTGCCTGCTGGGTTAAACTAGCTAGTAGAGGACGGTTAAGCAGTGGGGAAAAGCAGGCAGGAAATAAGTTGAAGCCTCAAAGTTTTGTTGTGATATTTCAGGTGTTCTCTCAGGTGCTTGACAGAATTGAATCTGTGCTTTTGTACTTCTTCTGTGTATTGTACTTGAAGGAAGACTAGCAGGACTATGAGGAGAAATTCTCACGAAGAAGTAAAATTAATATATGGAGTTTCAGATCGACAGACCTCATTTCGGAAGTCCTCTCTTTTCTCCTGTACAATTTATTAGACAACATTTATGCCCTGGTGACCAAACAGTGTTCTTTGTTGCTGGTTCCTTCTGCAGCAATTTGGCACTAGAAGTACTTCATTCCAGAAGGAGCTGCAGAGCCAAAAGGAAACAAACAAACAAACAAACAAACAACAAAAACAAAAACAACTCACAAAAACAAAACCAAGAAGAAACAAAGCCTCTCTATATTAGATCTATCAGAAGAGTTAGCTAGTATGAAAATTCCTGCAGATGACCCCATAGATCTATGCATACAGAAAGAGTTAAATGACTTACTGGAAGTCTTCATCTCATTTTTAGCCCTGTAGACCTCACCCGCTGAACCTTTTCTTTTGAAACTGAAGGCACCATCACTGCTCTAGCTATAATTGACCCTCACAGTGGGTAATTAGTTTTGCACTCACAAATACATTGGGATTACATTGAGGGGACACATTGAAGGGCAAGTGCAGCTTGAAAAACTGAATTTCCTTTATGACAGGGTTACCCAGCTGATCAAGGGAAGCCAGTTGATCTCATTTATTTTGGATTTCGGTAAAGCTTTTGATAATGTCTCTCACAGTCTTTTTTCTGGACAAAATGTCCAGTACACAGCTGAATAAACATGTCATGTGGTGGGTGAGCAACTGGCACACAGGTCAGGCACAAAGGATTACAGTAAATTGTTACATTAGGCTGGTGACCAGCCACTACCAGGGTCCTGTAGGGCTCCATTTTAGGGCTAGTTCTCTTCAATATCTTTGTATGTGACTTGGATGTCATACTGGAAGGCATGCTGATTAAGCTTGCTAATGAGACTAAATTGGGAGGAAGGAAGGAACAGAGGCCCTGCAGAGAGATCTTGACAAATCAAAGGACTGGGCAACCCTGAGCAGTATGAAGATTAACAAGAGCAAGTGCTGGTTTCCAGTTCTATTATTATGGTTACAAGCACTTTGTCCTTATCCATGCCAATATACCAGTATTGATACAGGAGAAAACCTATTATTCCAGAGAGAAATACCTTCTCAGTCATGTACATGTTAATATACTGGGTATCAGTTTGTCCACAAGTCCTATAAATACTTTAGTCAAGTTCTTTTAAATGTTTAGTGCAGATGCTGGCAGAAAAAAAAAAAAAATCTAGTTTCCTTATTAATAAACATCTCAGGAAGTTGTCCTTCATCCTGTAAAATGAAATCAGAAAATAATGTGTTATCCAATAGCTGTCAGCTGTTTATCTACATAGTTTTCTAGTGCATTTTGAGTCATAAACTAAGAAAGTACCTATCCAGAATTTCTATGTGGGAAAACAGGAACACTACATGATATTTTTATATTAGGCCTATAACAGAAAGAATCTCTTTGCAACCAAGAGCAACAGAATGTATAAATATTCTAATTAGAGATCTAAGTTTAGGATAGCTATCTTGACAGTACAGATGTGTGACTGAGTCATTTTAAACTCTAAGTGTTCATTGCTGTTATATCTATATACTCATTCCTACTTTCATAACTAATCAAGTTGACATTTCATGTTTGAGACATGCAAATTTGAAGTCTGTCTGCTGACTCCTTTAAAAGTGTAATAGTTGTGTGATTAGACATTTGAGGGGGATAAATATGTTCATGCTCTATGCCATGTTATTGGAACTTAAATAAGTGATTGCTTAAAAAACACAGTAGAAATGAGGAGTTAAAATACAGGGTTTTTTTTAAACATCTGCATACAGAATTGAAATAAATAATACAAATCAAAAGCTTGAAATAAAGTTTTTAAGATAAGAAAGTAATTCAGATATAATAAAACACCATAACAGTTTTGACTCATTCCCACTGAGCTGGCATACAATATCATGATGAAATAGAATAACACCTAGAATTTGATAGACCTTTTGTGTCAGATACAGTTTTAAATCTTGACAATGTCTATACAAGCTATTAATCTAGGGCATCACTATTTTTGCTCTTTTACATTTTAACTAAGAAAATGGAGGGTATCCTGAATACTACTAGAGTTGTTCTATCTAAAAATTGCAGTACTAGATATTTTTCAAGTCAAAAGTGATCTTGTTAAAAGTTCTATGTCTTAGAAATAAGCAGAAAAGTTTTAGCATGACTAACTGACTTTAAAAATCTGATGAGAAATTTTCTTGATCCTAGATAAGATATAGCACATTGATGCTTTTCATTATAGATTTCATTCTGAAATGGAATTGAAGTAATTAGTCTCTTAACTTGGTAATGGTCCATTGAGATGACTGTCCACCAAAATACAGGTACAGTATCCAAATGATGGTTCTGCTGCTATCAAATTCTAGCTCAAAACGGATAATTCTGAGTTTAAGTTTATATGTTGCATGTTTTTTCACAGGAGAATCTGCAGGTGCAGTAGGCATAAATGAATATAAATGTTCTTCTTATTTTAAGAACTGCAATTGTGTTTGAATTTCAATAAATAACACAAGTATTAATATGTAAAAGCTAAATTATTTTATATTAGAAAACTAACAAGACTCCTCAGAATTCCCTGATTTGAATTTTGATAAATTACTACTTTTGATTATGTTGCATTGTATCTATACTACATTAAATTTAGGTAAGACCTTCCTTCTGCTTTCCTTCATTCACCTATTGTTTAAACCAGAAAGATGATGTGACTGGTGTATTTCTTTCAAACTTCCTGTATATGTATCAAATAGAAAGTTTCAAATAATATGCCAGGAAACTCCTTCCATTGAACCTGATTTACATCTAGGTGCCCCAGGTACAAAATTGTGTTTGGCAATAGATGAAAGAGAAGATGATGACATGGTAAAATATATCCGAACAGCTGTAGGAACAGCCTGTAGCAATGTAATGATGTGATGCCAGCTTCATTCAGACCTGTGGAGACATCAGCTGAACCTTCAGTCTCATCTAAGGCTGCTGCATCTCCCTGTACAAATATCTGAAAATAAGCATAAAGCTTTCTGTTACAGTTTATGCTAACATGCACTTGAAACCTTGTGGAAAATAGCAAAAATCTATTTTGTTATTTATTTGTAAAATCATGTTAGAAAACATAAAAATATCCCCAAGTAAACTCTTCAGCAAGGAAGATGAAATCATCAATACCACATTACTCCTGGAAAAGAAACCCTGACATTAAAATCACCCTGCTGGTTGAGAGCTGGCAATACTGGCAGCTGTGTGAGACTCTTCCCAAAACTACAATACTCAATCTTAGACTCAAAGGGAAAATACAAAGATGAGCACAACAGCAAAGGAAGGGAAATTTACTAGGAAGTATGGAACCACTCTAATTCCTTATTGTTAGCATTTTCCACGGTAGTATTACTTTTTTTTTTTTTCTGTAAAAGTAAAATCTGAACTAAAAATAATTTCTTGATTTGACAGATATGATTTTAATCACTTGTATATTGCCAACTTACCTTTTTTTCCTTTTTATTCCCATTAGAAATTTTTAGTGTTGCAAATAAAAATCACATATTACATGATCTGGGACATGTTTTCTCTGCCTGGTCCATCATACCCTGTGTTGTGTAGGTAAATTAACTGACCCAAATTACATAGTCACTGATCTCATGCAGGAATATACACATGATATATACAGTCTTTTATTTCATGCATTCTGCACATAAAATGTGACAAAAATCTCATTCCACAATATCCTTGACCTTTGACAGGAAGCAGTCTTCAAACACAGTCTTTTCAGGTGATTCATATGATGTACTGTTAATTTTTGATGATATTCCTCTTACACAAAAAAGACAGTTCCTCATTCCTCCCACAACATTCTCTTTTATGCACAACTCAATCCTTAGACTTGTATGGCCTAAAACTGAACACCAAATTATCAAAATAGTTAAGAAAATTAATTCCTACAGTGGATTTACTCCTCCTTGTATCATCTACAGCACTCATCTTTGTCTCGTCTTCCCCTTTCACTAATGCCATCTAAGAACACCCTCATGCCATCCATTTCCACAAACAGCTGTTGTAGCCTGTGAAATACCCGGAGAGAAAATATGCCAGGTGGTAGGAGAATTGCCAAACAATGCACAAAAAATAAATAATTTTGAACTCTTCTTCTCCGGAGGGCTCTGTTAAATATGGGAATTAAATAGCAAAGGGATAAAATAAAATGGTAATGTCATTCTTGCTAAGAGTTGACTCTAGGACAAATTCTAAACAGTATATGTGTTAAACTGCACACCTCCACTTGTACACACATACACCCACATCCCCACACACTGACACTTATAAAAATTACTGTCATGTATTCCTATATCATCTAAGATGTATTTTTTTGCATATGCTAATATGGGTAATACATAAAGGTGCACTTTTAAAATTTTTGAAGAATCTTTTAAATCATTTTGTTTTAAAGCATCTGTGGTTATTTTTTTTCATTTCTAAGTCTCTGCACCATGAATATGCTACCTTTTAGGATGTCACTCTCCCAACTTTTATTAATGACTTTTCATTTGAATTCTAAGGAATTTTCTAAAAGGAACATACTAGTTTAATCTCAGATGTGGCTAGTATGTTCCTTCTGACTTCCAGAGCACAGTGTCTGGACTTTGACAGAGACACTCAGTACTGATTTTATCACACTATATAGTGATGAAAACAAAGAAGATTTCATAGACTTATTCTTGGTGATGTTGATGCTAACTCATAAAATCAATTCATTTCAAAACTAACAAATTGCTGGACTATAGCCATAATTTTTCTCTACCAAGGGCTTTGATTCATTTAGCTTTACCATGTGATTTTCATTACTGTTAAGTACAGTCAGCCCTTGTGGATAAATGAAGATGGAAAATGCAGAATACGAAAAAGATTTGTCATAGTTTGAAGATGTGAAAGCAATAATCTTATTTAATTTAGAAAGATATTGGTCTGGACTGAATCTTTCTCTCTAAATTTGGCAGCCATTGAGCTTGCGAGCACTTCTCTGTTTTTGCTAAATACCTTTATATATAATAATATGTTTTAAATAGTTGAAGGGCTATTCCTTTTTCAGCAATAAGCTAAATGATGGAACAAAGAGAATGTCCTAAGGCCAGCCTTACCCTAGAAAAACCCATAGAAAACCCCAAGCACCTGACAGGTGCATGGAAAATGTAGGATTTTATAGCCTACAGAGAGATGGAGAACTGACTTCTCATAATCTCCCCGTTACAGTGACTATATTGCTGGGTATGGATTAGGTTTTTCTGCCCTTTAGTGATTTCTATCAAGGAACAATATTTAGTACAGGACATGTTATACGTGACTTTTGTTTTCAGCAAGAGAATTCAGGTGAAGTCAAAGCTGATATAGGTGAATCACTGAACTGAACAAAAAAGAAAAAAAAAGTAAAGAAAAAAGTTAAGAAACAAGTAGAAAATACTCACCCTGTACTATTTTGGAAGGGCTCTTTAAAATAAATATAGGAAAATCTTGAGCAGGTTGTCTTCTTCTGGACAATTTGAAGAGGTATCATGAAATATATAGCGTATTGAGATGGAAACTGAAAACCTGCATGATGTTTAGAGGTCACTATGGTATTAGTTGTTCAAGATATTCTAATGGCCTCTCTAAAACCTGAATAAATCAGAATTAAATAATAGATTATTATAATGCTTAGATATAAATTAACCACATGCTCTTAAACATATTTCATCTTTGCAGAGATTATTATTATTTATTATACAGAGAAAATAAACACATCATCATTGTTGTGCAAACACAGTTTAACCAGCATTATTTCATCCCTACTAAATTTACTTGTACTCTGGAGGATTTTAAAAAATATCAGTGACTGCTATTTTTGAGTTTATAGTGGTCCGTCCAACTAGCTCCATGGGTTTTCTCTAATTATGCTTCCATTAGATTCAATTGCAAAAAGAACTCTATACTTCTTAATTTGATGAAGACCCTACTTACTGTCTAGAAATAAAAATCTTTTTGGTTATCTCCAAAATGGACTAAGAAGCTTTCAATTGCAAAATAGCAATCAATGATGAATAAACAATCTGAACATTTACTTTATCACTGATGTTCTCCAGTGATACTTAAATGCCACTGAAGTGTGTGGCTAACAACTTTCTATGAACATAATCATCCATAAATAGCTAAATAGATGACTCTGCATTGCTGTATAAATAAAACTCCTTTTTCTTGTCCAACTAATCATGTTTGGGTACTGAAAGACCATTAAGACAAAATGTTATCCAAATTATTGCAAATTTACCAATCTCTTATTTACAGTGACATGGAAAACATAGCATACTATCACTAGCTAAGTGTTATTGTGTTCCCTTCCTCTATTTTGGACAAACACAAACAGGTTTGTCCAGGTTGGGATATAGGAACTTTTGTGGGGATTGGTCACTCTACAGACAGCTTCCAAACAGTAAAATGGCCAAGACTGCTCCAGTTTCAACAGTTTGTGTCTTACTTATTACTTCAACATAATCCATAATCCTTCAATCAGATGAGTTGGACTCTCACCCTTAATCACTCTACATATGCACATCTCTTTCTCCTTCCATCTTGCAAAATGGAGTCTGAAGTTCATTTATAGATACCAAAGTGTTTGGGTGGCAAGAGAAAACAAAACAAAAAACACACCAGCAAGACAGTCTTCTCTAAAAGACTTGCTTCTCTCCCTCTCTTTTGTTTACCAGCATATAGACTCCATGTCTTCTTCTGTCTTCTTATTTTGGATGTATTCACATCTGAAATGAAAATTCCACTGAATTTCAACCAAAGTTTTAATTTTAAAAGTAAAGGGTTAAAAAAACCCCACCTTCCTGCCCCAAAACTCCCAAACCAACACCAAGACCAAACAAATTTTTGAAACTACTAAATCAATATCTTTTAAATAAAAGGTTTTTTTCTCATTTCTCTAAGCTTTCTATTCAAAGTTGATGTCTTTGCACTGAAGGGAGAGAGAACTAAGTCTGATCTACTGCTCAAGTCAGAACCAACAAAGATCAATCTTCATTCAGCCAAAGCAGGAATAATTCCAAGGGTGGAGATTGCACAGCCTGCGTTTTGATGTGCACCTCCAAGAAAACATAGAGTATTTTCTTGTAGTTACACATCAGGTAGCTTAAGACTCCCTTGGTTTTCTCTTCTCTAATCTCAACAAACCAAGATGAAGTTCAGTAATGGCTATGGGATTTGTTCCTCACAGGAATTACCTCCAATTGAAAAAAAATAAAACAAACAAACAAACAAACAAACAATCAGCAGAGGCCTGAATGTGCAAGAATATTTGGTTCGAATTTGCAAGAAAAATTGTGAAAAACATCCACACAAGCCCCAAGACCTCTTTTGCTCTACTAATAGTTCTCTATGCAATTTAAATGCAATTGGAATAGTTTACATTGTCAGCATGATGGAAATAAGTCCCACTGTAAATGATAGTATTTCATATTTTCATTTTAACCTACCTCAGATAATTGACAAAGCTAGTAAGCATTCTGAAATGAGATCAGTATTCATCACATTGTCAGAAGGCCATGCAGAATTAGGAGGAACTACATCTTCTTAGTGAACAGTTTTATTCTTTATGATAGCTAGCAATGTTCTATCAAAAAAATAGTAAGTCCAACTAGTCCAATTTGGAGTAAATAAAACCACAAAAATATTATTTGTTGGATCCATACATATGTCCAATATATCATTTATTATTGTCTTTATTTTTTTTTTTTTTTCTGCTAGAGAAATCCTACAGATAGAATGCTTGTAGGACTAACAATGACAATGTTAGAAGAGAGAGGTTGTTTTGGTTTGGGGTTTTTTTTNCATTTCCATGGCAGCCAACATCAATTACCAGTGATAGGATGCTCATCTAGGAGAATCTGAACAGCATTTCAATATAAACCAAATCATTTAGGTTACAGCAAGAGCAAAAGAAACATTAACAAATAGAGAGGGAAAATAAAGAAAAAATGACCTAACATCACTGTCACTACAAGCTGCATATTTGCTGCTGTAAACAAGAATGAGTGCCATTAGGAAGGAATGAAATATGAGATTTTTGCTCTTTTTATTTTCACCAATATCTATTGTAAATGTAATTCTTTATGTTGTAAAAAAATATCTTCCAAAAATATTTATGCAAGCAGTTGTTTTTTTTTCAAGGCAATGTCTTCAGGTTCATTTATGAGTCTCTTAAATTTTGAATTTCTGAGGAGATTCAGGAAACTTGAGTAGACTCAATATCTTCATTTCCTTTGAAAGATATGCGTCTGATGAGAATCTTGTTAATATATTTGGGATTTTCTTCTCTGCTTCTCTAACTTATTACTATTCTAACCTGCTACTCTTCCATAAACTTTCAGTTAAGATTTGGATACAACATCTGAAATTAGATAAAGACCTGAGTTACCATTTTCCTTTGAAAACAAAAGAATCCAGGGCCTCCAGATTGAAATGCTGCAGGAAATTCTACCAGATTTACATTCAGATATGACTCTAGGATGCCAAAAGATGGACACAGTTAATTTTTGAGAATGCAAAAATGGGAAAGTTCAAACTCATAGCTAGTGCAAGGTAAAATGGTTTAATGTTCACATGAAAAGTTTGGAGAAGGAGAAGGCAAAAAAGATTTATTTTCTTTTCAGTTATATTTTCAAAATATTTTTCCTTTACTTTTTGTAAACTGACTTTTGAAACATAGCTGAATGTACAGCACCTGTTTAAAAGAAACCTGCCTACAGTATTCAAAGTCAATAAGAAAGGATTACTAGTTACTCTTAGGTATAACTAAATTAGAATGAAAATTTCACTTGACTACTGAGAATTTTAACACAAAGGCAGAATTTTCCTAGGCTTGAGTAAGCTCATGTGTCTGCAACCTCACTGACCCCAAAACATTCATATCTTTGTTTGAATTGAAGCCAAGACAATGGTTTTGTGATCTATCTATGACCTAATGTGTTGTGGTAATATTAAATAATATGGTTATTAGAATTACATGTTTTTCATTTGGCCAGAAATAAACCCAGTTTATTGATCTATTTCCTTAGATGTTGAGTTACTTGAATTATTTTTGATTTTTCAGGCAGGCATAGAATTAAGACCTTGTTCAGTTAATACTGAAATATGAGTCCTAATTTGTTGTATTTTCCAGCCTTACAAGAAACTCATGAACTCCCCTGTTCAGTAGCTATAACCTGAACAACTGATATACAAGGTATAAATATCTGTAAAACTGCATAAATTTCCCTCAACTATGATTACAATTTGAAATATGCCAAAATGTAACTAATGTTGATAGTTTATATCTTACAGATTAGTGCCAAGATTTAGTGAAGCTGCATCATTATTGAATCTCGGCATACATGGGATCTGAAGGGAATACATTCCTCTCAACAGTCTATAAACCCAAGCAGGTTCATATGCATGTACATGTACATATTCATTTAGTTGCTGGGGAGAATCAGAAGGTTAGACATTCTCGTTGACAGTATCTGTAATACTAAATAAAAAAGTCCTAGGAACCTGTGCCTATCCCCAAGGCAGTCCATCACTTCATACTCTCAGAGTTTAGACTGAATCTCATTATACAGGAAATTTTTATTGCTGAATATTGTTATCTTGGAAAAATCCACTTGGAAAAATATACAGATAAGAACCAGGGAATGAATGTAATTTTAAGTTCTGTATAACTCATATAAGTAGCACTTTTTTCCTGATTTCTTTCTTATGTGAATCCTGTGACAATTTCTAAAAAGGGCATGAAGGGTTTTCATCTTCCTTGAACAACAGAAAGATATCTTGATAAATTGATACTGACTGAATTTCCAGTTTGCTCAAACATGCTCATGGTTCTTAATGTATTTGCAGTTCAAAATCTATAGATTCCAAAATATCAAAGCTCTTTATTGTGTTCCCATTTCATATTGTCCCCCATGTTGCATCTTTATTGAAATAAGAATATGATTAGGAAACAGAAGGGAATTAAGTGTGGAAAAGGTCGTGTCCCTACACATTTCTTATTCAAAGTAATTGTGATCTTCTTACTGTTAAAGGTTTGGCTTCCTATAAATTAATATTGCTTCAGAATTGATTGCAGTGTTACATAGACTACATCTGACACCTCTGGAAAGCTTGTTTGTGCCCCAGGCATCTCTATATGTGCCTGCAATATTGACAGTATGAGCTATGTGGGTAAATATTTACATACATTCTGCAAAATGTGCTGAGGGGCAAATCAAAAAGCGGAGTTTTCTCTGCTGGAAGTGCAGGGAAATTTGCTACAGGGAAGCAGTTGCACAGCATGCTTAATATTGAAGGAATTTCTCTCTCTGGCCATCCTACGTACATTTTCTTGAAGGGACTCTGACTTTTTTTCAACATCTTACTCTCTCTGCATTTTTACTGTGTATAAAATGTTATGCAAAAGTTGACAGCAATTCTTTCTTCCTTATTTTTAAATACTGTATGTCAAGATCAAATTCCTGAAGGTCCCCTGGTTTTACCCATCAATCTTCAATTTCTTTCCACATGCTTGTTCTTTTAGGAATACTGATTATAGTATATTCCATCTTACTTACAATATGTGGGATTAAGGGTTTGGAGGGGCAGGGGGGATGGTCGTTGTTGTTTGGGGTTTTTTTGTCTGTTTGATGGGGGGGTGTTGTTTTCAGGGCTTTTTTTTGTTTGGTTGGTTTTTAATTTCTTTGTGGTTTTGTTTTTGTTTTTGTTTTTTTCCCAACATTTTAAAA
>VWYP01005105.1:0-13841 GCA_013400435.1 Pycnonotus jocosus | reverse complement strand
GTTTATATTATTAAATATTAATTTAAAATTTAGATTTTTTTATATTTATAATTCAATTTTCTTTAAGATTGCATCTGCTGGTTGATGGAAGCAACAGAGAAGACAAGATATGTGGATATCTACAGATCAGAGGATTCACAATTATATAGTATTAAAAATGTGAATTAGGTGGAATTCACAGTACATGTCCTAGATTAGACAAAAAACTAGCTTCCTAGCAAATACCCACTAACCTTGTTATAACGAAAACATGTCCTGCTCTCATGGAGTCTCTGAGAAATCATTTTTTGGACTTAGTTATGCCTGGTTTCACTTTGGAAAATATTTGCTTAGAAAACTTACAAGTGATTTGGAGTTCACAGAATTATTAAAATAAGCAAAGTAACAAATTAAGAAAACATTGATCAAACTAATATTTCAGAACGAACAAAATAATTTTGATTAGTTTCTGATTTAGACCAGAAAAATATAACTGACTTACTGGAGAATCGGGAATTTTTGCTGCCCCTGAAAGATTACACACAGACACACACTGCTTTGTCTTGACTTATACCTAATGGGATAAAATTTATATCTGTCCTTGAAATTTTGTCACTACTTTAGAGAAGAAGGAAATTCCTCATAATAAGCATGCTCTCAAAAGTCTGTGCTAACACAGTCTTGTTGTGTCTTGTAAAGCAAAGCTTTGGTCTTATGTCCAGGCCACAGGGATCTGGTCTGTCTATACAAGTAAAGATAGACAGTATAATTGTGCTTAGTACCAAATATCTGCATGAAATATAAAGTGTATTATACTCATAAAGTGAAATTGAGTAAGGTGATATTTTCTGTCGACCTTGATGCCCATGACTGTACCACTGATAAAAAAAAAAAGAGTATAAGGAATGAACAAATAACCTGTCTCAAGCATTAAGGCCAGTTAAGAGAGACTACCTTACATTTCTATTACTAAAGCTAGTCCCGTGTAAAACAAATTTTCTCTGGACATACCCCTTGGAAGTTTCAAAACTGAGTCAAGAAACAAACCACCTGTTTAAAACAGTGGGCATCTGGAGTCCACTGTTTAGACGTGCTTTTTGGATATAAGTCAAAATCTGGGAATTGATAACATATTGCTGGATTGCATAGTTAAAGTCAGTTGGATGTTAACACAAATGAGGTTATCTAGGCAAAGCATAATAATTTACTTAAACAACAATCCATTGCCTGTGAATTACTTCTAGAGAGAGGATTTAGTTGTTCAAAGTGTGATTGGAAAAGCTGCACAGGAATATAGTAGGATAATACAACCCATTAACATAACTGTCCAGATGGCTGAACTTTTGTTTCAGTACTATGAACTGTGAAACTCATGTTCAATAGCAGACAGAGATGCCAGTATATTAGAACTCACAAGAGAGCATAACTATTGAGGCAAGAGCTTTCAGTTTTCACTGCTTATGTACATTTCCAGCTTGACATACGACATGTGATTTGGGCCTAAAAATTTTGGCATGTCTGTCCAGTAAAGGGCTAAGAGAGAACTGGACAATAATTGTACAAACAGATCTTGACTCAAATTCCTATTAACAGCAAATCAGAGAAATGGGGGGGGTCGGGGGGGAAGGGGAGGGGAGACAAAACCAAATTATAATATTCTTCCATGTGAGCATTTTCCAACTCAGAGTAAGCAATCATTGAAGCCTACTGTGTTCACTATTATGAAAACCATTTATGCATAGTTAGAACTCCTATGTAAAATTGACCAAAAAATGAAGTGAAAGCTGTTCTGAGTAACTCTTTACTTTACTCCAAAAAAAGCAGTTAATTGCTTCCGGATATATTAGAGTTTATTGGTATTGTACAGATGTGTATAATCACTGCTTTTCCGTGTTTGAATAGCAGCCATCTGTTTGTCTTTGAATGATTGCGGCATTTAATAAATACACTTCTGTCTGTATCTGAGAAGTGTTCACTCTTTCCCTGCCAGTGGAAGCAGGATGGCAAGACACAAAATGATCTTCATCAATTAATACCAACTAACCAATATAAGTATTGTAACTGGCTGTACTAACTGATTTTGATGAGATAGGTTTAAGTTTTCTTCATAGTAGCTTATATAGGACTATATTTTGTATTTGTGCTGAAAACAGTGTTGATGATACCCTGCTATTTTAGCTGTTGCTGAGCAGTGCTTGAAAGGTTTCTTCTGCCTCTTTTTCAGGCCTTCTCTTGCTAGTGCAAGTAGGATAAGGCTGTGTAAGAAGTCAGGCAAGGGATAGAACTGGGACTGCTGACTCCAACTGACCAAAGGGATATTCCACTCATATGACATTGTACTCAACAGTAAAAGCTGGGAGAAAAAGGAGGAAGGAGTTAACATTAGCAGTTATGGCCTTTTTCTTCTTCCTAAGTAGCTGACATAGATGATGAAACCCTGCTTTCCTGGAGATAACTGCACACCTGCCTGCTGAGAGCAGTAGTGAATAAATTCCTCGTTTTTCTTTGCTGGTATGTGCAACTTTGTCTTTCTCTATGAAACCATCTCTATCTCAACCCATGCTTTTTGCATTTTTACCCTTATAAATCTTTTTGCCATCCTTCTGTAAGGGAGTGAGTGAATGCCTGTGTGTTGTTTACTGCCTATGAGGTTAAACTATGACAACACTGTCTTAGACCAATACAATATTTTTTGAAAGAGCTCCTATGATTCAGTAAACTCAACTGTGCTAAGTAGGTGTTAATCAATTATAACATTTGTGGAAATTGCAGTTGAGATTCTTTGTCTTTTCACTCATATGAGATAATTTCCTAAGAACTACTTAGAGAATTGCAGCATTATCCCTGTGTTCCGATTATTTAGCTAAGAAAAAAAAAAAAAAATAGAGAGAAAAAAAGGAAATTCAGTAATTTCACTCTTAAATGAACAGGAGCCTCAGAAGGCAGAACATGTTACAGTAACTATGTTTTTATTGTTACTGAGAATTTTTCTTTTAATGTTGAATACCGCTTCAGAAATTTAAGTGAACTATAACCACAGAAAATATGCATGATTTTAAATTATTTAAACAGCAGTTATTTAATCTTTAGATATATTTTACCCTGAAAGCTGAGTATATAAGAATTAACTCTTTGTGCTGCCTCTAAATTTCCAAATACAGGCATTGACAAGCATAAATAATGTAAGTTACCAAACAACGACTTTTAAAATTTTGACAGTCATTAAGGGAACAATGGAAGATTTCATTTAGATTAATTTTAAAATATGCAACATTGCAATAAATGTCTCTAATTTTTTGCACTTTATTAACAGGTGCAGCCAAATACAGAAATTTCATGTATCATTTTTGAAGTAATATGCATAAGCTGAAGAGTATCAGGATCTATCTTATAATGTATGATGGACAGTTAGTCATTTTATGGTTGATGCTTTCAAAGAGTTGCATTTAATTTTGGACTTATTCAGTATTATTAAGAGCTACTGCATCAAACTCTTCTGATCATCCTGTTCTGATTTATGATGTGAAAATCATGAAAATGGTAATTTCTTTTTTTTATGAAATCTCAATTTTGAGGCCAGTCCTTTTTAAAATGAATTCACCTGTCAAGAAGACCATATGAAAAAGAAAGTAACTACTAATGTTAAATAAGACAGAGCTGCACAGATGTTTATATCTGCAAAGCTTATCAGTGGAAGCCTTTTGAGAGCCTTATTTCAATCCCAGCCTTCCCCAGAGGCTTGGTTTTGGGGCCCAAGAACAATGTAGAGCCATTGCAGCCAGAGGTGGATGCCATCCAGCCAGTGGTGGTAGAAAGAGACTCCCAGGCAGGACTGCAGGGGGGTCACAGCAGAGGTCCACCCCAGCCCTTGAACTCTGCCTTCAGCTGAGTGCAGCTCTGCCCTGCCTGCCCCTACTGAGCTAGACCCCATAAATGGGCAGGCTTCTTGAACTGCCCTGCACAACCCTGTCCCCGTGGCAATCTGTGTATATGCCAGGGCTGTGTCTGATCTTCTTCACCCCACTGGATCTGATCCTGACACCATAGCTCCCAGCACCTCTGCTATTCCTGAAAATGTGCAAATTGAAAATTCATACTCATCTGTCTTCCACAGGTGCAAAACAACTTTCACAAATATTTGTAGTTTTTCAAAGATGTACTTCAAACATGTCTAAACATTTCAGATAAAATAATTGGTCCTGGTTTTAAAATTTTTGCATATTTGATCACAAAATTCATATAATAGTTTTAGCCAGAATCTCTACAAAGGTGGTAAAAATGACATACTGTTTGACCTTGTTCCATGAACCCTCATACCAGATACATCTTGGCTAACTTGAGGCACTTCACTAACAGATACTCTATATGGAGGGATATAGCTGCTTTCAGGGAAAGGTTCTACTGTTCTGAAAATGTTAATTCCTATCCTGAGGTGACTATTTTGCTATAGGAACTGTCTATTCTGAATAAGACAATGTCTTAAATTAGACATCCTAGTGCCTAGAGACATCTCTCAGTCTTTCCTTTGAGGACAAGATAAGTGTTATGAGATCTTGCAAGTGATTGTGAATTAAAAGAATTCAAAATGTAAATCCTTTTTGAAATATAGCTGCATTATCAATCTCCCTGTTTCTTAAAGAAGAAATTAATCATTTATTTGAAAGAACACATACATCAATTTTTGTGCACATTGAGAATGCATTTAGATGTTATACTCAAGCTGCTATATGAACAACCACAACTTTTTTTAAAAGTGACGGTGTTAATAAATAGCATACCTAATAATAATATATTCCCCCCAAAAACCCAAACCCACAAAACTCACAACTATAAAAGATGATCCAGACTAAATTTGAACACATAAATATCTCATTTAAAGAAGAAAAAAAAAAATCAAATAATTAATTCTTTTAAAATTCTAGGTTCATTGTGACCTATGAAGTATATGTGTACATCACTAAACAGAAATTCTGATATAATGTAAAAGAGATCATTCTTCAAACACTTATTCCTTGCAATCTTAAAATAAATAGTTCTTGAAATGATTGTGAGAGGATTTTCATTCTTTAAGAAATTTATGCTTTTTAAAAATATACATCTAACTGAAAGTTTAGAATCTTGTTTTGTCAGTTGTGCAATAACTGCAACCATTCTTTTCTGGGTTTCATTTCATTCTTAAAGTTATTGATATTTTTCTCAATTCAATATTTTCTCAACAAACTTTAGGTTTGGGAATAATTTCATTTAATAGCTAGGCATTCTGAGGTGTAGAAATTCTCCTCAAGTTTCCTAAATGTAAGAAAAACCTTATACAAAGTCCATTTACTGATAAAATACATAAGCTGCCACATGATTAGCTAGTTGTACATATTGCCTGCTCTATTATACCCTGCTGGCTGTTAGTCTTGTTTCTAAGGAAAGAATTTGTTGGGAGTTTTATTTTTTTTTTTATATTGCTCTTTGGTTTAATTTTTTTTTTCTTGTGGTGTGCATACTTGTGTGTGGCTTTATTTTTTGAAAACAGATCACATACCAAAGGCTGGTCATGATCTTTACTTCCTCTGTTTTTAATCTAGACTTGTAAGATAGAATAGTTAAGCGAATTGAAGGACAGAAAACACTGTAGAGCTGGCTGGATATTGGCTGTGAATGTGAAGGTTACCTTAATGGTGAGGGAGCAATTTTTGATAATTACTTTGGTTGATATTGATTTATTTTGCATAAGTATACAAAGTTTTACTCCTTTGTCTAATAAGACAGGAGCCAAAAAGGAATGGAACATCATATATTTTATTATCAGCCATCAGGTATATGTTTAATGTGTGCTATGGGGAAATCTGCACAACTCCTTCATGTAATGATATGGGCAGCTATAGCTGTAGATATAAATGGGAATGCAGAGACTAACATACACACACACAGAGGGAAAAAATGAAAGGAAAAGAGAAAACTTTCTCATGCTAATAGGATGTTTTTGTTCTGGTTCCTCTTGGAAGTCTTACCTTTTCTAAGTCTCTCAGCAGTGACTTTCAGCAGGATTCTCATTAATATAAATTCCTGTGTGCTTGCAGGGCTTTAAATTACACTTGTTAATGCACACGTTGCTCTGCATGTGAATTTTGTGGGATCAAACCCAAGGAGCAATTATGACAATAGATGTAAATACTAGAATGTGTGGAGGCCATAAATTAATGTGTGGGGCTGTTTTACTACAAATGCTTCTTATCACATGGATTTTTATGTTTTTCTCTCTCATATCTTCTGAACTAGCAGTCTGCTATTTATGAAATTTGAAAGAAAGGCAAAAAAATCTAAAAGAAATTAACTCTTTATGTATTTTGTGAAAATAAGAATGCAGACAGAGAAGGTAAATGTCAGTAACAGTCTCACTTATAGAAAATATTTTAGATTTCATTTTGCAGGGCAACACACACATAAACAAGACCACAACTACATAAAAATACTTCCTCTTAGCTTTCTCTATGATAAAACTCACAGTAATTAACCTGATTCAGAATAATGAGAAAAAAAAAGCCTCCCTTAATTCCATTGTTTTCAGGAAGAATATTAACACCGGTGTGTGTAATGTAGGTATATAGTCTTGAACATATGTATATAAAGCTGACAGAAAAATAAAACAATCCTAGAGATCATGATCTGTCATGTTGGTCTTTGAAAATAATTACTATTTTTAATAGGTTTGATTTGAATTCTAGTTGTCCTTCTGAGTGAGGTTTATGTTCAGCACAGAGACTTAATTTATTTTCAGCATAAACATACAGAGCGGTCATGCACTACATTTATAGGGTCCAATATGTCAAGGTGCCTTAAGCACATATGGTGTTTAAGCATATCAACTGTCCTTTATACAGCTGTACTTTTAGATCATGGAGCATCTCAGGAGATGGAATCCATTAAATGCATAAGGAAAAGCTTTATTCTAGATTGAAATAGATAGTGACATAGCATAGGTGAGCCTATATAGCTTCAATATATAGCTATTTTACTTGAGGGCATGGCAAAATTTAAATTCTTTAACTTCTCTAAATAAAAAAATTAACTTCTTTAACTAAGTTCTTTAACTTCTCAAACACAGGATGGTCCTGCTAAGGAGTCTTTTCCTATTGAAATATTATATTTTTGATGGCTGTAATCACTCAATGTATAAGCCACATTTTCTCTTACACTTTTCAGTCACACTCTGGGAAAGAGTGGATGTATCATTAAAAAGATATAGCTTATGGATGTTTCATGAAGTATACCCCCTATGGGGGAAAAAAACCCTGAAACAAAGCAACCCAGTGTTCAAATTGCACTTGTTAGAATTATAATCTAATTGATTTCATTTCTTTGATTACATTTCTATAGTATTTAGTTAGATTATAGTTCATGGTTGATGTGTTCCCAGGCCATCTGATATAGGTCAGCCAAAGATGTCATGTGCCTACCTTAACTACACCTAGTATTCTGCTTTGTATATCTTAATCTCTCACAGAATCATATTTGATAAAGCACATACTGTGGACATTTCTAAAAGAATTATTGTGGCAAGATTGCACTACTTGTTGACAGCTCAAAACTGAGATATAGACACTGTCAAAATAAATAGCAAGTAACCCCATCCTACACACTTCACTTTCATCCAGTTTTCTGCAGAATTTTGTTAGAATCCTAACACTTCTTTTTTTTCTTCCTTGTACCTAGCTCAATCAACTTGGATACTCTTTTGTTAGTTATTGATTCTGACTGGGCAGGTTTTTCAATATGCAGTACAGTTGTCTAAGTCTTCTGTTTCAGAAAGTTTGTGCCTCAAATATCTTTACTAGTTAATCAGACCTAAGTGGTAAAAGGTATGCTAAAAATGGAGTTGTACTGTATCAAAGTTCACTTATATCTGAGCCTTTATCAGCAGTGAAAATTTAGCAGTTAGAAACAGAAGGATGAATTAATTATAACACAAGAGATTATTTCAAAAATGGTTCAACTGAAAGATTTCTGAAATTTCCATATGCCTTTTCTGGCTATAAGGATGAGTGAGCATTAGTAGCTCAGACATAGGTCTATTTTGAAGATGCCTAGAATCAGATTAAATGATGTTCATTTCCAATTGGTTTAATAACTGTTTAATAACTGTGTAGGAATTCACCCATTACTTAATTTTCAGTATTAATTAATTAATTAACTAAATTATTTAATTATTTTAATTATTTAATTTTTTCCAGTGTTCACACAAACTGTCAAATGCCTGCTCAGCAAGTGAGAATACGGTTAACAGAATGGTATTTGCCTTATGAATTTAATTTTTATGACTAAAGCATTTATTTTGGCTGTTGGAAGACTTGGCTTCTGGTGTAAAATTTTCAGGAAATAAAACTTTCGGCCTAGAGAGAATAAAACTGTCATGGCCCACATTTTGGGAATGTGCTCTCTTGACCCCGTTATAAGATATTCAGATAAAAAGGAAAGAGATGCAGCCAAGCATCCAGGTCCAGCTTTTGACTTAATACTAGTTTAGTGCATTCCTTTTAAAACTTTAACTATTGTGTAAAATCTGTCTGCATTACATATCTTCTTGCCCAAAGTGCAGAGTGTACCCATACTCAGACCAAGACCAGACTCCCTACCCACCCTAGCACGAAGATCACACTGCAACAGGTGCACACTGTTCCTGCTCTGTAGCCCCTGAGAACTGGTGTCCTCACCATCTAAGAGACATTTCAAAATCACTGTGTCACTCCTCCCGAGGCTGTGTTGTGGTCAGCCAGGAGAGGCAGAAGCAGAAAGCAGAAAGCAGAAAGGCAGAGTCTGATTCTCTCAGTTTGAGCAGTCAGGTGAGAAAAAGTGACATTTGGGATGAGACATAGGAATCTCATTCAAGCAATTAGTTTTGTTTCATTTTATTCTATTTTTAATACAATACTGCTGCAAAATTTTATGGTCAGGACCACGTCTCGAGTTCTTCTAAGTTCCATTCCTGTAGACGCTGTTGTGAGGACTTAAAGGACACAATAAATTGTCTCAAATACTGACAAAGGAGGAGGTTCCCACAAGATAAGCTAACTTAACACAGGCACAGATGGTGAAAAGGAGGATGTTAACTTCAGGCTTGCAGTGAGGTGAAAGGTTTGGAATTAGCACACCAAAAAAGACTCCACTGTGCATACTGTGGGAAAAGCACAGATGAAACAATGGGAAGATGCCAAGCCTGGTGAAGCAGATCTGGGTAACCTATTCAGACAAAAATGCCCACCTTGGCAAACTGTGGGAAAGGAAGCAACTGCTTACTCACATGCCATCCCAAGTTGTGGGAATAGCACATATGGCTCTGGATATCTGGGACTTGCACTGTACAGAAGTGTATCTTCCAGAAAAACACTCTGGAGACCCACACCACAGAGAAGATCACAAGAAGAAGGGCATCCATAGGGAGGTGACTATAATTCTCTCTCTTTCTCTGTCCCCATCTCTCTCCCTCTCTCATTTACTGTTAAATAAAATCCATACTATTCATTTTGGCATATGGTCTTATTTGCACCTTAATTCAGGCAAAAGCATTTTTAATAACTGGACTGTAACATTATTTCAGTAGTGGGGACATAAGAGCTGCTTTTTAAAGATTTTTTTATGAAAAGATGCAACTTTTCTCTTTCAAGCAATAATCTTCAGATAATTGCTAAAGATAAACAGAATCTAACAGATCTGCCAGCTCTGTTCTGCTCCCTTGTCTTTGAGGGCAGCTTTGCAGGGGGTCCTATTGATTAATACCTTGAACAGCCACAATTTACTTTCCCAATATCCAGGGTCCTGACATTAGTCTGTGCCTGATGCATAATCCTTAGGACTGCAAACTCCACCAGTGCATCACTACCACAGCTCAGGCTGACTACACTCTTTATGTCACTGATTAGGTCACTTGCACAGTAGCTGGATCAAGGAGGTTTTTTCAATCTGTTCCCCTTGACTGGGTGGCCTGTAGTAGACATCGACCACAAAGTTCCCTTTGTTGCCTCAGCCTCTGGTTCTCACTCAGAACCTTTCACTCATGTGAAATGGTAGCCATGCTCATCATTATTCTTCAGAGACACCTTCTCATACTCTGTCCAATTCTTGATGTCTTTAACAGATGTTTAATATTTAAATGAAGATTTATTCTGAGGTTTAAAGTGAGTATTTAAGGTAAACAAGCTTATAAAAAAACCCTGAAGTTCTAAATATACACTGCAGCATAGAATTGCCCTTCCTCAAGGAGGGATTTTAAGAAGAATAAGGAATTTTTATCTGAGAATTAAGAGAAAACTTTCTTAAGAAGCTTTTAAAAAGAAACACTTCTTTTAAAATAACATACTTTTCTTTCAATATGCTTTTCTCTCTCCTTCATAAGTATTTTTATCACAAAATTGCAATTGCTAACACTTTTAATACATTTACATATATATTTATATGTTGTGGAGCAAAACGAGTTAAACAACACGAGCAGCATGGCTGATTTGCTAAAGCTTGTGCAGCAATGACCTTGAAGCTGATCATGAGGCATGAGCCAAGCCCAGGAAGAAGAATCATCACATCCTGCTCATGTATGCAGTGTAACCAGAGCGTGCTCAGTTCAGGAGGCAAGCACAGTAACATGTAACCAGTAAGCATCAACTGGAGCATCTTATCACAGCTTTGGAAAGTACAGAAAGAAGCACTTGAAAGCAATAAAGGTCTTTGCTTTAATACTGCAGAGTCCATGCCTTATTCCACTGTCATTTATATTACTTTTTTCAATCACTACATATTTTACTCAGTCTTCAAAACTGGATTTCATTTCATCTACAAAGTCAGATTTCACAAAACTTTATTTATAAAGTTTCCCTAATTTAATTTTTTTACGTAATCAAACAGATCTTCTAATTTTGCATTACAAATAGCAGTGCACATATTAATTGCTATGTGTTTTAATAAACTGAGCTAACTCAGTTTTTGTGATATTTTAGTTGAACATTTTCTTGCAAATATCTTCTAAATCATGCATACATATTTTATTAAATATCTCTTGTGATAGAGAGAATCATTCATCATGAAGTGTTTATGTAGCTTTTTCTCAAGTTTAGCAATTCAACATGGTTTCCTGAGAAATCAGTTTCTATCTGCCAACAACTTCATGAGGAGAAAACAATATTGCAAAGGTTAGAGAAAACTTATTTCACAAAAGCAAAATATAAATTCTGGTATTTTAAATGTAAATTAAATATTCAGGAATTGAAGCAATCACATTATAACTTAAGAATTAGTGTCATTATCACTAAAAATTACTTACCTAAATTTAGAAGGTGATGACTTACTGTGCGAAAACAATGTCTTATAGACAGCAAATATCTTGAGTTTCTTTCGATCAAAGTGATGGCTATGTCTTTGAATGTCCTCTATTTTTGTCGTAGTTGGAAAAAAAGGTAAGTCTAATTCTGAAAGATGAGAAAGAGGGATCCAAAGAGTGTTATAATCCTGTAGTGGAAGCATAACTTCTCTAATTCTGTTTTATACTGTAGACCTTTAGGGTAATTAGCTGGATAAAGTTCTAATTCTCACTTTTCTTTCATCTTAGATGAAGCAATTTGTTTCAAATTTACAGATAGTATTTTCTGTTAAAGTGGTGTCCTGGTTTTAACTAAGATAGAGTTAACTTTCTTTCTAGAAGCTGGTAAAGTGTTGTGTGTTTGGATTTAGTTTGAGAATAATGTTGATATTTGAGTTGCCAGTATTTGAGTTGCTGCTGAGTAGTGCTTACTTCTAAGTGAAGGACTTTGCTGTTTCCCATGTTCAGCCAGTGAGCAGGTGCACAAGAAGCCAGGAGGGAACACAGCCAGGAACACTCCAATTTCTCTTCCCTATCCTGCCTGGGTGGGAGAAGTGAGCAAGAGGCTGCATGGTACTTAGTTGCTGTCTGTGACTAAGCAGAGCAACTGGTTCTATAATGTTGAAATTTACATAGTTTGACTGTACAAACTTTTTTGCATCTTTTCAATAGTCCTAACACATTTGAATTTAGTCTTCCTAATAATCAGTTGAGCAAGTATTAGTATTTCTAGTTCTGTGGTAGTAAATTAACACAGAGATGCTTATGTTCAGGACATAAATAATAATTAATGATAAAATAATTGTATCTGTTTCATTGCTCTCCCAAGTGCAGAAGATACTTTTTGTGGTGAGACCTTACACAGATGTACTCAAACAAGACAGTAGATGAACCATGAAGTAAAAAACCTATCTGCTGCTAGTCAAATAATCTACTAAAGTAGATATTTTGGTAATGCAGTTGTTTCATTTTTATTTTCCATTTTTTCAGTCACTCACAGTTGCAAAACACTCAGAAACACTGTAATTTTTTTTAGTATATACTCTAATTACATAGTGTCCTACATCTGACAATTCTCCCATGAATAAGACAAATGGCAGCCACTGCTCTCCATGATAGTTCAGGAAAAAAAATAATTTGATTCTACCTATTTTAAAACCACATGAAAACTTACGTGTCACTTTATGTCACCATCATACTCATGATCCATGTATGAATCTGAGGCTAGCAAACAAACAAACAAAAATCCTAAAAGGAGACACTAGAATCATTATCCTTTATCTGCAAGCAGACCAAAAATACCGAGCCTCATTCATGATGTGGAATTTACAGTACTGAAGATATATAATGTAAAAAAAGACACGTTATTTCTTTGCATACACCAACATTGACCATATACAATTGGTATGTAGAAATACACTTTGAATTTATTTTTTACATTTTATCAGTAATAAAATAATTCACTTTAAAGAAGTGAAAAATATGAGTAGAACTGAGTAATAATGACAGACTGTAGAGTTCTTGAAGCTATGCCTGATGGAGTCTTAGGCTCATTGTTCTCTAGTAGTGTTCCTTGGAATTAACCTTGTAACCATTCCTTGTACTGTCTTGGAATAAAATATCTGAATTTGTCCAAATAGTCAAGAAATCAGTTCACAGCTAAGCAAGTGTCCAATTTAAAGAATCAAAGCTCACTCATTGTCTCTCTTTGGCAGTGTAGATGCATCCAAAAGTTTTATTTCTTATATTCTATTTATTTATTTTATCTACTTCATATATACATATACATATATATATGTGCATATTTATTAGGTAAAACTCCCTATATTTTAAAATAGAAAGCATATCTTTTTGTTTTTGAGATTCAATCAAGAACAGTCATCTATCTGACAAATTAATGAAATAAGACCTGTCCTTTTAAGTAAAGATTGAGTCTTCATTTTTTGAACAAAGAAAATATACTAAGGATGTTCCCTTACAGAATGGATCTTCCTTCTGCCCACATAGTAGAACAGAGGCAATAACTTTGAGATGACATGGAATTAACAAGTAACAGGACTCCATTGATTTATGACAGCTCTCTGTTGCAATTGCTGGTTCACATGGCTATCTCAGCCTGAGATGTCTCAAGCAACACATGACAAATATATTTAAAAATCTAAACCCTGCTTTAACTACCTTCTGGGGTAGGATTCAAGTCTTACATTTCAAGTCTCATGTTTCGATTTTAGGAAAATTTTATATGAATGTTAAGGAAACTTCCCTATCTGACCATCCAGGAGCCACTCTGACAATGATATCTGCAGCACGTGGGATGGGACCAATGCCCCTCCACAGCTACACACCCCCCACTCACACAATCTCATGAGGTTTCCCAGATGTCTCCATCATTAAAATAGTTGTCTTGGTGCAATAACTAAACAACAAAAAAACCCACCTGCTTGGCCTACTTTCTTTGAGGAGGGGTCTCAATAAAAAGCAAACTCTGGACTTCCATACCCTCGCAGTCTCAGTGAGAAAGTGTGGG
>VWYP01005104.1:85412-121521 GCA_013400435.1 Pycnonotus jocosus | reverse complement strand
TGCTGTGCTGCTCCCATGCTGTGGATAGGACTTGTGGGTCCCTGCAGATCCTCTGGGATCTACAGTGCTGCTGACAGGACACCTCTACCTGCAGAACAAATCAACTGTAAGGCTCTCAGAAGGAGAAAAGCATAACTCTTGGGCCAGTATCAACAAAAGTCATCACTCATAATGGAATTTGCCAGAGAATGGTACAGAGAGCAAAAGACTAAAGAAGGCTGAAATGGATCAGACAAATTAATGGAGACTGGGTTCACTGATGACTAACAAATGTGATGACACAGATGCAAACCCTTGTTCAGTATAGTACTACATTATCACCTGCTAGAAGCTCAGAAGTTAAACCAGGGGAAGGCTCTTTGACGTCTTGATCTCTTTCTGACCATCTTCTATGGGATCAGACCTTTGTTCTGACTCTCTGATTATATTTGTAGAGCACTATTTACAAAAGCTCCATGTTGAACCGATCTGTGGCTGCAGCAGTGGCCTGTAAAGCTCAGGGAAACCTGTGGCAGGCAACTATGAAAAACAAATGTATTTTTAGTGCATTTAAATTCATGATATGGGGATTCAAAGCTGAAAACTGTGTGGGAGCAGATACACATATAGAAGATGGATATAAATTTAGTCCCTACTGCAGATTAATTCATCCCACCTCTGTCAAAAATAGTATTAAACCACAGATAAAATCACAGAAATAAACCTGCATGGTGCCCAAAAGAAAACATGCATAGCACCTAAATGTCTTCTCATCTGCCTCCTCAACCCAGAACTAACAACATGCTTTTTTTCCTGCAGAGTATTTTCCTAGAACAAGTGATGGAGAGCTCTTGTCAAAGTTAATAGCTGTCTGTTCCCCTGGTTGCATCCCCTGGGGATCTGATTCTCTAGGGCCTGCATCTCCAAGGAAGCAAAATGTCTCCCTCCTGAATTTCAATGACTTTGAGCTTTTAATCCCCTTACGGTTTGAAAACCTAGTTAATATGTGTCTATGCACAGTCAGATCCACACCTAACAAAGCAACATTCAACAGAGTAGTTTTTTCTGTCAGAAAATATACTTTGATCAAAGCCAACACAGCTCACAGATCCAGGCTTATTTTGATGAATTTTCTCCTTTGGAAGAAAAGGGGCAGGAGGGGATTTCAGGAAAGCAGTACCTTCTGTCCCAACCTTTTTGGGAATGGAAGGATCTCTTTATGTAGAAGAAACTTTCTATTTCATACATTTTTATCATATTGAGTAGCAAGAAACATAAAAGAAGAATGGCACATACCCATCTGATCTCAAGTATACCCACCTGATCTGGCCCAACTGATTTGCAAGGGTTTTGTTTATTATTCAGTGTGAAAAACATCCACAAAATATTCAATATCTTCAGGACAGAAGTTTGGCTCCCTGATTCTACTGTAGCTTGTTAGACAACCTGAATTTTTATACAATAGAAGTTTAAATGTTGAAGGATGTTGCAATAATGCAATGAATGTTTTTCAGACTCACCCACCTCTGACCACAGCTGGGGTGTACTGGGGCCAGTGCAGCACTGTTGTAGAACTGCTGAACTGTGCACTGAGAAGCCCCCTGGGATGCCCTGAGCCATGGAGGCTTTTCTTCCCCTAGGACAAAGCTATTTCCCAACATGAAACCAGATCACTGCTGGGCACACGGCCAGACACAAACCCAGCCACACACAGTGCCAGCTCCTGCCCTGTTATATCTCATCTCTTTGAGCCTTTGAGCATCTTGGAAAATTCTGGGCCCCACCATATTCACTTTTTTAGCCCTAAACCTTAAGCCTAAGACTAGTAATCCTCCTTATGGCTGACAAGAGAGGGGCTTTCACCACTACCAAGAGCTGCACTTTTTCCTTTTACACAACCCTGAACGGGGGAATTGTGGGTCCCACAAAGCAGTCCCAAAGCATAGCCTAAAATGTTGGCCAGACTAGAACTGGCAGCAGATGGCAACATAAAATGGCACCTAAACTTCCTCAGGAGCACAGCCCGTCACACTACACAGCAATGCCACCAGGAGCTTGGGGTGGTGGCCGTTCACAGCTGAGGAGTGAGTGCCCTGTTGTGCCACTGGAATTCCAGCTGGCACCTGCTGGCAGGCTGGGCAGAGGGCACCAACTGAGGTGGCACTGAGAGAAATTACTCTTTTCACATCTGGGGGGCTCTTCCACCTCAGGGCCATCACATCAGAGCTGCCCACCTGGGGAATGCCTGCTTGGCATATAAATGGGAGGTTTGCATGAGTAGAATTTCAATCAGTTTTTGGATGCTTACATGAATTTGCAATTTAAAAATTGTGAGAAAAATGAAATGAAAGAAGTAACAGATATTATTTTCCACCATTCTGCTTTGCTTTTTAATAACAATGTACTGTCTTCTGATTTTATGTTTCCATTTTCCTCTGTTCTAGGCTCTGGACAAGTATTGATAAGTAATAAAGTTCATACTCTTTAACAACAGTTCAAGCTACTTTTTTAATATGCTTGCCCTTGAATTTGGGGTGTATATGACATTAGGCATTACCCTGGAGAGGAGTATTCAGCATTTTTCTGTGCATATTTGTGCGTGTAAATAAACTCAACATAAAAAGTGCTGCACACTTTATATAAACCTCAGCATGTGCAGAAAGACACCAAATCACACTGTGGCCTTCTCTTTGTAAATCACGTGCTAAAAGGGGCTGTGGGACTTACCATTGATACCTGGAGGCATTATGCACAGCACAGTTCACTCAGAATTCCTCATGCAATTCTGCACATGAGAGAAGTGGAGCCTCAGTCAAATTTTCTCAAGACATTCCCTATTCTCACATCTTTGAAAGTGAGTGGGAAGTTTTCTTAGCTTGAAAAGGGGGCCTGATATAAACCATAGGTAAGACAGACACCCTAACAACCCTGGCCCCAGCTGGGCTGTCCCTTGCACACCAAAGGATCAGTTCAGCAGCAAGTCCCCAGCATGGTGTGAGCAAGAATTGTCTCAGATGATCTCCAAACACCTTAAGAGCAGCAGGACATGCTGAGGTAACATAAATGTAATGATCACACTTGTTGCCTGGGTGTTTGCTGCCTGGCTGACACCTGGATGGGGTCAGAGCACTCTTGTTTCACCAGAGCTGAGACACAAAACGCACAGCTCCCACCACAAACCAAACAGAACACACTTGCCTGCCCAAACTACATCATTCCTCTCTCTGCAAAGGACTGAGAGATGCCTTGTACTGGGGCATATCATCACTCTCCAGCAATTTCCATTAGTAAAGAATACAGAAGGTACTGGAAATCCAGGAACAGCTGTTGATGACGTTTCAGATCACTGGCTTTGGTGGTGAAGAATTTTACATGACCCAGACTTTACATTTTCATAGCACAGCACACCTTCTGTCTGATTGCTGGAAGAAACTATAGGAGCTGGAGAATCTGCAAGAACCTGGGTCAGTTTGCTGTCAGGAGAGAAAAGACTGAAGTCCCTCAAAAGTCTTCAATGCCCATCTCTATGTTTTGAATTACCAGCTGTTGGAGAGAAACAGACTTGCAATAGGTCAAACATTGCTCAGTAGGAACTACAAAAGAGAATCACTCCTACCTTTTGGTGGTTAAATCTAATCAGAGATGTGTGCTTGAGTCCTGGGCCATTATCACTAAACTCTAATCCTCCCAGTTGCCAGAACAAACATGCCACCTCCTAAATGAGAGTTTACGGATCCCTCCACAGCCTACTCTTATCAATTCAGATACGCAAATTTGTTAAAATGACATGGAATTTTTGGTAGTCATGACAGATTAAAATGCAAACAAATAAACATCTCTTTCTTCCTCTCATTGTTATTCTCTTGCTATTAATTGAATGAATTTAACATTCTAAAAGGAAAATGAGCTCATTGTTACAGTTCTGACTGGGTTACAAGGGTCTAAGTTCAGTTTTTCTATCCAGCACAGACAGTCTATAAATAATCAGCCCAAGACCATTAAATTCACATAAAAGTAATCAAAAGATTCTGATGTGATCATAAGTGATCTTGATTAAATTTATAAACCTCTCTTATCTCAGTAATTCTAGGCCAAAAGTGACATTGTACTGTTTGGTTTAAGGCATTTAAAGAACAACATGGGTTGTAGTGGCCCTTTGGTGCCCTTTTTCCAAACTGCCCGATGAACCCTGGCACGGGGGCAGCTTAGCAAGTCCTGCCTGTAGCTTCGCCGCCACCAAAAGGGAACTTGGAGGGTATTTTTCACAAAAGTGCCGCTAAGACAGCGATGGTGGGGGTAGAGAGAGGACCCTGCTGCAATGCTGGAAATGTGGGTTTATTGTTTCATGATGGAATGCAGCCAGGCACAGATGAAATCTGTGAAATCTTCCTGGTGAAATCTTCCGCAGCAGGGCCCCTTTCAAGGCCAGTGCCGTGGCTTTTATGTGGAGGTGTTGTCTTTTACAAGAGATAAGGTTTTCTCCAATAGGGAAAATACAAAGGATGGTACAAAACAAAACAGACAAAAGTTTACACCACTGGGACAAAAGGGGCAGGGAAACATTTGGAAGTTAACCAATAGGGGAAAAAGGGGAAAGGTTTTAGGTGAATGGGGCTTCAGGGGGGTGGGATTCTAACTGGACATACAAACTCCAGGGATAAACCAAAAAGGGGTTTTAAACAGGGGTTACGTGGAACAAACCGTTATACAAAACTTAACAATCATTACTAAACATAAAAAAGCTAAAAAATCACCACCACAGGCTGTAACTTGGCTGTCTACACATCTTTTTTATATTGCAGCTCCACTAAGCAGCTATGCTAAACCTCATCAGTGAGCAGGAGAATGGTGAAACCTGGGTAGTATCATAGAATGCTTTGTGTTGGAAGGGACAAGCTCATCTTGCTCACTGAAGTTTAAAGCTCATCTAGTCCAAAGCCCTGCAATGAGCAAGGACATCTTCAACTAGATCGGGCTGCTCCTGAATGTTTCCAGGGACAGGGCATCTACAGCTTTTCAGGGCAGCCTGTGCCAGTATTTCACCACCCTCATCAGAAAAAATTTAGTCTGATAAAACATATAGCATGCAAAAGACTTTGTAACTCAACTGATTCAGGAAGATACACCCACAGAGGAGAAGAAGGAAAATATTCCGCATTCATGGAAAGGAAAACCAAGATTTAGAGAGGTGACTACAAGCATTATATCAACTTAAGCCTCTTGGGTTTGAACCCCCCCAATTTCAGTAACAAGAGCAGAAACACTCAGCTATGATGTTCTTATCTCCAAAGGAATTGAGAAATTACAATATCAGAAAAACACCAAATATTTACCAATATTTACCAGTTTTATCATTTCCATAGTGGCTTTAAAACAGACAACAAAGTACTTTCCCAACAAAATGGGGTGGGCATTTTTTCCACACAGGTGAAGAGATGGTAGTTTCATCCCATCTGAAAAAAATGCTTGTCTACACTCCAAAAATCTCAGAGCATTTGCCTGCATGATTTATCATGAGTTATTGTCATTCACTGTGGGTGGCAGCAGAGGTTTGGGGAATTCCTAGGAAAAAGAAGTAACTTCATCTCAGATACAGCTTCTCGTGGTTTTAGTCTGCCAAAAAGTGTTTTATAGCATTTGCAAAAAAAGGTGCTGTAGGTAACTGAGGAAAAGAGAACATTTTCTGCAGCTGCTAAGTAATTAAAGTTCTTGCTATCCATTTTACTAGTTTAGAAGCTTTTAAAGACCACTGCAAAATCCATTTACAATTCAGTAACTTTGCTTCTTTGAGGAGCCACGAATCACTCTCTTGGTTTTCTTTTGACAGGGACAGAAAATGAACAAATAGTCTCTAGAATATCCAGGTATATTTAGCTAGCCTACATTCATTTCAGCAGCATGATCTGTGATGGATGTGGTGCTGTGGAGCATGACACAGATCTGTGTGACGGATGCCATTTAGCAGCAGACAGGCAGTCCAAGCTATTTATGAAAGAACTAGTATTGTTCATTGTTTTGCCTGTAAAAATTATACATACAACTCATAGTTGGGGTGTGAATAATGAATAAATCAAGATTTTATAGTTTACTCAGTGTGGCTGAGGAAAATAACAAGACTTGTTTAGGCAGAACAAAGAAACACTTGTGTTCTCCCCATAAATCTCCTGGCTGGTGTGCATGCTGTGGACATTGCCGTGTGGATGTCCTCCTTACAAGACTGTAACGTGACTTGTTGAACCAGGGGATGAAACATGCTCCTTTCACTGCCATGTCTGACCAAACTCAGCTGTTCAGTACAGGAATGGTATGAACACAAAGGCTACAGGGGAACCAAAGGCCTTGCTAGATAGAGATCAGCTCTGAGTCACACCAGCACTTTGGCCACAGTGGCTGATGCAGCCCTGGATTTTACTCAGGTAAAGATATGACACTGTGACTGCAGGAGGCTCTTCCTATATTCTCTCTTGGGAATGCAAGGGTGTGCCTTAAACCATTCTCAAAAGGCAATGCCACAAGTCAGTAATTCTCACACTGGACTGGGTGATGAGGTACTTACCTTGGGTATGCAGATCCAACTGGCCAGGGCATACTCCAGCCTTTCCCTTGGATTGCTGTGTCCAGAGGAAACCTGAGTATCCAGGCAGCCTTACACCAAGGCAGTGCTTGTCCTTAACCTAGAAAACAAGGTATGTGTCAACAGATTTTCTATTATAATAATATTAAATACTCAGCTTTGAAGTAGTTTACCTCCAAACCACGTCAACTCTCACTCTGTTCCCATTTACATTCCCCAGCAAATACCCACTTTTTACCTGGAGAGATTTCTACAATCATTGTGTGTATGATGGTCCTCAAATCAAGTAGTTTAACCTGGTGAGAGCCCAAGGCTTTTCATTCCTACTAGCTCTACCTGTGAGCACTGTGCTTTCACCATCTCCTCCCATACTTTCTAGTAGTTTATTTCAAAATGCTGTACTTGACTATTTTTTTTAAACAATCTATCAATAAGATAAATCAAGACAACTACATAGCTAGAATCTTGACAATAAATGCTGAGGAATTAATAAAATATCTGAGAAAAGACTTTCACATCTGCTAACTAAGATTACACAGTCCAAAGTTATTGCAGTGAATGCTGAAATACAAATTAAATGACAGAAAAATCCCTTCTCATATTGTGGGTTTAAGATGATTATATAGGGTCTCGAAACAGAGATGTTCAAATGCTGTAAGTGTCCTTGGTACAAAATTAATGTCTAAAAACAAAAAAGGCAATGCATCACCATTTTACAACATATTTTTTTTAAATATACACTCCAGTCAGTCTCATGGACAGAAATTCATGGAGACAAATTAATGTAGTTCAGCACTTGAGGAAACTCAGACAGCAGAATTTCTTTGAGATCCCACATAGACAAGGGGTGGGGGACCATCATGCCAAGAGGCAAAATATTAATTTTCTATTCAATGGGAACTGACAAGGAGGAAGACTCAACATGTTTCGGAACAAAAAGAAACATGGAAAGAATGTTGAGGAAGGAAATAGAAAGTTTTGTTCAAAAGACAGGAAAAAGTGCAAAGCACATTTTACAATAAAATTATAAAGAGCAGGTTGACTTTACTGCTCAGACTCAAGGATCTGTTTTAAAAACTGCTGAGTCTTGACTTGTAAATTTAAAAGGAGTTAATTTCAAAGACTATCAAAGGTGGAGCTTATGAGGTTAAGGTCAAGACATACAAAGTGCTTTCTCTCTTTTCATCAACCACATTCCTGAAGATGCGTGCAGAATAAAGCAGCAGTATTGGTACATATTTAACTAGGTAAAAGGAAAATACTGAATTGTTTAACCTTGGTACACTCAAACAATATCAAGATAAGACCTCAGTGACAGTTGCCATTATTTATTGTTTTCCAAGTAATGGAGGTTAACAACTGGAAAGCCACTGAGTCAAAAAATGCTTTAAAGAGGAACTTGAAGACACTGCTGCATTATCTCAACTCATACAGAATCTTGCTTTTAACCACCTCTGATAGCATCCATGAACAGATGGACTGCATCACACTTTTTTTTTTTTTTTTTTTTTTTTTTTTTTTTTTTTTTCTTATGAAAACACCTTCCTATACAGGGATTTAGATCTCTTGGGGAGAAATCTGTGATCCACTGCAGGTTTTAGCATTGCTTGGTGAACAGGCCACACAGCTGGCACTGACTGGGACACAGGGTTCTGGGACAATGCAAACAAGAAGTTTTGTGTGGAGGACACACCTAGCAAAGACAGCATCTTCCAGTGCACTTTAGTTTTGGGAGACAATTTGAAGCACGTGCTAAAGAGATTTGATTTTCAGAGACCAGGCAAGCACCAAAGGATGCCTCAGGAATATATCTTTTTGGCCCCTGAGATTGGCATCAGTGCTGAAGACCAAACAACATGACAAAACCCAGCAGAAATGCACTCTTCTTCACTGACTAAGCAGCACCTTGTTTGTCAGATGCTTGAGAGAAACTCTGCTGCTGTTTGGCTTTTGACTCAGAGTTCCTTTAGCCAGAACATATCCATTGCTGTGACTGCACCACACATCACAAATGGAGTGCACAGTAACGAAGCTGAATGATTGTACAGGTGCCTGGTGGGCAGTTAACAGAGGCATTTTTGTGTGGTGGAACCTCTGAATGCTTGGACTCCAATGCCTCCTAGAGCATGCGTGAATGATCAGCCCTGAGTGGCAGTGCTGTACGAGGAGCTGGGAGCAATTGGCTCGTAAGGGAACATCCCAGATGCAGCCTGAGTGTCTGACAGGAACTGGGTCTGGTGCAAGAGCTTCTTGGGAGAACTGAGGCTGTTGTGGCTGAGGCTGCAGAAGCCAGAGCAGTCACATTCATCTGAGGATCGCTCACAGGCACAGACCGACCTGATTTCTCTGATAACGTGTTCAGAGCCTGACCAGATGGCACTGTGAGTGTAGGGTGCTTATTCTGTAGGAAATCTGTACTTAGCTCCCTTGTGGAGCATCAGCCTGAAAATGTGGAATTAAATCCCTCACACTTAAGGATATTCATCAGTACATGTGAAACACATAGACAGATGCTGGCACAAAGGTTGAATGACAATGTGAACATATCCAGATGCTGAATTTTCCTAGCAGAGATCTCACCACTGAGACACTGAAAACAGAAGTAATTTCTGGGAATTCCTTCTGTGCTGCTCTAACATCAGAAGACAAAGGATGATGGAATAGTTATGTGTTCAAAACCAAGGTAGATTATCCAATGGCTGCTGTAAGTCATAATATGAAAGGCTACTGGGAACCACAGGCATATGTGGATTGGAACCAACACCCTTGCTCCTGCCATTAGGGAACTCTCTTTGCTCCCCAATAGCAATTAAAAAATGCGTCCTGCAGAGCAATTAGCTATGATAAAGATAACTGCTTACATCTAATAACAACTGGCTGATCTGAGGTAAAAAAAGACTGTGTAAGTGGATTTTCCCCTCAAGAGGATTTTCCCTCAAGTGGATTTTCCCCTCAACCTACAAGAGGGACAAAAGAGACAAACTTTGGATAAATTCTTCTCAGAAAAAACTTCAGTAAAAAGTGCCCATGCATCTCACCTGCCTCCACAATCTGACAATATTTTCCTTAAAGTCTACTTAGCAATAACTTTGGACAAAATAGAGTCAGGCAACAGGTCCTCAGACTTGATCCAATCAATATTGACGCCACCATGAATCTGCTACTCAGTTTTGGCAAGAGTTACCTATGTATCTACACAGGAAATATTTATCCTTCTGCTTTTATATTTCATCTGAGTTTATTTGAGATGACATTGCTTATGGAGGAGTGTAGTTTTCCTTGGCAGATGGAATCACAAGAAGTTGCTTCTGTAGACAACACTTTGCATAAAAAGAACTTTTCCAGAGCTAAAATCCTGAATTCCTTGAGGTTATCTGGGCCCTTTCATCAGTTGTGAGCCAGTCTAGAGAGCTGAAAAGTCAACATCAAGAACCCCCATTACACCCTTTGGGATAATATTTTGTATAAAGAATATATACTTTTATTTTTCTTACTACCCAGTTGGAAAAAAAGAGATCACAAAACTTACCTCTACACCAACACTCCCTGTCAGCAGGGATTATTTCTCCTGTGGTCCTGACAATTCGCAGTCATAGTGCCAAAAAACCCAGACTGGTGTTAGCTGGTGGTATTAAGCTGTAAACAAAGTGAGGAGCCACCTGGCTCACTTAATTGACAGGGTCAGACCAGAACGCAACATCTATTTTGTCAGGCATAGAGACATTTCAGAAACATCTTTATTGCAACCTAAAGGCTGTGCAATTTTCTTGATTGACAGCCGAATACACACAAAACCACAAGATACAAAAAATGCATTTGTCAGCTCGGACAAGATAAATTTACTACTTTATATAAGCATACAGTTTGTGTATTTTGCAAAGCCACTGAGCAAATATGTTTCCCTTCCAGTAATGCCAGACAAATCCATGTAGAAGTGAAAGGAAAACAAAAGGAAGAACAAATGCCTGTAAGTGAAACCATGATCAGATGGTAACTCTGTTCTAGCACACTAGGAAATGGCCTGGTACATAAGAGTCAAACTCTGCTGAGGAATACTTTCAAGAGGACACACAGCATTCTGAAGCAACAAAGCATTTGGGCAGCAGTCACAATCCACGCTGAAATTATTTGGAGGTTCCTGCTGTAATCTCCTCAGCCGAGGCTAGGACTTTAGACAAGCAGCATCTTCAACTGGAATAGCCCCCAGCCAGGAATTGAGGGCAGTCTGGGAAATTTAGTGAATAAAAATACTTAAGTCTATTAAATTATGTCCCAGGATCTCTCCAGAGATCCAGAGTATTTCTGTAAAAATTGTGTTATAATGGTCTCTGAGGCTTACGCTTTTGTTATCAGAGGGAACATTTTGCCTGAAGGAGAATTGGAGAGTTTGGAGCATGCTGTTTGGAGGGTGTAAGGCAAATAGGAAAATCATAGAGCTTTTTTCAGACATAAAAGAAAAGGGCTTAAATTCACATTAGAGAACAGAATCTTCAAGCCTGTTAGTGATCTTTATACAGAGCTGGCCATATTTTACAGAGAAAAGTCCTCCTGCAAACAATACCAAAAATGCTTTTTACATTTACTTGTCATTTATATTCTGCAGATCCTATGAGCTCCACAAAACAATAGAAATAAAATATGTTGCCCCCCTGACCAGCAGCCAAACAATGAAACACAGTTCCTTCACCAACCTCCTAATTCAGAGGTCTTGCAAGGAGGACTGGCAGTTCCTTTAGCCTTGTTATAAAAAATGCTATGCATGGTCAGGTCTTCAAAAATAGGATGCTGAGTGTCAGAGCTACCTAATCTCAAAACCAATATGAAAATAAAGTAATAGCAAGCACACAGAAGACCCAGAAATAGGTTCAATTGCTCAGTACAATAGAAACGTTCCCAGAAAGAGCAGGATCCTGAGTAAGTGCCCATAAACTTGACCTTTTGGAATTGCATTTGCCTGCGTGTTACAAGAGACCTCTGACTGCTCCCATTCAACTCCCTCAAATTGTGAAGGGCACCAAAACCATTTCTATCATACTGACAATTATGTTAAGAGAAAGAGTAGTACTATAAGTATTGACAGACAAATTACTATTTGCAATCTGCAATTTGCCCAGCGGCAGAAAAGGTTTCTACTTCATATTCAGTAGAAGGAAAACTGAATTCATGAACAACAGAGTAATTCAGTTTTAAGGACTCTCCCCCAGGCAGAGAAATAGCAGCAATGCAGAGGACAGTGAGGAAAGGACAGAAGATACATTACTAAAGTATCAGTGGATGCTTCAGTTTTTGTGTTATTCAGCCCTTTGGCATTATTCTTAGCCTTTATTTCATGCTCCAGTAAGCTTTGTTTATTGAGGTGATCACACAACTCCGTTGTCTTGAAAGAACAGCTGCCTTCTGGCTTCAGAGAACAGATGAAATCTGATTAGGTTTAATATCTTTTCAGCATGCTCTTTAATAACCACCTGATGACACTCTTTAGGAAGTTAAAAATCAGGCCACTCTGATTCTGAAGTCAGATTTAGCACCCTTGGAAGACATATTGAAAAGCTTACTTGAATCTGGCCCATCACCACTATTTTAATGACCTGTTTATCTAGTTTTTCAGCCCTTTCTAAATGATAAGATTTTTATCATTTGTAGAAATCTACTTCCAAGTAGATTTCAAGCACTGAGCACAAGGACTGCAGGAAAAATCAATGTTTGATGATCACACAAAAAAATCACCTTTGTTAATATAAAATAAATGATTAAAAAAAAGGTTAAATATGCATGTATACTGATAACTAGAAACAAAAGCATCAGCCCTTCACCACCTTTAGGCAATTCAGAAATGCAAACAAGTGCAATTCAGGTACCTCTTCAACCAATTCTTCTCATTCTCTTACTTGAGGAGCTAAATCCCTGCTTAGTGCTGAGAAATATTCAACTGACACAAAGTCTGGTGGCAGCCAGACAAGTTTGCCTGACTCCTTCTGCCAGGTTAACACTAACAAAGGCGCCTTAGTGAAGGAATGAAGAAACAGTACTGAAGCCTTTCCCCAAACAAAACCCAGTGCACACTCATGTCCTATCTGTGAAAGGAGGGTCCTCAAGATACAGAAGCACTGTCAGTTGTGCATGTAGGCAGATGCTTTTCCACCCTCCTCTCAGTCTGCTCATTTTAGCTGTGGAAGTGGTCCAGGAATCACTGGATGGAATTGCTGAGAACAAGGCTTGCAGTATTTCCTTCTTTCTATGAGAGCCTTTTTAAAACTTATACCTATAAAACAAAAATGAGAAAGAGAGCAAATGGAGTGATTTGTTTAATTGGGACTGTGGAGAACAGAACAAAACTTTAATATAAGATGTTCAGCCATGTTTTAATGGGCAGGCTTAGATTAGCAGTGATCTGGAAACAAACAGGGATGTGATGGCAATTTTTTTTTCTTTTCATTACGTTGCTGGAGGTCACTGATTCCCAGCAGCCTATGTTCCCTTTAGTGAGAGTACTCAATCACTCAAAGTTTGCTGCTGCTGGCACTTTCCATAGTCAGATGAAGGTCTTCATAGACACAGGATGGTGCTACTGTCTCTCCAGAGCTTGAATTCTGCAACTGAGACATAAAACAGTATCTTCCCCTTACTATCATCTCATTCTCCCTATTTCCTGGTCAGAAGCCATAGACTGACATTGGCTTGAAGCATTTACTTTCTAGGACAGCAATTGTTTCTGATGGAATGACAACATTCTAGCAAATCAGTGGTTTTTCTTCAAAGGAAGTAGCCAGTGTGGTTATATATGGTTATACATAACCCTCTCCTCAAGCCATGCTGAGCTGGTCTCAAAGTGGCCTTGCAGCTTGCCCATGGCACATGCCCAGCACAAAGAATCGTGCACAGCAGCCCTGAAACAGTCCCTGTGCTTTGCCTGCAGACTACAAAGCAAGTAATATCCCCCTAAAAAAGACAGCACAAGTCAGCCAAAAATCTCATAGCAACAATACAAAACAACATTGGACAATTCTAGTCAAGAACTGCACATTAAACAGAAGAATTCAGCTTTGGGCAGTTGCTGCATTAGGCCCAAGCTTTTACAACTGCCTCTCAGTAAGAGTAGAAATTCAGATCAAGCATTTTGATATGAGCAGATCTGAGGAAGTCATTTGCAGCAGAAAGATGCACCCTATACAGAAGCAAATAAACAGCAATGCCTGACCTAAAAAAGGTCTGGCTGCAGGTAAAGACAGAAGATAATTACAGTAAGCATATTGGAATGCTCAGAGAACCAGGGCAGAGTGTAATAGGACAAGCAAAGATCATAAAGTATTACTGTGTTGCAGCAGAGGAAAGCATTTCAGATTCCCTCTGTAGGAGATCTTTGTGGTGAATTTACAGTTCTTAATGGAGTGCTTGCTTTGTACTCCTTTCTCCCCCTCAGCACAGTACCTTCCATTGCTCTGTGAGAGCAGCATCACTGCACTTCATCCCCAGGAAACAGCAGTCTGCTTTCAAAGGAACATTCTCTTTGCAAGCACTTTTATCAGAGTTTTCATGCCTGTTGCATGTAAAAAAGCCTGAAACACTCTCTATTTTGTCAGATAGCAGAAAGTACTCAGATTGAATAGGAACAGCTGTGCTGATCACATGAAGCCTCAGTAACATGGAAAGGATAAGGATCAGGCAGGCAGCAGCATGTGCAATCCAGCTCAGGCTAGCAGTGACAGAAGCCACCTCTGTGCCTCTGGCATTGCACTCCCCAGGCCTTGTGGGCCAGCTGGGAACCTGCTATTTCTCAAGTACTCTGTTGCTACTACATCTGCTGATTAAATGAGGGGCCCCAGACACCTACAAACCCCTGATCCATAATAATTCTGCAATTTGTTCACTGCTTCTGGTACCAATGGGACTCTGCCTACAAAATAGAACCCATGATTCAGCACTGGGAGACTGGACAGGAAGGAAAGGCTCCAGTTAAAGGAAAACTGTAGAGTAACACAAACATTTCCACTGTTATCTAAGTTATCTAAACATAAAAAAGTAATAAAGCATTTAAGCATTCTAGCATTCAGCTAGAATGAATTTGCGTGGAACTTCAAATTAGTAATTTTATGATTGAAAAATTAGAAATAGGAAAGAAACTATTTTAGATCAAATTCTTTATCTTTAGAGTTTAACAAAACTTAGCAGCTAGACATTTTATTGAATTTAGAAACATTAAGATTTAAAATGCTAAGATTCTAAAGTGCATACTAATGTTTTTATCCTAGGCTTGTCCATGGTCTAGCTTTTTTTCCACTGGAGTCTCACTGAAATCAGGAATATTATGTACTTATACTTGCACAGTCTTTAGACACACATATTTAGGACAAATTCAATCTCAGTTAATTCTTGCTCCTGGTAGAGCTGTGGGTTCAACAATTGGATTTTTGGGAATTTACAGAATCACACTTTGGTTGATCTCTCAAAACATGAAGATGAATGCAGCCACAGATGAATGGTGATGGAATACAGCAGGGCAAAGCCAGGATAATATTTCACTTTTTCAACTGTTCTTATCAATGAGGAACATTGATACTCCTTTAATCAGGCTTCATCATATTTCTCGTGATTGTTTTATACTATCGGCATTAATTGGATTCTAATCTCTTGTAACCTTATTTCTTCCTGATCTAGAAACTCAGTAAGTTTCCTAAGAAAACAAGTTCTCAGTGATACAAATGAAGCTAATATTTACCTGCATGGAAAATTTTGTGAAGTTTGCAGATGGAAAATACCCAGAATGCTGTGATTTCTCTCTAACAATTACCTAATTCATCTAATGAAACCGTAAACTTTTTTACCTTTATCTGCTTTTCTCCTGGGTTTGGGTACTTTTGAGCAGCAGGGTTTTCTACCCTTCTGACCTAATGGTGAAAAATAATACATTATCAGTGGAGACAGGTAATGCAAACAACTGTACATATACAGTGAATGTGTCAGAATCCACAGACATTTTGCTTACTGTATTTACCACTGAAATCCTTGTATGGAGAGATTTGTAAAACAAAGGATTATCATGACTGATTTTTAGATCTCTGCACAGCTTTGTCTCTAGTGTGGAACAAGAATTTATTTGTTCTTTTCCATCATTACTCACAGATACATCAGATACACGGTGTGAAGATTTCTTTATCCTTCAAAATGTCACACTGGCAGGTGATACAATTACAGTTACACCACTTCAAGAAAATATAAAAAATTACCAACAGGAAAAAAGAGCATCTCTGTGTTCGATGCACAGCAGTGTAGAATAAATTGCCTTGGATGGGCAAAGCCACTGAAATATTCCCTCCCCACCACTGCTAAATAAGCGAGCTGCTGACTGCAGTTGGTATAGTATGTGCTGGCTACAATAAAGGGGGGGAAAAAAGGGTTTACTCTGGAGCTGAGGTGGAGCAGAAAGGACAGAGACAGATCATTCCTCATCACCAAAATCTAAGAGGTCAATGTTCCTGGAGATCACAGCTGGCATAGTTTACAGCCAAGGCTGGTGATGGAGGCTGAGCTACCTTATCACCATAATTTAGTTCTGATATAACAGGTTTAATATGCAAAGTACATATATCTTGCACACTCAGACACTTTCACATTGGCCCTTAGAGATAAGGAACAGTGTCCTTTGCACGTTTCCTCCCCACTTTATGACTCACTGAAGACCAATGCACATCAACAAAAATTAAACACTATTACAGGAACTTGCAGGTATTCATTTGTATTTTATTAATATGGGCATCTCCCGTCCTTCCTGGACAGGCTTCCTTTATCAGCCTGAAGATGATAGAAATTCTCCAATTCCCTTTGCACTGTTCCTTAAGTTCTCCTCAAGGGTTGTGGAAAAACCTGAATAAAAAGGAGTAGAAAAGGCAAAGGGAGCAGAAGAGCTCCAAGTACCACTGCTCTAGCAAATAGCTCTACCATTCAGCACAGACTCCAGTAAATGAGAAAACCAGGCAGCTGACTTAACCAATTAGAAAAACAGCTTCCACATGTTTCTCCATGATCATATTTACACATAAAGAAATTCTTAGAAGGTTTCTAGAAAATATCAAGCATGACAAGTCTGCTGTTCCTGACCTTTGGACACCTAGATGTTTTTCCTTATCTCACATTTGTTTGCTACATCTTGTATAAAATACACATTATGAAAAATCATGGTGAGTCTCAGAGATTTACAATATCAAACCTCAAATCTGCACAGGTAACTCTAGACTACACCTCTCAATTTAAAAACTCTACTGAACTGTCCTTCTGCAAATGCACCATGACATCAGCAGAGATGATCCTCTCTTTTCAAGATTTTGACCGCTCCGTGAATTTGGAATACTGCAAAATGGTAACTAAGTGCCTCAAGGTACTACACTGAAGTGTGGAATGTCAGTGGTAAAAAAATCCAACCAATCAACAAAAAAAAAAAAAGAGGAAAAAAAAAGTTTAGACTGATTGCAGGTCAGAAGAGTTACTCTCTCCTGTTTCATTGTCCTATAAAGAACTTCTCATATACTCTGTTGACCTGACTTATTCCTGTTCCCTTGTTTTATAAGGGTAGAAATGTTTTCCATTAACACATTTCCCACTATTGAGAAAATTATACTATTTTTACATTGGTGGATGGTTGGTTATCTACTGGGAAAATACAACAGGAAGTATTTTCAGAAGAGCAGGTTTCAGAACACAGATTAAGGTAAAATAAATCATGCTGTACTACTGGCAATAACAGAGGAAACACTACTGTACAAACCAAAGCACTGATATGCTACCACATTCTGCAGTTTAAGTCCTTTTCTAAGTCCAATCCTCCTTTTCATTGTCAAGCTCTGTTTGTTTCCTTTAGCGTAGTAAATATGAATTTTATATTAAAAAAGGAAAGAACAGGAAAAGAGAAAGCTCTTTTAGAAGACTTTATATACTGTACCTTCTGCAGCAAAGACACTGAGGCACAGAAGACAGACAAACAAAAAGCCATAAAGTGTCAGGAGCTTCATCCTTCTAACTAGTCACAAGATGTTCCTGAGGAGACTGAAGAAATGTCTTGGTCTCCTCCAGCACAACCTCAGCTTTTTATAAGATAGAGCCAAAGGAATGTTATAGTCAGAATGGGTGGAGATTTGGCCTTTGTATTGCACCTCAGCAGATGAAAAGAAACAGCACTTCCTACTTCAAGAAACAATTTACTCACAATCAGGCAGCATAGAGTTCCCTGCCACTCACGCAGGAGCTTGGAGCATTAAAGCACACAGGGATGCTCTGAGGCAGAGTCCTTGTCCCATGCTTCACAGCAGCCTTTCCAGGGGACCTGGTGTGCTCCTCTGCATGCTTGGAAAGGCAGAGAGCACAGCAGAACTGAATCTGTAAGGACAGTGATCAGGGCTTGAAAATGAAACCAGACCCAGGGTGTTTTAATCAAAGCAATTTCCAGTGTGTTGCTACATAATTAACAAGACAGCTGGTTAAGCAACAGATTTCTGGGTTTACTATTAACTTCTCAGTTTCTATTATATCTGAATAATTAAGTTATGGAGGTTCCAGCTAACAGATCAGATTAAAAAGTCATCAAACTCAACATAGTATCAAAGTTCACAGAGTGTACTTTAAAAAAATAAAAAAGAAAAAAAAGAAAAGTCCTTCAAGGAGGGCTCAACTATAGAGTGTGTCTCTTTAAAAAGACAAAAGTTCAGGTTTGGTAGCATCCAATTCTCCCAGCTTAATCTGGTAAGATCTGGGTCTCTAACAACAGAATATGTTATAAGCTATGTAGCCTTAAAAAGTGGGAGCAGTATCTGCAAGCCACCCAGACTTGGAATTACAGCAGGATAGAAGGCTTCACTCTGGTGCACACACTTTGCCCCCAGCCCCAGTTTCAAAGGTTTCCTATTTCAGATTTGGGATTTGTCTTATTTCTTGCACTGCATCAGCAGACTTCCAAATCTACCACATTTAGCCACAAAAGCTTGTTTCTGCATTCTTATAGTAATATCTGTATATCCATATATGGTGAAGATTGCTAATGCCTGACAGCCTTTTTTTGTGTACCAAGGCTAACATTACCACGGTTCAAGATTCAAATCATAGATAGTATTATCTTCAAAGTGCATTATGAAAGCCCTGCCTGGCACTGGCACACCTTGTTCAGCCTGCAGTAAGGCCGTTCACATCCCTGCTGAGCATGTCAGGAGGGACTATTGCAGTTCAGTGTTGTTGTTATGATCTCAGGCTTCTTTTGAATATTGAAACATATGGGCGGGAGTCCTCATTTTATACCTTTAAAGTCAATATTTTTTCTGGTTAAGATGGAATCAAATAATATAAATCCCAACATAAACTGAGCATGTAAAATGGAGCTGGTCAGCCTACTCACAAAGGTTTGCAGAAGATCTGAAATGTCAATAAGGCACATGAAAGTGTTGGTAGGAGAGTAATTTTTCTGCAACATTCAATCACGGTGTCTGACTGAAACAAGGATTTCACTTGGTGACTACAGTATTTTATCTCCATTACACTTTCTGAGAAAGTTCTAGACAAGCTCATGTATTGGGGGAAGTGAGCGAACATCTGTGTGGGGCTTAGTTGCCAGCTAGGGTTAAACCACAACCATACCCAAATAAATTTTCATGCCCTTTTAGCCTTAACTAGAAGCCTCACCTTCTCTCTCTGTGTGCATGATAAGAAACAAAAAATTAATAGAGGAAAGCAACCAGATAAGATGAAAGATAACTTGCAAAACAGAACCTCATCACATGATGGCTACTGACATTTCCAACTATGCTCATTTAAAAAGTGTTGCCAACACCTACCTCACCCCCCCCGCCCCTCTCCATCTTTCTTCTGAAGTATTTACAACATAATATTGGCAGCAGAAGTATTTACAAAGACTTGTTTTTCTAAATGTACATCACTGCACTGCAACTTTCCCAATCATCCCAAGCAAGAAAACAGCAAACGACCTGAACGCCCCACTTGTTTTCTGCGTGGAAGAGGCAGGCTGCTACTTGGTCTCCTCTATCACAACAATCCAAGCCTTCCAGCTACTATGATGGGAAATGAGGCAAACCTGTACAGTCATCACTGCACACCCAAAAGCCCCAGAGATGGTTTGATAGGAACAAGATGCCCATTTTTTCAAGGACAGCAGCTGTTTGAGGAGTTTGTGCTGTCGTACTGTCAGGCTACTCTTGGAATGAGAACAGAAAATCCGAAAACTTTCTAAAATTAAAACACTGCATTAATTTATCAGTATAACTTATTGGGGTGAGGGTATGTTAAGCAATTTATTTGCTTATTTTCACCAATTGAGTTGCAAACCTTTAGAGATTCACTTGAGTAGGTATTGGGGTCTATGCACTATATCTTGCTTACCAGTTTAGAGAACAGAGCTTAGGAAGACTTTTTTCCTCCTAAACTGACTACTTTCAAAAGAAATTTCAGTGCTTTACATCTTAAATTTCAGGCTGTAAAAGCTGATCATTGCTGTGGTTAAACCCTGTAATTCTTAATGCTCTGTTTCATATGCTTCTATAAATGCTAATGTTATAGGAAATGTTAAGCAAACTGAAAATGGAAGACTAGAAGCAATGACCTAGAATTATCTTTAGACCTGTCCTGAGATAAAAGTCCTTAGCAAATAAGGTTGAAGAACATACAAAATAATAAGACAGAACTGTGTCAAGGGATTGACTGGAGACAGGAGATGGAATAAAGACACAGATTACTAAATAGCCTGCTAATCTGTGTCCTTAGAGTCTGTCAGCTGGAAGTTTGAGGCATCTGTATGATAGTCTTCTGTAAGACATTAATTTTATGAAATGACCAGCTGTTGGTGTATGTCTTTCCAGTTGAAAAAAGGCTGGGAAGGAAACTGAGTGCAGAGGTATTTCTGAATAATCCAGGGAAATAAGGGATGCATTCTGAGATTTGCATTACGCTTGCATTAATACCTGGTGTTCAAAAGCCACATAGGATGTCTCTAAAAATCTCAAAGAAAGTACTTTGATTTCTTAATATTAAATTAAGGCATGATCTGGAGTCTTCTTTTGCGGTTCCCAAAAAGAAATTAGATAAACTCTTAAATTTGCAATCTTTATAGAGTCATTACTTCTGGAGGTGGTATACTAATATAAGATTCATTAGTATTTCTAAAGATCATGCCATTTTAAGAAGAATCTGCATTTTGTATATGAAAATTTCCTCTAACCAGGTTTGTGGAAGCAGCTGTTTGTGACATAAGGAGAATAACATAGCTGGAGCAAATGGTCTTGTTAAATTTAGTGCTAAATGAAACTAACTTTTGTGCTGTGAAAAGGCAGGAAACATTAAGAACTTTCAGGATACAAAGTTAATTTAATTCAAGTTATGGTGAATGTAGTTATCCAGGAGCATGTGCTGGGCTGTTTTTGAATGAGGGAACATGGTGTAGAAACGGAAGGCTGTAGTAGCAGTCACTATGTGAAAAGCAGAATGACAACATCTGGGATATAGTAACTGACAAAGATCAGAATGAAGAACGACTGAGGTTATAATTTCTCCTAGCAGTTTATGGTGAGCTGATAAACACTTTGAAGACTGTCCTGGAGCAGGGTTTAAAGCATCTTTGACACAGCCCTTTTAATGAGTGTCCTTCCACTCAGGTTGTGCCTGCAAGTAAAGTCTCTGCAGAGCTGCCAGCTGGTGTGCCTGTGAGCCTCATGTGTGCTGTTCAGGGGGTCTAAGCTCTGTGTTCACTCCATTCTCTTCACGGGTCACTGTCCTGGATAGCTCTAATAAAGTGGAACTTGCAGCTGGTTTTATTTTGCTTGGTTTTAACTTTCCTCCTGCTGGCAATGTGGTAAAGGTGAACAACAGATGCTTCCCCTTTCCCTATTTACTTTAACATGCTCTCACTCTGGTTTTTCAAAGTCTTAGATGTGATGAGGTTTATTTGGTTGCTGCAGGCTCCTAAATGCATAATGAAATGAGGCAAGGGTTCAGGCCAAAGACATTTACATTGGGTGCAGTGCTCAATATGTATGTGTGATGGAAACACTTCTTTCTTGTGGTAGCCCAATCTTCTGGTTCAGGCAAGATGTGATTTAAGAGACTGTTTTTGACAGTTAATCTGCCAGTGCTTGCACTTCCATGACAGGGTGATGAGAGGAGCTTTGTAACCTCATTATGGAGTGTAACCTTCTCATTATGGAGGCAGATCTTTCCCACTGCCTGCTACTTCCCCCAAAATAGGGAAGAAACAGCCACCCAAGCAGGGAAGGTTATCCCTCTTGCCACATACCATGGCTCTAAAGCATTTGCCCTTGTTTCACTCAGCACTTCCTTTTCTTTGTTTTACAGAAAGATGATAGAAGAATATGGAGTCTATCTGTCCTTCCATCCAAAGTAACTACTCTGGCTGCCCATTGCTTAGTTCCAGCACACTTGGTAAGAGGAAGTGGTACAATGACAGAATGTCTTGGCCCACATCTTGCTCTTTTTCCTGAATAGATAAGGTGTTTACTTCAGTTGGCAAACCTCCAAAACAGAAAAGACTGTGCAGATGTCAGCCCCTAGGCTTTTGGAAAGATGTTAAGATTGTTCTTCTGCATATTCATGTCTTTCTTAAAAACATGAATAAAACCTGTCTCTTCTGATAGGAGGTGGTTGCAGAGATAACAGTGTTTTTTCCTGATGCTGTTACTTGGTCACTCTCACCTCTTCCTGGTTATTCTGTACATTGTAGATATGCAGATCATTTCACAGAAGCAAAATTAGTTGGTAACGAAGTCCAGAACTTGAATTAAGTAATTTAGAGGCTGAAGATCTTTGCAGTTCTACAATGGTATGAATTTCAACTCTTCTTCCTGCCACCTCCTACAGAGAAACATTTGAGAATGTTCCATTGTTGATTTTTTGTCAGCTTGCTAAAATCCCATAATCCATTTCAATGCATTGAACACAGTCTGTCCACCAAATCATTTATGGTCACCTCAGTTGTACTTAATGTGACTAGGAAGGAGTAAAAGAGAAAAGACTTCAGCAGCAATGGCTTTTATTTTACGTAGAAATCTGATGGGACAGGAGAACTCTGCTGAAGCTTTTAAGACCCCAAGTTTTGTATGAATCCATCTGTGTATAAGATATAAATGACAGAAGAGTGAGATTTTTGCATTTCACCTCAGCTGGTAGTTCTTCTCATCCCCTTAGGACTCAAATATAATTTGTAATAACATGTGGAGTTTTGTTTTCTAATATTTTCTAAGGTGGGAGGATGAATCTGATCAGTGGCTCTTGCTCCTACAAGTTCTTCAGAAGTCCTGAAAGAATGTAGTGCTACAAGACATGCAACACGTGTTTGGTTCTGCAGTTTGTTGTGTTTTTTTAACTTGTGGCATCATTTTTCTTAGACAAGATGACGATGTATTGCACAGCTTAAGAAGAAAAATGTGATCTCCATATCTGAATGGAGCATTACTACAGTCAGGAATAGTAGGGGCAGTAGATGTGCCAACATCTTGCGCTCAGTCTAGGTGGGATGAGGCAGTGATTTTAGACTTGCATGCAGTAAAGGAAGACCTGTAACTCCAAGGCCATGACCTTGATACAAGTCTCTATTGTCATGGCTCTGCTCTCATCATTGCAGTGGTGCTGAGTTAGTGTCTAGGAAGAAGTCTGCTACTTCCACAGATACCCAGACCACCATGCAATTTATAACAATGTAAGATTGGTATTTTTCATGGGAGTTAGATTTAATCATGGATTTTCCAGTTAAAATATTAATTAAATGTTTTCCGTGATAGTGGTTAGAAGCTTTTTGTTTTCTTCCCTATCCTACTTTAATTTTTTGTTGACCAACATTACAAGAATGTGATGTCATGCTTTTTCTTTAAAGAAAACTGTGATAATTAAAAAAACCCCAGTTTCAGTAGTTCTTTTTGGTGTTCTGCACTAGCAAGAACACAAAATATAATTATGTAATACATAATGTATTACAAGGTTGCTCATTCATACAAGGAAAAACAAATACCGCTATATTGCACTAAAGGTTTAGCTCCTGTGCACAAGCTCATAAAAGAAATGCCTTACAGCAGTACTAAAGATTTGTTCAGAAGCTTAATGACGTCTGCAGGAACACACCAAGTGGTGTCAAAACTGAGTGAAGGAATTAGCAAAGATGGTATTTTCTGGACCTATTCCTATTCATCACTGGCAAAGGAGAGGTAGTTAGATCTAAAAGCCATCACTCTCCAACATGTTTGGTTTGTGTTTCAACAGTGTCAGTTCTGCGTGGTATTTGGTAAAATGGGGTGGGTGAATGCTGGGCTAGTGCCCAATGTCACACCTTGTGCCATGAGGTGACATGAGGTGGTGACATGCCTGTGCAGCAGCTGCCACTCCAACACCAGGTGACAGGTGTGAACAGCCATGCCCATCATTGCCATAGACTGATGGATTGTTTCCTGTGTTGCAAGAGCCTATCTTGCTTTCCCCATCTCGCTTTCTTAACCATGACTAAAGGTCACTGAGATGGCTGCATATTGAACTAAAAATCCAGTTCTTACTTGAATACTGTCTTGAGGGGTTATTCAAATGCATTCCCCTTTTTTATTTCCAGATGGTCTATTTCAAAATTTGAAGCAAACTTATGGCAACAATTTCTGAATTCCAAGTTTGCTATAAACTGAAGTTCAAGGAAAATCATGCTGTATTCTTGCATTATTTCCAAATATTGAAGAGTTTAAAAAAAAAAAAAAAAAAGGTTCTGTTCTTTAATGACAGCAAGAATAGGAAGGAATAATCTTTGTCTTGGGACTAATTCAAGTCACATAAAGACACCAGGCATGCCCTGTTACTGTGTTATAGGTGAACTATTATAAAGGTTTTATGAAGGTAAGTGCATATTACCTGACAGCTTTCAGCAGCATTAGAGATAGGGCAATCTGGATGAAAATTGCAAAGCTAATTACATTCAATAATTTCATACTGCATTCTGCTATGCACACGTAAAATACGTGTGTCAGCTGGATGTGGCCTTCTTAATAATACCAGCTGATGGTGAAGAACACCTTCTTAGGAAAATAATTGCTTTATATTCTTGATAAAATTGAAGTAAATGATTAAACATTATGTAGCTGCTTATTTAGATCATGATTTAAAAGAATTACTGGAAACATCATGAAAATCTGTAGAAACCAGCTATAATCAGTACAAAGATCAGAATTTAATTAAATTGTGGACTGAACACAATGTTAATGTCTTCAATGTTCTTTGGCACACATACTCAAGAATTACTGTAGGTGGGGAATTTTTAGCCAAATTCAATTTACGTATCGATGAGTCATGGCTGGACCTGCAAAAACTCCCAGTTGTGTGATTGTTAAGTAGGTCTGCCAGGTGTCCCTGTCAGTAGTGCTGCCTTTAGATTTTCAACTCCCATCAAATTAGAGCTGTTTTAATTAACATATATCTTAAGTTTTGACTTAAGACTTCAAATGTAAAGGAACAGTTCATTTTTTTCCCCTTTTTTGAAGACCAACACTAGGAAAATACTGCTAGTGCTGTAATCTCATCCACAGAAGTCACACCTTTCCACAATATTGAGCAAAATGATGCTCATGTTTCTTCAGGCACCATTTCTCTAAAGGTTATTAGATTTCCTGTTGGTCTCACTTTCTACACAAACATCTCCCATAAGCAGTGTGTTGGTTTCTACATCTCATTATTCCAAACAGTCCAGAATCCCTCCCTTGGTTCATAGTCAACTTTGAAAACTTCAGCCTCAGAATCTAGACAAAAGGTCTTTTGTAAGTACAAATGTCAGAATTTTAAGACAGCTCCCCATACATTTCATATTTTGAGGACAAGCACATTGCTGTGTTCCGATTCAGTCAAAGTATGAAGAAATTAAGGGCATCAAATTGCTTAAAAAGATAAAAACTCTCTGAACAGGCTACTTACAACAGACATGATCCAAAGATTTCTCCCTTCTAAGAACTACAGATGTCCCTCCAGCTGTAACAGTGCCAGGATCTAGATCATGCCTTGTAATCTTTGGGCACAAAGGAGCTGCAACAAGGTTCTTCACAATTCATTCTTTCTTCCCTCTGTTTGAAGAGTCAAAAACTGCGTGTGACAGACAAAACAGCACTGGCTGCAACAAGTGGCCAACAGGTTACACCGAAAGAACCACTTCAAGTGTACCCAGCATCTTCCAGCTGGGAAACACCCCCAAAAAGGTGCTAGCCAGTGAAAATGAGAACCATTTTTGCATATTTGTTTTTACAGAAGAATATGTATTCTCTTACAAAGGAAATTTTAACCATAACCAAAAAAAAATATTTATAGTATTCTTCACCAACCTGGTATTTCAGGGGTACTAAAGTATTTCTGTTGATGTAGGAAAAGTGAGAGTAGTCAACTTGTGAGGCTAGAATTTTATTGTTCAGAGGTCAATACATAAACATAACATATTTACCAGAAACTGAAAATATGAGCTGCTGACATTATGTCAAAATTTTCATGGCCCAAAAATTTCCCTTTTATTCCAACATCTAGCAACAGAATCTGGAAAATATAAATTTTTTACTGTTAAATCAATTTCTCTGTTAGGGAACATTTCTTTTAGACCAAGTTTAACATATCAATTTGGAGAAGAATTAAACAGACTAAAGCGCACAACAGTATGGCAAATTTATGATCTGGGGTGTTTACAGCATGCCACCCTCAATTCCCAGTTTCTGTGCCAATTGTACAAGCTTCCAAGAGATGACCACTAGGAGCTCTTCTGGACAGACCTTCATCCGCAGCACGGGAATTTAGCCACCAGAAGAAAGACACAGCTGTATTGCTATTCAACAGTTTTATAAATCTAGTATGAAAATAAGCTAGCTATTATAGCCAGTCAACACTAAAACAAGGAATTCTCATGTGTACTTCCAGAAGGAGACTGAAGTTCATATGGGACAAATGCTGCATAGTTCCCACATCTTGTCTCCTCTACACTTTTTGGTCAGTTAAACCTGTCAAATCCTGCTTGAACAATTGCTTAAACTTTTCTGAAATTTCTGCCCAGGTCAAAGTCATGATTGCATTTAGGGCCATATGCAATTTATTCAGTTCTTCTGAAGATGTCACCAAAACAAAATTTATGAATGTAACTGAAAATTGATGCATCTAATTAGCATTTCATGAAGTAGCTTATACTCCTATCTGCCTATGGGACACCAGTCCAAAAATCACTTCCTTTACTATGCAACAACAGCAAAAATAAAGAAAGTAAGAGCTGAACTGCCATCTAACCCCTTAAAAAGCAGGTAGGATTGTTTTATTAATGTATTAAAAATAATTTACTTTCCCAAAATAATGTACAATTAGAAGCAGTTCAGGCTATTTTAAACACAGAGCTGGAAAGTGTTTGAAGAAAAACTAAGACTGAATCATATTGCACTGAACCAATATGCTGAAATGCTTTAAAATTCTCACTTGGAGCATTACTGCTTTAACCATGAATGTTTATTTAATATGTGCACTAGGTAGGCTGTCAGACAGTTGCAAAGGTGAGTCTCTGTTTACTTTTTCCTGCCACCTCCACCACCTGCAAGCATGGTGGCCACCCGAATGAAGATGTTCAGTGTATCGGTGTAGATACCCAGGCATCTAGGACACAAGAAATCACAGTTAATACTGTTTAACAGACACAGAATTATTTGGTGTTTCACACCGTTACATTTCATTTTAAGGGCCTGCATGAACTACCTTTACAAAACCCAGCTATGACTATCCTCAGTGCTTGGTATGTCAAACACCTGTATTTTGTTCTACCACCTCTGCCAGCAAGAGTTATTTACAGAAATCCCGACACAGAGTATACTGCTCTCATACAAAAGCCTCTGCTTTTATACTGAACTTCCATCTGTTTATCTCCAAGAATTTTAAAGATCAGTATTACTACACTTTAATTAGAATAAAATAAAATCAAGGAGGTAAGAATTCACCTAGGATCAGACAGACATTTACAAGAAAGTTACCTGTTAGTGAGACTTGGTCTTTACTGAAGAGTCAATCCTTCCTTCCCTATCACACCATTGCGGCTTTTTTATTTAGTGACAAAGACTAATAAATATTAAACGACTATGGGAAGATTAACTTTTTTTGTCTCAGCTGATACTGACAGTCATTTTCAGAAAGCAGCTATAAATTCTGCCAGCAATGCTTTAGAAAACAAAAATATATTTTAGAATGCATTGCTGGAGGCATGTGACACTACACACTCACTTCTATTTCTCACAATTCTCACAATGATTTCAGTTTTAACTTCAGTAGCTGTTTTCTCACAGTTGTTTTCAAATCCTCTGATTCTTCACATTTAACAGCAACACACTTTTGAACAATAAACAAAAGGCTGTTTTTAAAGCATACTTCAATCTAACTTGAGGCCAATCCTTACACAGACACTGTGGGCAGCTGTAGTAACAGAGATCACTTACGCATTGATGGGGTCGTATTTAGCCACTCCGTAGACAGGCAGAGTCTCCGCCCGTTTGACCACCAGCTGTGTATCATAGAGCAGGAACATGCTGAAGAGCACCAAGCCACCATACACCGCCACCGAGTACAAGCCGGCACCAAGAGCAGAGGTGGGAGGCAAGAACATGGATCCTGGAGAGCAATGGACAACAGTGTTAAAGGAAACTGTGTGTATCTGCTACTCTGGGTTAGGTCAAACTCCAGTCACTGCAGCACACATTTTTCAGTAAGCTTCAGCTCTCAATTTGTGGTGTGTGTTTGATACCGAGCCCTTTAGCTTTTACACAACCTGATCCGTTCATTCTGAGCACCCCAGGGAATTGTGCATTTTTCTCCACGTCAAAGTACCTGTGACTACAACAATGACTAAAACACATGAAAGAAAACAAGTGGGTCAAGAACTAAGATCACATTTACTGACTTCCCTACTCACTGGCAATATCTAAAATATAAGGCGCCCCTCAGGGCTGTCAGACTAACATCTGCTAGGACCATAACTTCACGTTTGTTTTCAAGAACAAATATGAACAGAGCATCTTCTGCTGTGCTGGAGTTGCAAGGGCTATATTTAAGGCAAATCTTCACTGGGCAGACCAGCCTGCATCTAACTGTGAGCTGCACCTTAGTAGCTTAAATTTATAGCCTACTTTGAATGACAGTATTGAAACAGTATCTTACCGATTGAAGAAACAATAACAAAGCCTAAGCCTATGCCAAGTGGTGCTCCCATGTTCAGGAATTTTTCACTCGGAGCACACATGGCCACAGTTGAGAGCCCCCCGACGATACCAGCAGTGTACCAGGCAGCTCTGATCAGCAGAGGACCACCCAGAAAGGCCAGAGGAGCCACCACTGCACCCATGACACCTAGGCAAAGCAAAACAGAACATATGTAAGACTTGAACACCACGTGATGCCAAACCCACTTGATTTTTTCATCTCCAGTCAGATGGCATAGCTCAAACTAATCCACACATGACAAAACACCAATTGTTTTGATTGTGCTCTTATCTAGAATGGAGCAGCCTTAAATTCCATGATGTAGCTTTATCTATCACCAGAATACTTCAGGGAGCCAATCTTGGGAAAAAAAGACTAACAAAAGACAACACATTGATTGGTTTGTAACAGAGCTGGTAAGAAAAAATATTTAGCATGGACTAATCAGCTACATAATAGCATCAGGAGCATGCAACACTGAAGAGCAGTACAGATTTCTGATACAACGATCAATAGGCAAGTAACTCATATTTTTGCTAGAGACCTGTAGGAAACGTGCATCTAGCCCATTAACATCCCATTAGGTTGTTTCACTTAATAACAAACACTACGATAAACATAATTTCTTCTTGGCAGACACGTTAGCTCTAGAGAGGCAAATGTAATTCCAGTGCCCAACATCCACACGTCTCTTCTGAACAACAAACTATTCCCAGCAAAAACAGATCTGAAAAACGAGAGCCATTTTTATTTGAAGTATGCATCATTTGTGAGAAATTGCTCTGTACTCACAGCTTAAACACCTGATGGACACACACCTCAAAACTAAACTAATACTAAAATATCTTTTTTTCTAGTCAGGTTTTCAAATACCTCTTATCCTGCACAGCTGAATGGTTAGTGTAGGCAAGAGCACTTACAGAAGTGGTAGCGTTAGAAAGCAGTCATAAAACCAAAGCAGCCACGAAACCATCTAGTTCTACTCAATGTGAGTATACATACCTCAAGTTTAACTTGGGCATGACTAGGTTCTCTTAAGGACACTTAAGACATCTTCCCCTGACATTCAGGAGCTCTTGCTGATCTCTAAAAATCTCAACTCCCCTACAGCAGCATATAAAAATTTGCTTTAAAGCCAGAGTTTTGTTAAAGTAAGCATCTGGTCACACTGAAGCAACAGATATCTCTACAACGAACACTAAAACCACATACCTGAATGCATCATCCATGCTGCATGTTTAGCCACTGGATTATTTTCATAGGGTATGCTCCTTACCAACATTCCAGCACCAATCATGGCTGCAAAAGTTGCACCAATTGCCTGAAGAAACAGCATTACAGAGCTCAAATTAGCACACGGGCATGTGGTCTCTGTTGTAATCTCCGAGTCTAAAAGTCAATACTGACTCTGAAAACAGCAACGTAATTCACAACTGAAGTATTCACTGATTTTACTCCTGTAAGGTTAGTCAAATCTTTGCAGGTCTTAAGCTTGCAGTAATTTTCATTTATTTTCACTCAGTTTTCTAGAAATCAAAATTTAACCATCAAGTTGGAAACTCTCCTGGCTGTGTAAAAAAAGAAAACGAAAGCCTATGGTTCTGCCCCTCACTTTCACTAAGGTACCTGGAATATGTTAGCCTTCCTTCTTTTCTTATACATTTCTCCACCCCAAACCACCACCTAATTTATGGGCTTTTGCTACCAATGATTTTTTAACCTCAGTGCCTCTTCTTACTCATGGTTTCAAGCAGAACCATTCAACAACTACCAAACTGGTCAGAAGTGTACAGCTTCCATCACCAATGCTGCTTTATCAAACTAATCTCCCCGTGTTATGCAGGTGTTGGCATTTAACTGGTATTATTTCACTCCACTCAACACACTGAATACCTGCTAAGCCTACCAGTATTGCTTCATCCTTGGCAAACAGGAGACAGTTTTTAAAGTGCTACACAGGAGAGCACAGGGAGGAGTAAGAATGCATAGGGTAAGAATGCACCTCAATTTCTTTTTACAGACAGCAATAGAAACTGTGCCATTAGCTTTAGGTAGCTATTTCTAAAAGGTTCTTACATGCATATAAACAGCTGATAAGGATAGCATAGCCTTTTTTCGCTCGTGTAGTTTGTCTTTGACAAATCATCAAAGCAGTATAGAAAAAACTTGTTAGAATGTGACTAGAATCACCAAAACTCACATCACAAAATATCATCAGGATACCTGAACAGTCTTTATGGATAAGGACACTAATGTAGGTTAAGTTTTGCCTTACTTTCTACCAAGTACTCCACAAGTACTCGTTTTTGGGGTTTTTTTAATATCCACCATCATTTGGGGGCATTTCTCAGCAAATGCTTTTATTTTTATACGAAAGCTTACCAGCCAGGAGCCCTTCGTCATGAGGTTCATGAGTGCAGGAGATCTGCTCACTGCTACAGCAGACAGAGCTGTCATGCCAATGCTGCCTGCGAAGTACATGTATGTAGACTGAATTCTGTCCTTCACATACTGTGGCCAAATACTGAAAAATAAGCAGTCATACAGAGCAGTTACCAGGTTCAGAATGGAGAGCAGCTAAAAACACAATCAAGATGTTAAGTGCATTCACAGCCATGGACATAAGGGAGGTTTCATAATAGTGATGTGGTCTACCAACTTCTGCCATGAGTTTACAATGGGGATTGAACTTGCCAATCTTGTTGATTTAATCTAATGTTAACTCAGCAGAAACACTGAAAATTACAAATAATGCTAACTATAATTCAATTCTAAGCAGGAAGCATGCATGGAAAACAGAGTAATAAATGCTTTTAATTACAGAAAAAAAGGAAATGGTGTGTGCATATAACAATCCACTTTCAGGTAAAAGGTCTACAGAATGTGTACTGGCACTAAGCAGCCTGCTGAGCAGCTCACAAATTGCTGAGTCACAGTGCTTGCGGTTATCTGACACCACAGCACACAAACGTCATTCTGAGAGCTCTAACAATAGCAACAGACCTTGACATAAGTGAGTTTCTGCAGTATCATTTGCTCATGCTACAGACAAGGAAACTTTCCCTGCTAACAATAAATTTAAACAGAGTGCCCACATTTTTTCCCACTTCACTCTTTTGACCTGTTATTCAAGGCTTGCACAGAAAAAAACTAGACAGAGCTTTATCTCTGACAAGCTTCTCACAGACACAAACAGCACATGTTCAGTATGAATGCAGACTGCCACTCCCTAATATAAATGCAAACTAAAGCAAAATGTCCCCAACACACATTTCTCCCAAGCCCATGCTTATTACTACCCATCTTTCAAGTCTAATTTTACCATCAGCCAGGATTTTTTTTTGAGCAAGAAGCAATTCACCGAGGTTTTAAGAACACATTTATTAGATCAAAGCTTATGCCAAGACATGGTGTTTAATGGAGACTTTTTTAACAGCTCTGTTAAAGTTTAATGAATGATCTCATAAGAACACCAGGGAAACTGGTCTTAGCAATGCTTTTCAGAAGACCACACTTCCTAAGTTATCTGGAGCACACCTCATAAGACAAGTTTATATACTCTTCACATTAGATTAAGCAAAACAAACTCCTCACTCAGGTTACTACCCACTTAAGGCTAAATAATTCTAATCTTGCTTTAAAAACCTACAGAGACATAGGTGGGGGTTTACTCTTCAGAGCTTAGAAAAGCACAAGCTGAGTGTATAGTGGGTGATAGCAGCCAAAGAAGAGACAGATAAAGAAGAGATTTGCTTCATTAAAGAAGTAAACCATCTTACTTACGCAGCCCTTTCGATAGCTCCAAGCTCACTGGACATGCCCATTCCATAGTAGCAGAGGGCTCCCAGGCCAACAGCAGCCCCTCCAGCAACAATGAATTTCCCCAGACGATCAGCTGTATAAAGAAATAAAAACCACACACTCTCACTAATACTTTTTTTTGTAAAGTTAACAACACCCTCATGTGAATTTTGATGTATCTGCAGTAGCTGCCCCACTTTACCCCTCCTTCTTAAAGCTTCATTTAACTTCAAGAAAGTTCACTACCAGTTTCAGTAGTGACAAACACATTCCTTTCAGGCAGTTTTAAGTTAAGGTTCAAAGATTCTCAATATTTAAAGCAGAGCTCCTCTACCTTTAAGTGCAGTTTCTGCAGATGGCTCAAATGCTGCTTCTTTCACTTCCTGGCCAAGTTTTCCACGCCTTGTACCAGTTCTTACTCTGCTGGCATAACTCTGTTAGATTCAGAAGTAACATAAGAAATATTTATTAAAAAAAAATAGAAAATAGTCTTATCAATGGGCTACACTTAAAACTGTTAATTAATCTCTTATTAATCTGTGCTTACCTTCATACATATCAAGCAAGTGTGTTTAAAGAAAACAAGTGAATGTTAAAATTTAGGAACCTTTGTGAAAAGCACTCACATATTCTAGAAATATAGAATCAATGCAGTGAATTCCAGAAGCTAGAATTTTCAGACTGCATTTCTTCTACTTTAGTCCCACTGTACTAAACATTGCCACAAGCCTCTTTGTTAAATATAAAAACATAATTGTTACCTTTTTTGTTTTGTAAAAAAGTGTTCTGCTTTCTATGCTAAAACACTCTTCATGCAAACACTTCTCTGTAAAAAAAAATTCTTGCACAATACTTATATTTTACAGATACTAAAGCCGGAAAAGCAGTACAATTTTTTTGCTTTCAAGTCTAACCTTGATTTATAGAACAAACCTTGAATAAAGACCTAGAAACTCAGTATTTTTAAAGTCAACAAGTTCCAAGTAATTACAATATGCTGTTTAAAGTCTTAATAAGTTGCAACAGCAACGCAATACACATATCTAAGTTCAAAAACAACTTTTGAAGTTTTCTGAGCATTTTTTACAGGAATTTTTAAATTAAAATTCCATCTGAGCAGTCAAGGACTCACATCAAGCTGTGAGTTAGTTTCAACACTGAAATACAAAACCTACAAGCATTACTCTCATCAACCATTAGAACACTACAATTCAAGGGGTTTACCAGAGTTTGGTTGTGTTTTGCAGCTAATGAAATCCAGCCCAATGCCAGAAAACTCGCATACAAAAAACCCACCAAGCACCTACAAACTTAGAATGCTTTAGAGGAAAATACACAGGAGGTGAAGAATTTGCCACTAGCACTTTCATCGAGAAGACAGAAGAGCAGCAACAGCCCCTAAAAGTTGAGAGTTGAAGGTCTGTAACATCCTCTCTCAACGAAGAATAAACAGTGACTCAGGATAATGACTGTCTGTTTTTTAAAAATGCTGGTTAGATCTGTGATTGTCCTGCCATAGCTCAGAGATTGCTCTATCCTAAACTACAGCTCTAAACACATATTGGGACTAAAATAATTGAAAAGAAAGTGTCTATTTTAATGTTATATTTAAGACTCTGGCTTGGGAACAGGGACACAGGACAAGAATTTCTGTTACTCCTACCTTACCTAGTAAGGCCTGTCCATCCCTAAGTACCTCTTCTGAGCTCTTTTGGCCATTAATTTCAAGACACAAGTCAGTCATTGAAACAGAAGATTTCATTTCAACTGCTCCAAACTCCTTGTGTTTTGACTGGATAACATTCTTCCTTCACTAAATTAGAGCAGTACCTCAAACAAGCAGAAGGCTCATGCTCATTCCCATCAGGTACTCCATGCAAAGTGATTCTTTAGGCAATACACTCAACCCTTTAAAATGTGTGCAGTCAGGGCCATCTGAAAGAGACTTTCCTTACCTGGCTAGGCTGCCACAGCCTGTATACTTTTATACTGGAGCTCCTCAAGGCTGGGGAAGCCTGAGTGATGGTGGGGCGGAAGGTCTGGCATGGCAGTGCCCTCAGGCACACCAGCCTGGCAGCCAGCATGGTTGCTGAGATAACACACTCTCTTCCTGCAAATGCACGAGAAAATGTATTTTTCTGTTTTATTATGTGGTTTTCAGACAAGGTACACTTACTACTTATTCTCACCTACAACAGAAGTAGTGAAAAAACCCAAACCAATCAACCAACCAATTAACGAAAATCTGTAGTAAAAACAATATTATCACTGAAGTACTGTAATAGGAGGTAAACCTGTCTTAAATACACAGTTTAACCTTGCTTTAGCTGTATTTGTCTCCCACTTCCATCAGAAACTTCTCTCACAATTTACTCAAAAACACAAACACATACCACTTTTCATATGCTTACATTAAATCAAGACTCTTTATGTACTTATGTTTGAGTTACTTTGGCAACTAACCTTTGTTTTGAGGCACAACACTGCAGGACTACTCTGCTCTCCAAATTAACTTAAAACTTCATGTAAGTATAAACCCAAATGAGCAAACAGCACAATATGTATGGTGGAAAATACTCAGAAAGAGATTTTAAGCCAGCCTTTAAAGAATCAATTAGCTTTATGGGCACAGCATTCAGTCAAGGTCACAGCCCAGAAGACAGGTTCTGAAAACAGTGACACCACTCATGGGTAAATCGACAGCACCAGCAGAACCAGCCTGTGTGTTCCACTGGCAGCAGGAAAACTGCCAGCTCACTGCCACAAACGGTGCGCATTATACAAAAAACCCCCAAGGCCCTGGAGTCACTCTAATGTCCTTTAATTGCAATTACACACAACCTCTGATATCACACAACACTCAAACTACCAGTGCCTTTTTTCAAATGACTGGTCATACCTTACGTGTGCAATGATCAAAAACACTAAGAGTGTTCTAAAAAAAGGCCGGTTTAAACACGGGTGAGAAACAAGCACGCACAGCACTGGACAGCTCGCGTTTATCACAGAGGAGTGACAAAGAATACAATAATCCTGCTGCTAGAAAGTCACTTTGCTCTGCAGAGCAGTTATGAAACGCTACTTTTTTAACGGGAAGTACTTTACGAGATACATCCTGACTGTGCCACTAAACGCAGCTCTCCCACGGGGATGACACGGTCTGCAGGAACTGACGGGGCCGACTCGGCGATTTTAACTTTCCTTTTTGGAAACTGGCATTTAGAGCAAGGTAACTTCAAGAGCTTTATCAAGAGCAAGGAGGGCAGAGAGCTAAAAACAGAACAACATTCCCCCATAGTGACTGGCAGCAGCGTAACGCAGCGCTGTGGAATCACTGTCGCACCACAGCGCGCAGAAACCACTCCCAGCCCCGGCAGGGCGCCGACCAGCACCCGATTCAGCACGGGCCGCGTCGGGCCCTCTCTCGGTTTCGGCCCACGGTCTCAGCCCGGCCCAACCCCTACCCCCGCACCTGCCCCGGCCCCGCGCGGTCCCGGCCGCCTCCTGCGCGCTCGCCCCCGCTCCGCC
>VWYP01005104.1:0-85378 GCA_013400435.1 Pycnonotus jocosus | reverse complement strand
GCCCGCGCCCGCTCGGGGCCGTGCCCGCGCCCGCTCGAGGCCATGCAGGAACAGACGACGGTACGGACTTGGGATGAGAGCGATGTATCGGTAGGGCAGCGTGGATGAGTGCTGTAGGAGTACAGCGGTACAGTGCCCGCCCGGCTCACGGCCTCTGCCGCCTCTGCTGCTCGCCACCTGTGAATTTCAGGCTTGTCCTTCCCAGCGTGTCAGATAGATCAGCGTCTCCTTCCCTTACAGCACAGCCCTCTAGAAGCGGGAGGTCAATCTCCCTCCCCGTAACCTCTTTGGAGTGACACCTCTCTTCCTTGTGGATGTAGTTCATACTTTAAGACTGGTGTTCATATGCCCGATGTGCACACCATGAGCACAAAAATCAGGGTTGTGTACGTAAGTTACAAAAATGGATGCTGCCAGCTCTAATCCCAGCCTTGCAGGAGCGCTCCACAGCCCTTCCTGGGGATAAACATTTCGTTTTGGGCTAAACAGTTTCTCTACTGGCAGCTTCCTTCCAGCCTCACTCCAAATACAGCTCTGGGGTTTTTTCCAAGTTTAACTCTAATCCTAAACTGAGCCTTAGGAAGGACAGAGTAGCACTTCCCTAGACTATCAAATCCTTAAATTGATATCAAATTTTGCTTTGGGAGCCCCTTTCCAGCTCTACTCCAGCCGCAGCTCTCTAGTTTCTTTCAACCTTAACACTACATATGGCCAAGGTTCTTTGCTGCCAAGTAAAACAGACTGTGAAGAGTCTTGGGCAGGATCAAAGACAAATATAATAAAAAAGATGTGTTTAATATAGAATTAAGTCCAGAAATAGAATTAGAGTTACAGATACGCTTTTGAGAATTGTGGTATTAGCCTTTCTTTATCTCAGAGCCTCCTTGTTTAAACTATAAGAAAGGAAATACAGTGACCTGCTAGTTCACAAAATGGAAGTCAAGATAAGAGAGATCAGATATGGAAGAGGTCTGAAAGTGCAACGGCATGTAAGATCTTGAGGAACAATCTGAATTTAGAAGAATGAAGCAGAAGAATACATGACAGAAGGGTGAAAATTCCATCAGAGGAGGCCAGACCTGCTGGGGTTTGAGATCTGATTCTTACTCTGACACTTGTTTGCTTTCTGTTGGAGTAAGTGAAAATCCAGATAATTGGTGTCTGTAGTGTTGAGGTCTCCTACAACACAAGAAAAAAAGAAAGTCAGTTTCAGGCCATGAATATGTTGTTTATTAAGAGACTTGTAGTGCTTATTTCAGAGTTTGTAACACTCTATAATTGTTAGGTACTAAAGGATTTATTATAATAATTAATATTTAAATTTTTAATTAAGTTATTATTAGTAATTTATGCAAGGAATCAAACTTATCTCTTTTACTACAGCATATAATCATGTAAAGAACTCTCCTGAGACTTTCAAATAAGATGCTCATCTCAGCTTTTCCCCAAACTGTTTCTTAAATAGATAATTTTGTCAGAAGCAACTGAAATCTACACAGGGCCCACCCTGCAGCAAACTCAGCTGTAGAAGCCTTCTCACAGAAATTTGCCTGCTAAGAGATGCTCCTTTACTTCTCGATAGTGAACACCTGTAAATGCTCTAGCTGGCCAAATCCACGTGTGAGCAGAGCAGCAGTGGCCTTTGATGTCCTGAGGAGTTTCTGGGGTGGAAGGAGCAGGTTGGATCCCGTCTGGGGGTGCCCCTGCACCTCTCTGTGGGGCAGGAAGGCGATGGCTTCCGTCCCTGTGCCAGCCGGTAACTGCTGCCGAGCTGTGCTTCTGCAGCGCTTGGAGCTCCTGCTGACAGGAGCAGGGATAACAGCGGGATAACAGAGGCTTGGCGGGGAGACGGCAGCCAAATGCGCACATAAAAACTGGCTTTTAAACTCCAGAGCACCGCTCCTTCATGCACCGTGTTCAAATTCTGACCCGGTGCTGTTCAGCGCCCATGTTTAGCGGCGTGGATGATGGTACCCTCAGGTTTGCAGTGGTACAGAACTCGAAAGGTGGCTGTGCTGCCATCCAGGGGGACTGGCCGGAGAATGGGGCAAACAGGAATGTCACGCGCTTCAGCGAAAGAAAGTGCAAAGACCTGCAGATGGGGAGGAGCAGCCGCATCCGGCAGCACGGGCTGGGGCTCTCCAGCTGCAAAGTAGAAAGATGCAGGCACACTGGAGAGGGTCCACAGGGGCTGCCAAGTACAGGCTGGGAAAGGTGGGGCTGCTCCATCAGGAGAGAGCGCTTAGGGCACTTTATCAACGTGTAAAAATAGCTGGTGGCAGGGAGCAAAGAAGCCAGACTCTTCTCAGTGATTTCTGGGGACAGGAAAATAGGCAAGGGACCTAAACTGAAATGTAAGACTTTTTTTTGAGTAAGATTTTTTTTAATGATTTTTTTTCTTTTTTTATTGTAAGAGTGGTTGAGCAGTGGGACAGGTTGCTCAGAGCATTGTGGAATCTTTCTGTGGAGATTTTCAAGAGGCGACTGGACATAGTCCTGAGCAACCTGCTTATGCAAGAGGGTTGGCCTAGATCATCTCCAGAGGTCCCTGCACACCTCAGCTATTCCATGAGTCTATGAAGTATTGATGATTCCTGAAGGATCTGAAGCACTTTTGGCTTTTTTTTAGGACCAATGTGCTCCAATAAGAGGTGTTCGGAAAACAGTAAGCAGTTTTAAAAATGTTATTTTCAAAGCAACAAAAGTAATAGTAATAAAAAAGAGACCTCATGAAAATACTGTTTTTTGAAAATAGGTGAACAATTCCTCAGTATTCAAAAGTATAAACAGGAAAACTTGTACTGAAAATTTTTACTCGTAGGTAAAAATTTCTTGCAATTTTTATTTTTTTTTTCAATAGGCCATGTTTTCAGCAACATGTTTTGCATGTGTTGGAAATCTTACATTTCTCTAGAGAAGGTCAAATACAGTTTGATATTAGAGGGTTAACTTCTCATTAGAAATTCTGCAAGATCAGAAAATGCCATTATGAGGGGACTAGAGTATCCTGAGGGAAATGTGAAGTCAGGCTCCATACCCTGCCTCTCTGCCAGGAACCAGGTGAGGAATAGCCCTTCTTCACCTGTTTCCCAACCCTGCCAGGTCCCAGCAGTGACATTCTCATAAATGGCTGATGCCAGGGCTTAAGGGATGGTGGCCTCCAACTGCCATGCCCAAGAGGAAAGCTGATCTGACTGTCTGACTCCAAAAGAGATTTGTCCAAGATCTGCTCCCCAAGTGCTGCAGGAGAAACACATGTTTTCAAAAGATGAAGTCAGCCTGTTCTTAGAGATAAATAATTGCTGAAGGGATTTTGTTGCCTTGCCCTGAAAGTGAAGATTGTGAGTAATGCTGTCATCTTCCAGGAGACACCACGGGGTGTATTTTCAACCATGCACCCTGCCTTGCCAGCCACCTGCATTGGGACAGCAAAACCACACTTACATATAGCCCGCTGCAATCCTGGAAAGCCACGGGAGCCACAACAAGCCCATTATGTGCTAATAAATAGGGTCAATGTCAGTTTTGAAGCTTAATCTTTTAACTCGGCAGCTCTGGCACCCTCCTGCAAGAAAAAACATCTCAGTCGTTCACATGGCTGTGTTCATCAGCAGGAAATAAATAAATCTGTGCTTAGCACCATTTCTCCTTAGGGCAAACTTTGCCATTGAAATTTTCAAATTAGAGCTGAAGAATAATACTTTGAAGGTTTTCTGGCTATGCTGACTCCAGCACTCCACATATCTCTCCCAGCAGATTACAGGGGACTTTTGGACTTAATCTGTTCCTGGTATTCATGTGACAAATCAATATTCATTAAGCACCATGTTCTTGATCTAGATTAGATATCATTTAACACTGCAATGTGGAGGGAATTTGGGGAGACAGTACTGATGACTTTCTTAAAGCCTGGTGAGAAAAAAATGCCATTAAATAGAGTATTACTTTACCGTAGAAGAATAAGTCTTTCCATGAAGGAATTTGTGCAGCAAGAGCAGGCTGGGATGTGCCAGAAGTGAAGCAGTGTCCATACTTTCTACAGGTGTGATAATTTTCAGGGTCTTGGATTCTTTGGCCAGATCTCAAAACATCTCAATTAGACAGCAGCCTCATTTCAGTGGTACTGAACTGTGCCGGCTCTGCTGCGTCTTCCCTCCTTTCTGTTATGATTTTTTCACCTTGCCTGTTTTAAATAGCATTGCACTGAAATTTGTTCTGCAGCTTGTATATTTTGAGGACTTTCATATATATTTACATTAAGCAAGATGATTTCCAGTTTAGAATTGGAGAAAATTTGTCTGCTATAAAGAATTTCACTTGTTTTATCTGTTGCTAAATAAAATGAATCAATCATGGCAGGCACTTCTGGTGTCAGTGTCTTCTGGACTGTTTAAGGGATAGCTGGATGTTTTGTCTGTAAAAATGCTGTTGGAGCACAGAAAAAATAGCCTTTAATTACTATAGAGATTTAAAACATTAATTTATATATACATTTATATAAAAATCATTTAAGAATGAAAAAGAATATATCTGTTTGTAATCTCTGCAACACACTGAAAAATCAAACAATACATCTCAAAGAATAAAAATAGTTACTGTTTTAAATGTGTATTTTCATATTGCTAGGATGTTCTGCTGTTGTCAGTACTTTTCATGACAAACAGTGCTCTGAGCCCTCATACAAGTTTGCTTTGCAAGCATTCTGCAAACTTCAAACTTAGAACAGCAAAACTCTTTTGGGTAGAATGTGTGGAAACCTGCATGCCTGGCAGCTTTGTGGGAGGAACAGGTTCTGTTGGGGCTTTCTTCAGTGAATACAATGTTTTCCTTCTCTGGTATGCTAAAGAATGGAGAATCATCTCAGGCTATGTTGATAAAGAAGCTTATGTTCTTCAAAGCCCTGAGGGGCATAAAAAGTCTAAACATCCAGATCTGCTGAAAAAATTCCTGCATTCAGTTTTTTTATCATTCATATTTAGGCCATATTTTTAGAAATTACTTTGTTTTTCTATTTTCTGTCAGGAAACATCACACCAGGTTGTAATTTTTTGCAGGTTTGATTCTCTGTGGCCATATCAATAATCCTGATGAAGCTGTGCCCCTAATCTGCATCTGCTCCCTCAGGGAAGAGGCACAGCTCCCTTTGCCTTATTAGCAGTACCCCTTATTTGTTCTGGCACCCCCATTTCCTCTTACTCTTTCCCCAGCAAGTCCCCATCTGGCCTTTTCTCACCTCTTGGGACTTTCCCTTGGCCTCCCCTTGGTCACAATTCCAACACTCTTCTGCCTACTCCCAACTTGCCATGGTTTATCCTTGCTTTCTCTCTGCCCTTCATCAGTCCCTTCCCTCTTCTGCACTGTCCTCCCTTTCCCACACCAGCTGGGATTCATTCTGGCCCTGACAGTTTGTAGCCATTTAAACAAATGGGGTTTTTCCCCTGTCAAATGTTAATGCTAAACTTTATCAGCTACTAAAATAGACTTCCAAAATCAGAAGCTTGATATCAAGACCTGTCTTTTGCATTAATTATATATTTTGTGTCTCATGTGGAAAATGGGGGCTAGAGCATGCATTTCTATTCCCAGATTTAACCAGGGCCACAATACATGAAGGTAAATAAATTTGGATGTCAAATCACCAGTTCAGTAAATCGCTTCAGTTTGTGAGTAACTATGTGAGTAACACTCTCATGTATTAAACTTGGAGTAGAGGCTCAGAACTTGTTTCTTTAGTTACTCAGGAGAATAACTTTGGTTTTTCAAGTGCTCAGAGATAAATGAAGTTGAGTGCTTTGGTGAATAAGGGCCTGACATTGTCTGGTTATAAATGAATACATGAGATAGAACATTTCTTTCACTCAAGCTTCTATTTGAATAAATTGTACATAAAAGGACATTTCTTTTTCTTGAACCCTGTCTTAGAGGATATACCATGAATTATTTATTTACATCAGACAATAAAAACCAGTAAAACAGTTTAAAAATATTTTTCAATGAAAGAGTGAAATCTACATTTACAGCCTGAGACCTCTCAACCTCCAAGAAATTGCTGTTTATTTTTTTTAAGTATGACAAATACTTGTTTTCCTAAGTGCCTATGAACTCTATGCTGCAAAAAAATGACCCAGGGATTTGTCTAAAATTGGTGTTTGTGCTTTCTAATTACTTTTAACGTGCAGAACACTGTTCTTCTGCAACTTCCTGAAAAAAAACCTATTTGAAATTCAGTAAGCTTTGATTTAAAGTGATTGGTTTCCACCTGGATCGAGTGAAATTTTCTACTTGCAAAGTTTATTAGTACATTAAAATATGCAAATTAATTCATAATTCTTTCAGCTCATTCTCTTGGGAACAATTATACAAGGAAATTATTAATATACAAGAAAATAATAGTTAAAAATCTCAAAGGGCAACGGAGGTGTGGAATATATGAAAACATTTAGACCTAGCTAATAGCAGAACTCAGTTATAATAATAACGGTTCATAAACCAGTTTTAATTTTTCTATATTTGTAAACTGATAGCAGCCACATGGTGCAGACAGGAAATCAAAGGCTGGCAAAAGAGGTTTGCAGTCAAAGGCCCTGTTTTCAATGAAGGGCTGAGGAAACACAGTGTGTGAAGTTTTGAACCTGTGCTACCAGGGTTTCCAAGGATCCCAGCCAAAAGTCTGGGGTCATTGAGCTCACCTGTGCCCATGAGTCTGCCCACACCATCCCCTGGGGATTGCAGACCAGGTTGTCATTTCAGTGTAAGCCTCGGCACTCTGATAAACAAGCCCTGTGCTTTCCAGCTGGATAATGAAACCCTCCAGGATTCAAATAACATCTGATGAAAAAAGAGCAAACAGACTTGCTTCTTAAGGTCTTTGATCCATCTACTTTTTCTCCTTTTATTTAAGGTGTTAAAAAACTCAGCAACTTTCCATTTTTCTTTTCATAATTTATCCAGCACACTTTTAATATTGCATATCTGATGAAAATTTCAAATCTTTTCACAATCAGAGTCATAGCACAGTCTTATCACCAGGACACCTGGAGTGACTCTGGGCTATCTGCTTGCAGCACTCACTGACTTATGGCTGTCAATGAAAAGACTGAGAGGGAAACACATGCTCTCAAAATATTGTGAAACAAGCACCACTACTGAGAGAAATTTGTCTTAAAGAGCTTGCCCTTTTATAACTTTAAGCAGAGCCACCTAAACATAATACAGATCAAACCTTCGCTGATGTAGTTTAATAGAGTAGGACAAACAAACAGAGGCGTCACATGAACTGAGAACAAGGTTACCTTATGGAGATGCAGGAGTAAAATAACTTGTATTAAACTTGCTCACACATGCCTCTCTCTACAGACTCTAAAGGGCACTGTTTATAAATGAAAAATGTTTACATTTGAAAAAAATACTATGCTCTACAAATATTTTCTATCCTTTTTCAGAATAGCATAAGAATCAAAATAATAAAAATCTAAATAACCTGAACTGACAAACTAAAATCCTTAAGAGTGGACACAGTACTGTTGTACATACACATTGCCCAGACAGAAATCCAGGTTCTAAATACAGCAATATTTATAGAATTTTCTAGTGACAGTGGGCCACTTCCAAAACTTCCCTCAATAAAATTCCCAGATTCCAAAAGAAAGAATTTGTTTTGATGATGAATATAAAGGAAAAGCTAAATTTCTCCTTTTAAAAAATTTGAAGTGCTGAAAATGCTGGCAAAATTCCTGTTCTATCTTGCTTTTCAGTTGCATGACTAGATGAATGTATTTCCTTTTGCCAAGTGAAAATAAGCTTCCAGGGAACAATTCTATCTCACAATTCAGCTAAAACTACTGAGAGAAATCACTGATTATTACCCATCTAATGCCATCATTCTGTATATTTAGAAGAACATATGGACTCAGTGGAAAAATAATTAATGTAACACCCATGTGCAACTCAAAATCCACTACCCTCTTTTACCTCCTTTGTTCTAAGCTGGTTTCAGCTAGAAACTGAAATCCCCATGAAGTGAGAGAGAAATAGGTGTCAAAGAATCAGAAAAACATTTCTGAGTGAGAATACTGACAAGAGGCCATTATGGTTAAACAGATTTCAAATGAAAATGCAATTATTTTAAAATAGAGACCCTTTTTTTTTCTTGAGGTTGGAAGGATAACAGTTATTTTTAATGTCATGTTTGGTTTTGCCATTAAAAAAAACAAACAACAAACCAACAAATCAAACCAAAACCAAAAACCAAAGCCACAATATAGAAAATTCCAGAGAAAGGATAATGTCACATGGAGAGGTCTGTGATATGCAGGGGGCAATAAGAAAGTGATAGGGCAGGATTTTTATAAGCAAAATTTTCATCCCCTAAGACTTTGCTTCAGGCTGTGAATTGTGAAACAAGCTGATGGTATCAGTTTGGTTCTGAGGGGTCATGTACCTGGATGAGAAAGCTGTGATTTAACTTAACTTGGGATGGCATTTCTGTAACTTTAAGGACAAAATGGACAGAGATATTCCATGTCACCACTTAAGTGATTTCTTGTAAGACCAGTACCAAGGTTCAGTGGCTGAGATCCCTCAGCTGGTGCCTCTGTGATGTCTCTTTGGCAGCAAACCAACAATGTCAGCCTAGCATAAATGTTAAGTGCCAGATCTATTTTTTCCCTTTGAAGTGCACAGTCCTAAAGGATCAGGGCAAAGCCCTGGAGAAAACAATATTCAAGTTAAATATCATCTTTGTTCTCAAGAAATCACTTTAGTAGCTTTTCTAATTAATCATGGTCATTCCCTATCTCTATAGGGACAGAGAGAAGAAGTGTCACATAAGGACAGTCTTTCAGAAGGAGTTTTTCCCCTTTAGACACAAGCATAGAGGCTTGACTTAACGCACAAACTCAGAAGGCTGCAGACAAAAAAGGTGAGAGCTCCTCTAAAATATCAGCCTCTGGTTTGGTTACTGTGTTTTTGGGATTTGGCCCTTAGTACTGTATTCATTCAGAAACTTGCTGCTGATTACCACCAAAGCAAAATCTGTGATATAAATGTGTGAAACTATGAGACATTGAAAGAAATCACTGTGGAAATGCAGTGATGCGTCATTGATCCAGTGAATTCACTTAGGCCACTGAAGTGTTGCCATCCCTGTTATCAAAGCATTGCTCATCTACCAGAGGTGGCCAAGTGAGACATACCTCAGGTGGTGCAGTTTCCTTCCCAGTAACCAGAAAGCAAATGAACTGAAAATTCGAACCTTATCATGAAAAATAATTTTTTCTTTCAAATGGGTATTGTTTAAGCTGTGATGAGAAATAAGAATGAGTGGTGAGTAAGTGCCATAAAAATACCTTCATTTAGTTTTAAAGATATTTATGGGAAGATTTACTTATTGCTAAATGACGGAGAACAGTTACAATCTGTTATAGCTAATTTACTACTACATAAGTGAAAATGTGCTAAGAGCAGCACACTTGTTAAATTAAAGCTCACTTAATGATTACACAGCACTTGGGAATAACATCTAGTTAAAGAGTAAGCAGTAATGGATGTTTTCTATAGAATCATTCCTTTTGGGAAAATAAGACAACCAAAACCCTTTGCATTTTTGTTCATAACTAAAAGATACAAAATACCAGAAGGAAGACAAGAAGGGATTTCCTCTTTTAGTGAATACTGGAGTAGTTACTAGAGCTACCATGAGAAAGTTACTGGCTCTGACTCTCCACCCTGTTACAGTGGCTTGCACTGAAGTCAGTGCTTTTATCTTGCTGCATCACTCTACAACAGACTGAAAGAAATCATAAAATCCTGGACTGGATACTATCTATTATCTACCCCCCTTATAATTTTTTTCTTGTCATCACAGTATCTGAAAAGGTGATTATTAAATCAATAGTACTAACAAAATCCCAAGACTCAGAGAAAAGCTAGTATTTTCCTCTTTATGGGAAGTGACAATTTTAGCTGAATCAGAGCTATTCTTTGGGTAGGGAGTAACCTTGTCCTGGTTTAATCCCAGGCAGCAGCCAAGCCCCACACAGCTGCTTGCCCCCTTCTGCAATGGCAGGACTGGGGAAGCAATCAGATGGGTAAAAGCTGGAAAACTCATGGATTGAGATATAAGCAATTTAATAGGGAAAGTAAAAGCCACACAAGCAAGGAAACAAAAAAACCCATGGAATTAGTTGAACATTTTCATGGGCAAGCAGGTAATCAGCTATTCCCAGGGAAGCAGGGCTCCATCACACCCAGCAGTTACTTGGGAAGACAAACACCATCATTTCAAATATCCCTCCATTCCTCCTTCTTCCCTCTGCTTTAAATACTGAGCATGATGCCAACCCAATCATTCAGAAGTGTAAATGTGGCTGTACCCTCATCTATCTCCTTTCCCATGATGATAACTTCAACAACATGCCACCTTTTTGTGTCGAGTACTTTTGCAAAAGAACTTAATTTAAAAAAAATAAATCTTGAAGAAGCCTCTACAGCAATCTCAATATATGAATGTTGGGTATTTTTTTGCCACTATCTTCTTACATGGGAGCTTTATAAAAGCATTGATTCTGTACTTCAGGGGCCATTTGGCGATCCCATGTAGCAGCAGGAGGGGCTGGCTATGGTTCAAAGCTCAGTCCCCTGTGGATGGCTTTGTTAGAGCATAGCTTCGTGCTAAGATGAGGAAAGGTGCAGTTTTGGAACTAACTTCATGTGCTAACATGGGATGAAAAGTACTGATAGCTGGGGAGCTTCCTGCACTCTGTTTTTGGCCGAACAGCTCCACAACAGAGGCACTGTGGAGGAGTGGGGTGAGTCTCCACTGTGGATGAAACTCCAGGGAAGTTATCCCAATTCAGAGCTATGAACCAATGCTTACTTTTTGTCTCTGGCTGTCAGAAACCCCTGCATATCCAAGCTCCAAATGGAGCAATGACAATATGTAAAATGGATCTTGATTCACTGTGTACATCTGTATCTCTGGCTACAGCATCAGATCATTATTTTTCTTTTTATACACATGCAGTAATTGTGTGCTACTGGCCAAGAAGGTTACAAACATATTCACTCATTTTTTAATGATGCTTCATCATAATGGGTAGAGCCTGGTATCTTAATGAAGACCACATACAGTATTCTCTTTGTCTCATAAGAAATTTAACGTGCATATTTTTGTGGTTTGTAGTGTGATCACTAAGAAGGCTGGAATCAGTGAAATTACTATATGATTAAGAGAAAAGCATTCTATTTTTTTCTACTCATTAACAAAGGAAGATTGTGTATGTAAAGAAGACTGATTAAAAGTTTATGTTTCTTTTCATGCAGACACCACAGGTAAGGACTCTGACAAGTGCTCAGCATTGATCAAAAAAGGAGCTACCAAAAGTCAAGAAATTGTCTTCTGAAGAGAAAAACCCTTTCATCCATGATAAATCATAAATATTGAAAACATGCAGTGGTTTTTCAAACAAGAGTTCTTAATGATATTAAGGACCTGCTCATGCAGGACCCATGCAAATCTGTTTGCAAAATCCACTTTTAATTGCAGAATTTTGTCCTCAGATATCACAGATATATTATGGCTGTATTTGTTATATTCTGAAATTCTTTTGGCTCGGTGTAGACTTCTGCATTTAAGATGAGGCCCAAGGAAGACTGAGCCTCTTATTCCTCTGTCCTGTGTCCTATAACTTTTTACTTGAAGTGGATAGAGCTTTTCTGATTATATAAAGGCAGCTGTGTTTTTTAGGTTTACAGTAGAAAGTAATTTTCAGCTGTAACTGTGAAGCAGACACAACCTGCACATAATAATGCTGCTATGTAATTTATTAGTCTAAAATGTTCCAGCTTGCTACAGATACCCATAAAATCTTATTGGTAAATGCACAGGCTCTGAAAGGCATATTATATAGAAAAGCTATACAGTAGAAGCTGCTGCCTGTGAAGACTTAGCATAACGAGATAATGTGCTTAATAGTATTCATTCATAAAAGGCAGGCTCTACTCTGCAATTTTGATCTTACAAATAATTTAGCATGCACTCATGGAAGTTAAAACACCCCAGTAACAAAAAAAAAAACCCAAACCAAACAAACATGCAAGGAATTGAGATAAATAGTGCTCGTATTTTTTGAACACAAAATAAATGACAATGTGCAACTTTTACATTGGCTATCTATATCTCCTGTGTCTGTTTTCCTAAAACTCTTAAGTCTACCCATTCAGCAAAATGGCACAATGGACTGGTGAAGGTCAAAAATGTATCTGAGTAACCATCTGACACAGGTTTATTGAATTTTAGCCTGAAAAGAACTTCTGTACAACATTGATGTCCTGGTTTGAGCAAAGGAAAACCGGTGAGAGGCTCCAAGTCAGAAATACAATTTATTGGGGGAAAAGAAAGAAGTAAAATAAAGAATACAACCTGTTAGTCAGGGTGATGGTAGCAATCCAGATGAGGTGGTCTTCCGTAGAAAAGGTCTGGTAGCTCTGGTCCTCTGGAAAATCCAGTNGAAGGGGCCTGGAGAGACACTGCTCCAACATTTGGATTCAATGGATCATGAAGGTGGTGATAGAATACTTTGTGCAAGTCCTATACTACAACCCAGGACAATTGACCCTAAAGCCTCAAATGATTTCTCAATCAACTATGAAACTTCTGATCAAGGTGAAATCTCAGGATTTTCCTTCAAGAAGACACCCATTCTGTAAAAGGTAAATGGCTACCTCCAGGGTGAATTTGAGTCCATGGCTGAAATCATAACTGTGGTAGACATATGGGTGACTTCCAGTCTGTGTGGCTCTAGTTTGCACAGAGGATACAAAACTGCACCTCTGCCTTCAATTCATGTTCTCCCTTTCCCTATTCCCATATGCCCACAGAACCTTGCATGGTTATTCAGTGACGTGTCTTCAGGGCCTCACGGTGTAATTGGAGTAATTGTGTAGTACACTGCTGGGCAGCAACAAGGATCCTGATTTCTGTTGCAATCTCCTGGAATAACACTAAGAAAATCACTGGGAGGTTGGAGTTACTAAAGGAACCCAAAGGAACTGGAAGCTGCTGAGCATCAAGTACAACTGGTTATATCTGCTTCCTTTGGCTGCCTCTGTCTCACTGTCTGCCACAGTAAAAATGGGATTTAGTGATAACTCCTTTTAACATGAACAGAAATAGTTGATTGTAAAAACAAACTCAATGAAAAATTCAGTAATAAAATGGTCAAGTCACTAAATAATGCATCCCGCTGGCTCTAGTGCTTGACCTTTGCAAAATTCCTTGGAGGTGAAGTGCAAACTATTTTTTTCCCCCGATGGTCTATTACTGGGGAAACACTGCTATGAGAACTCTGTATTTCACAGAGAAAGCAGCTCATTTTTTAGCTTTAATTATGCATGCTCTTCAGTGGGTGGCCTTCTTATTTCTTAGTAGGTACTGAATCAATACCCTGGCATAATGCTAATGGGCACTGTGTTACTTGAGGTGCCATCTTTCAGAAAAGAGACTAAAAGCTAGGTCTTATCTCTTCTTGATTTTCCTGGCTCTCATAGCATTTTTTCTTTTTCTTTTTTTTTTTTTCTTTTTTTTTTTTTTTTTAATAATAAAGGTGTTAGCATCAGTGCCTTGGCCAGGGTCCAGGTTGGGTAATTACATTCTGTCTTCCTAAATTTTGCTTTGTGCAGTTTTAATTTAATATGGTGCCTTCTCTTCTTGCCCTAAGTTGTTTTGTGTCATTGCTGGGCACTATTAAATAACCTCCATATTTCCCCCAAGACAGCTGCATTTAAGCTGTGGCTAAGGCAAAGCCTGTACATGAATTTTGTGAACCATTCCCAGACAAGCAAACACAAGCTCACTTGCAATTATTACATGCCAATATTTACCTGGACAAACTCCAGCTTCTCTACTCCCCTCCAGTAGTTTACATTCATTTGGAATTTAACTACCCAAATGAAAACAGCAGCTGTAGGGAACACTGTCCCTTCTCGTGAGGTCACAAGGCTCATGCTTGGGAGGACATTTTCAGCAGGCAGTTTTATTCCTCTGTATGAGAACATAAGCTGCTACAAAGCAACCTTCCTCTAAAACAACGTGTGGTATTTTGCCATGAGCTGCAGAGGGATGCTGGGCAGGGTTATCCTGCCTCAGTGGTGTAGCTGCCTTCCCATTTGTCCCTCTTGGAGGATCAGTTTGTCGTTCAGGGGAGCTGAATGGGTCCATGAGCTTCAGGGCAAATGCTCCATGTGCTGCTGCCCATGCTGCTCTCAAATACTGCATAACGAACACTTCTACAAAACACTGCATCAGTATCTAGATGTAATAGCATCCAGGAGACATCCACACTAGACACAACTAATCCAGAGAAGCAAAGGGCATCGATATAACATGGTTTTTCATTGGCATAAAACTCTTTGTATGTAGACACTGCTGCTCAGAACTGAGGTCTGTCAGGTAGGCAACACTGTCATGAGTTTTTCCATTTGTGTGTCCTTTAAGGAGCTGTAAGAGCTGGGGCAGGATCACGCTACAATAGCAGGCAGGAGTGATCCTATGGCACAAATCCTTCTGAGGGTGTAAATCAAGGCAGGCAGGTTTCCATCAGCTTGATTGAAAAGTAGGTTAAAAACAAATATTATTTGTAGAAAACTTCAGATGCAAGCTGTGTAACCAAACCATTAAAAATATGGCTAGAGCTTGCTAAATATTTTTAAACGAATGCATTTGAAGTCTTAACTTGAAAATAAAATCATAAGAGAATAAAAGCAAAACTCTATTGCTATAAATCAGCAAGACTGCATTGATTTTTCAATTTACTGTATTTGAGTAATCTTAATTGTGTATTATCTCACTCAGCTTAAAAACATTGCCAGAACTGCAGACTTCGAGCTTTTCATACTGATAGTATTGTTGCTCTTGCTTCAATCTTTTTTCTTTTTTTAAAATACAGTATGCTTTTATTGTTTAATTTAAAGCTATTCAACCTTCTTCCTGCTATCCAAAGACATTTTGTATGTAAATCCAACAATTTGGACCCAAAATCACCACCATCTGCTTATTTATAGCATGATCTAGCAGTAAAGGGAATGTCTATTAAGCCCTTAATGGGAGTCATATGACTGTGCAATGCACTTGGTTTTCATTTTCCTGATGGAAGTGATACTGTTTCTTTACTGGTCCCTTTTAATATTTTGTGATGTTCTGCAACAACAAGAACATTAAAAGAACCTTCAAGACCCATCCTCTTTACCTGATTGTGGCTGTTGCTTTATCAGGTACGTAGTGTGTCTCTGATCCTGGCATATCATTAGGTGTCAGAATTAAATGTCTTTCTAGATTTGTTTTTATTCATTCAGTGCTAAGTACGTTGTTTTGCAGTATGCTGAGCTGTCCTTGATGTGACCCTCCCAAACAACAATCCCCAAACCAAAACCCTGCAATACTAGGGTTTCAGTGGTGCAACAAAATCAAACAGCTGAAGAAAAAGATGAACCCAGTTGTTGCTGGTAGAAAGCAGAAATTAAATAATTGAAGAAACCTGCCTCTTTTAAGTACCAGCACCAAGAAAAGACTCAAGTAGGTTTTGAACTTGCATGAAGTTTCTCAAACTATGATCCTGAGAGACCCTGACAATAAAAACACCCTTTAGTTCAAAGAAAGTGTGTGGGAAAGAGCAAAGTTGTCGACATCCTACTTTGGGTGAATCACTTTCCCCCTAATGAGAATACATATCAATGGCAGTGCAGTACAAAGATAGAATTCTGCAGCTCTCAGAGTTCACTCCTGGCCCTTAACGTGCAGTGTGTGGTGGTAAGAAGTTTTTACTTTAGAATGTTTTTTTTATAATGTCATTGTTGCAGTCAAAACCATCCTGACGTTCTTTTGCTGGCACAGATCACTGCACTACAGAGATAGATACTTTTTTTCCTACCTTAGATACAAAAGATACTTTATTGGTTTTCATTGAGCTGTATGGCAAGTGTTCCAAGTTCATAGCACAAAACTGATAAATGCCATATCAAACCCACAGATAAAGTTCCTAGAGTTTACTGTTTCAGTTTTATATACACAGTTATACTAGAGAGTAAATGAAGAAAAATGAAGTCATTAACATATGTAATGGTGACCTTAATACAGTTATGTGCTGAAATGCCTCACAGACAGGTCTTCTGTCCACAAAATTGTTCAAGACTGTAGGGTTATGAGACTTTGCACTGGTTATCCCACTTGCCACTAAGACTTTATTCCTGCTCAGCACATGTGAGCAGGGATTTGTGTATGCAAGTGACAGGTCTACAAAACAAGCATCTGCATCTGAACCCTCTGGCTACATTCTCATTTCAGCCATGGAGAGAAGTAGCCGTTTCCAGATTTCTTTGCTTCTAAGGTAGAAATGGAACCAGCACAGATGGCTTATGCTGTAGCAACAGCTACTTTTATCTCTTGACTATGGAAGCATGTACACCCTGGCTCTGAGACACATCCAACCCTCAGCCTCTGGCTGAGCTCTGCATCACTTAGAAAAGGATGGAACCCATTGGTGGTGCTCTTTGTAGGGCATGTTAAATACAGCTTCTCTCTAGCTCTATATAGAACGACTGGGTGTGAAGGCAAATAGCAGTATCTCAGTAGGAATGAGGAGGAAACCGGGCAAATCTATACAAAATGTGGCACATGCTCCTGAAAGAACACATACCTTATGTCACTCAGGTGGTGGGCACTACAAAGAGACCACGTGTAGACCAGTTTGAGTGAAATCCTGATTCAACTGAAATCAAATGCAGAACATGCAATCCTGAATAAGCTGGGGACTTCAGCCTCTTTCTGAAGAAATGGCTCCTTTCTAATAAAACTACCACAAAGGACACTCTGGGGTGGTCTTTCAATTAATGTCAAGAACCTTAAGCCCATCTTGATAGCTCACTGATTGTGACATTCAGCCCACAGAATATAACAGGGATCACAGACTGAGGCAAATGACAGCCTCACTCTTGGGCTCTCAGAGGGCTGATGAGCTTGAATCCTCCAGTGAGAAAAGAGTTGCAAGCAGCTCTCCCTTCCATCTCTGTAAAGCATGGAGAGAAAAGAAATCACTGTTTTTGCATTACCACCCAAGGGAAGCAGTGGATGCTTTTTTATTCAGATGACATTTTTCAAGCCTATCCATAGTGTTCCTGCTCTGGCAGTGGCTGCTTATGAGCATTTTGACAATTCTGCCACCTCTAATAATAGGCAGTGGTGGTGGGCAGTACAAAAGAAAAATCAGGTTGTGTGAATTTAGCCAGCCAGGTAATTCTGAGCTCTGTAACAGTCAGCAGAAAGAACTTTTAAGTGGTGTGTGTGAGTACAAATGTCAAAAATACCTGATCTGTGTGCAAACTGTAGCCTGACACACACACAAAAAAATGTGTGACCTTTAACTCCATGAAATACCAGTCAGCCAGCTGTGCTAGGGAGGAATCTATATGCAGTGCCTGTGATATGTTGATTCTCTTTTCAGGTCATCCAGAGTTTGTATCTTTTATTCTAAATGTTAGAAAATGAATTGACTACAAGCACAGCACTCATGTAAAAGCAACATATCTGATCTGAGTGATACAGATTACACCACCTTTCATCAAAAGATCCCAGGAGTAATATGCATCTTATTCACAAAAGTTCCAGCCATGCAACAAATTCTTTAAATTTATACACAAGCTGCTCCACGGAAATCTAATCATATGCATAAGCCCTCTCAGAATCAGGGACTAGCACTGAACAAGAATTATGTTTGTCTCTGCTGATAACAAGGCTCTGTAGGAGGAAATACAAAAAGAAACCCTGTTAACTCCTTGAATTCTTTGAAAAATTTAGGATGTCAGACCCATGTTTTGTCCAAACCAAAAGGACCATCATCCTACTCTGTCTGAAAATATTCCAAGATATTTAATGACACAAGATCGACAGGATTTTCTGCATCTCAGAAGATGAATATTCTTCTGGGAAAGCCTGAGCTTTTAAGTGAACTCAACCGGATTACTGATACTTTAGCAAAGCCAGAAAAAACCCCATTATACAAATGAGGCATAAGAATGGGAGAAAGAGTGCCTGGTGTCCTGAGAGACCCCAATTTTATACATCGTACCCAGTGACCTCAGAGACAGAAAACTATGTAACATATCACAATGAAATTCAATAACCCCACCTTCCTCCAGACTGTTTTACTCAATTGCTGGGTTTCAATGTCTGTACAGGTGAATATAGAAGCAAAAGAAAACATTTTATTCTATTAAAGAAGAATAACTGCTCTTGTAAACATACACAAAAGGAAAAAATTTTCAGTCTCATTCTCATAAAGCCAGTCAGATAGCACTGGTTGCCAAGTTATGATTCCATCAAAAATATGTGTCTAAAACATGCCACAAATGTGAGAGCAATCTAAACCTGGCCACATAGCCTGTCACATCACACAACTGAGATGTGGAGAATTTCACCAGTCTAGAATTTTGGGTTTGGTCAACATCTCCTACCATGCAGGAGAAGACAAATTTCAAGAGTTGATTTTAAATGTTAATGCTCTTTGTGCTCAGATCTAGCAAATCCCACGTGGAGTCAGACACAGGGTCTGTGTCTGTGTCATCCTTCCTCTCTACTGGCTATTGTCTCTTGGTAGTATTGCTCCAACAGAAAAAATGAGGAATGATGAAAAGCAAATTTCAGATCTAATTTTCCCTGAAGCTTAGGGAAGTTCCAAACCTATATCTGGATTAAAAGGTGACTCAATGCCAATATCACACCCAAGTAAAACTTAAAGTGGGATTTATATGTCGATTGCTTTGAAAAATTATCAACATGGAGGTCTGCTTGCAATTTCTTTGGCAACAGCTACTTTTCTTAAGCTTCTAAAAACCCATACTTGTAAATATACAAAATAATAAACACATGATAAAAAACATTACTAATGTGCATCCTTTTCCCTTCCCAAATGTATCCATTCCAACAGTTTGCAAGCAGCATGGAAATATTTGTTTGATTGTTCTAACATGCTACAGTGAAGCAGCATAAATCCCACACAGCAAACCTGAGATGCAGTGTGCCCTTCTGTTCCACTCACTCAGAAGGAGGGGTGTTCTTACCAACCTTATAATTCAGTTGAGGTAATGCCTCTTAAATACACACTCCCTCCAAGGCAGTCATTTATCAGTGTTACCAGATAACTTCTTATTTTGAGCTGTTAATGACAATACAGTTGTCTGCCAAGAGTACTAAAGCTCCTTCCTTCTGTACAAGTGGAATTCAGTAAATTAAATCTAGAGGAAGAGATCTAACCTCTAATTGTCTTCAGGGGAAACTTTTTCCTGTCTTTCCTAAACCAGTGAAAGAGCCCAAGCTGTGCTATTTGGCAGCTTAACCTCAGAAGAAGTGCAAAGTAAAGAAATTTCTGAAAAACAACTAAGTTCAAACACATACAACTGCCAAATACTCTTCACTTGGAATAAGTCTAATGTAAGAACTCCAACCTTTACTTCAGGCTGCATATGCCATAAAAACCAAACCAACCTGATGTGAAAATCTTGAAACAGCATGAAATGAAAAACTGTATCAATATTTCACTGGAAGTCCAGACCTATTTTAATGTAACTTAAGTGATGTTTTTAGAATACTGGGCTTTAGGTGGGCAGAGAATAATTGGACCAAAATTTAATCTCCCCACCTACCTGGTTGCATTTCAAAAAATTAAACTGCACTATTTTACACTGATGTATAAAATCCTGTGTTTATAATGTTTATAATCCTGTGTTTCCATGAACTCAGAAGTCTCCTGTGTCTTTGGTAGGGATAACACTTGCTCTTCACTCAGCCAATGATGTGGACACTCAGCAAGCACCCAAACCTGTTTGTGTGGCCCTGCCACGCTGCTGCCCTCTCCATGCAGGTACAGTGCAGAACCTCACCAGGCTCTCAGGACAGAGCTGCTGCTTGGCTCAGCCCCAGCCTGGCAAACAGGAGTAGCCAGAGCTGCCCCCACATCTCTGCTCATTCAGGCAGTCCCTGCAGCAATCAGGAACCAGGCATATGAAGGCCACTCTGGCTCTCCAGTTCTCTTTGCCAGCCCGATACCTTCTCTACAAAATGTGCCTAAGGTTCCAATTACTGAGGAAAGCCATCTGCTAGATGGACCCCAAACATCCTAAGAGCCCAGAAGTCCCAAGGTTGATGGCCAACAGGCTGGCTCCATCTTAAACAGCTCTAGTCTCTGCCAGCATCTCTACTCTCAGGATTATCAGATTCCCTTTCTTTCATCTTGCTAGGGAAGATGGGAGAAGTCAAAAGCTGGCAGCACCTCACCAGAAAAACCCCATTGTTCATGGAGGCAGTACTGAACAAATTTTATAGGTCCATGGAAGCAGAAGGAGATCCTTCCATGTCCCCCTCGATGCTGGAAGATCCATTCCTCCCTCTGCTTTACCCTTGGAAACATTTATCTCAGTCCACTTTGCCCAGCAGAGCCTGGTCCTCCCACTACCCTGTTGTGGCACTTCCCAATCAACCACGGGTGCCTTCAGAAGCCTGAGTGCCACAGAGGATCAGGCCTGTCACATTCTGGTTTTCCATCCTCCAAGTCTTTTAAATCTTTTTGCATTTAATAATCCACACACCATGCCCCACTTTCAGACTTAAATCCTTCTGATTCCTTCCATCCCATTGACAAGATGATGCGTTCTTTTTCTTAAATATGTAATTTAACAAAACCTATATGGAATATGCTCACTTGTTTCAGTGATCTGGAAAATGGGGTTTGTCTTTTTTCCAGAGAACATGCACATTTCAGATTTCCCTTAAGCTTTTGTAATTATTTCTGATCTTGATTGTTTTACTTTGTCAGCCCAGCTGATACCAACCAGATGAGAGAAAAGATTTGAGGGTGGTTTTTGTCCAGGAGGTAGCAGAGAAGAAAACCACCAATAAAATTCTTGTAATTTCTCATTTCATTGTAAAGATATGTTGTGAGGATTTGCATATTCTGTCTGTGAAGCAAACAGCTATAATCAGATGATATGACAAGAAAGGCTTCAAATGCTGTTGAAGACTTAAGATGTAATGATTATTAAACAAACCTTCTGTATGGAGAATGCTCAAAGGTAAAGCATCATTTCAGGCATCTTGCTCAGTACCCTGAGCAATTCTCAGAAATACCATAAAGTTCCATACTGAGCAGAAGTTTATGTGTGAGTGCACTACAGAGAACATGCACATGGCCTATCAGTTTAGCCCACAGTCCTGGTAGATAAAGGCTGGTTCCTGCAGGCTCATGGCATGCTGAGAGCTGCTTGTGGCATTTCACTCAGCCCCGTCTCTGCATCCATCAGCTGGCCTCAGAGTGGAAAGGAAGATGAGAAATGAATTAAAAAGATACAGCTTGCAATGGCTGAGTCATAACACTAAATGCCTCTAACTCAAGCTAACAGGGTCATTTCAGAGAGATGACTTGCTGTGCATCAGCCGAAGAAGAGAGGAAATTCTGGGTACTTAACATTTTAGAATAATACTCAGACTTTCCCTTCAGCTGCATTTAGTGTCTGAACAAACTCCAGGGCACAAACTCCAGTGCCAATTTAATACAGGCTTCTATTTGCAGAGACTCATTAATGTTGTGCACAACTGCTTTAAAAAAAGGTTAAAGTCTTGGCAGAAAGCAGCCATAGCAACTATTGATTCAACTCTAAAAACTCTCCAGCACTTACACTAAGTCTTACCAGCTGGGGAACCATTGAGGCATTGAGCAGAGTTTTAAGTGGACACCAAAGCACAGAGCCACAGCCAGGGGCACAGAGGGGCTGCAGCCATGGGCAGGTCAATGTCATGTCCCTGCAGTCACCACAGTGTCCCTTGCTGTGCCAGCTGATGCAGCCTGCAGGGGCAAAGCTGCTGGCATCCCAGCTAACTGCTCTCCAGCAAATCAAATCTGCTTATATATTTCCTTAACTGCATGCTTTAGCCCTTTATTAAAAAACCCAGAGCTTTAAAAATGAGACACCACCATTCTGTACTAGAATAGGCTTATACTAGGCCTCATTCTATACTAGAATACTATGGATTTCTTCTCTTGTAATTCCTTTGGATGTGGGTTTTTGACTGTTTCTCCTTTTGTAGACACTTGGGCTCATTAAAAAAAAACCCCAAACCAAAAAACCAACAAAACAAACACCATAAAATATATAGAGAAGTAAGTACTGAAAGCGTGTTCTGTTCATTGATAACATCAGTGGCTTTAGAAATAGGTTGGAAGAAACTCAGGAAAAGCTTTCAATTTAATTAGAAATTATCCAGAAACAACTAAAACCCAAAATTGTGGATCTGGAGAGTCATTGGCATTATGCAACTTTTGATCAGTTGCTGGGTTTGATGGCCCAGGCTCATCTTTCATTATCTGTATCTTGTCTTGCTTTAGACCTATATTGTATATTAGAGACCTCCAGGTTATTCCACCAAGATTAAGAGCAGACACTGTTTTGTGAGAAGTTGAAACATTTTGGGGATGAGATTTGGTATGAAATGCTGTTTACCTCCCAAAGTTCTCAAAGCACTATACCATTCAAATGTGGTGATACAGATGGCTCACACTCTCACTGCTCAGCTGTAACCAGATGAGGGATGGACAGCAAGAAACATTTAATTTTTCTCCCTTAACGCTACACAAATATTTAGAAAAATAATTGAAGTATTTCTTTCTCCATTGAAATGGGAAGGGGAATGTAGGTGGAAAGAATTTAATTACCGGAGTTGAAATTTGACAGGGGGAGTACATCAGAGCTTCCAGTGATATGATAACATTCATCTGCTCCAAGTGGTGCTCTGCATACAGCACATACAGCAAGCAGTCTGAAATCACTGCTCTCCTGAAGAGATCCCTGCAGCGGGAAGACTGGTTGGTAATTAACACAACTTAGCATGCTTGAAACCCTTAATTACCTAAGGGGCATGAGAGGAGCCTGAGGGGCCTCAATCCTTTACCTGCAGGGCAACGAGATGGTACAAGAGCTGTGTGCCGTCTGCTTCTCGGCACTGCCAGTGCAAAGCCCCACGGAAACAGCTCCTTAACAGGAGCCGTGAAAGCTCAGATGTGCAGCACCCTGGAGGCTGAAGGGCTCTCAGAGATACAGAACTATGTTCTCAAGCTAAGGTACAGCTTAGTACCTCATCTCATGCCTGGAGGTACCTAAAAGTGTCACTAAAAATTTAACCAGCTTTATAAATTACTCTTATATTTATATCCCCCAACCCCTAAAACCTCTTAACTGGAAACAGTGGCAGGCAGTGAGTTGAACCTGCAGAATTTATTGTGCAAGAATAATTGAAGAATAATGGTGATGCAAGGGATCTTGAATGATCACTGGGTTTAAGTTCCTGCCCCCAAACAGACTCAACTACAGCTTACAGCACTTTTGGTGAAAAATAATCTAAACTGTTCTTAAAGCCTTTTAGTTTTGGTGAGACCACCTACCTAAAGAAGTCTATTTCATTATCCTCCCTGTTAGAAAGCATTTCTTCCTCTCAAATGCAAATATTTTTCTTCTGTCCACTGCAAAAATGCAAATGCACGTACTAAGTGCATTAGTTTGGACTAATGCTTTCTTTAGAAGAGTGGAAGAAAGTGGCATTGCGTTTGTGGAGAGAGGCAAGAAAAGATGGCATTGGGAAGAAAAAGGCTGACACCTGAAGCATCAGGCAAAAAGAAAAGTTATTCCTGAATGATGTTTTGTTGAGTGAATGAATACAGATTTGATGAGGTTCATAAGTAACATCCTGCAGGGTCAGCAGGGAAACCCTAATTAGGCAGGATGGCCTTCCTCATTATTAATTAGAGTTCTGTGCTTGATTAAAGAGGTACAATTCTCCCTAGTACTGCAGGAGGCCAACAAGAAGCCTGCAGCATAATATTCAACCCGTTTCTACCTCTCTCACACACACAGGCACATACCAAGCGTTGCTGTGCAGCCTCTCTTACCCCTGTGTATCCTCATGCACTCACAGACACATGGTGCAGGACAACTCCACCTCCCTCCTCTCCCTCCCCAACTGGTGCTGCTTGTTGTGTGCCTGGCTTCAGAAGAAAACAGAAATAGTGTCCTCTTCTAGATGAGGAAGAGGCTGTTTAGCATGCCGTGGTCAGTGGACAAACGGGGGAAAACCAGAGAACAGTTGTATGCAAATTAACAACTCCCACTGTTTCATAGCACAGGTCTCCCAGCAGATGCCACAGGTAATTATGCAACTGAGGGTAGTGCTTCTGGGAACACTCATAAAATACAGCTTTTATCTTGCTGCTTCCAGCCCGTGTCTGGTAATGTATAAATAATGTTAACAGCATCCACACAGACGGTCAGAGATTGGATGTGCACTGGGTATATGCATGCCTGGTGAAATACAGATTTTGCTGCAAACTTGAGATATGTTAGAAGAAGGGGGGAAAAAAGGTGCTTAAATACACACCTACCAAGGTGATATCTATAAGTTACAAGAACTCCTTTCTAGATAAGAAAATGTGGGTATTTAAGGACTTTCTGAGTGTCATTTTAGGCAAGCAGCCTTCAGACTGATTCAAAATAGGTTATGAATATGGGGTGGCTGCTGCTTGACATGGGTCTGGCTCCACACAGCAAGCTGACAGCTTCATATCCCAGGACACTTCAGCAATGTGACAGCTGTGATGAGCAGGAGACTCACTGTACAGCAGTGTAGTTAACAGGAGAATCCTCTGTCAGCAGGGCCAAACATTATTGTAAAGAGAGATGCCAGTGTGCTTAGGAAAATAAGCGAGAGATCAAAATTAATTTTTGCTGCATTTGGTTTCCCGTACACTTGTCTCATTCGTCCACATGTGCTTTGTACATGTTCCAGCCATTCCAAGTTGCTCCACAGATGTGCATAAGCATGAGCTTATCCCATTTTATTGCCCACAGATCACAGACACAGTCCTGCAACTGAGAATGCACCAAGTGTATTGTAAATACCATCCAAAAACATGGTGACAAAATGGAGAAATCCCCAAACCTTAGGGAAGGCATGGAACAAGAGAATGTCTGTGGAGGAGCTAAAACAGCACTCTAAAAACATGAACCACTGGTATTTCCCAAAGATAGTCACAATGGAGAGGTGACTCCAGCTACAGCTACTTTGTTAGGTAGCTTTGGTTTTGTTGTTCAAGCTTTTCATAATGAGAACAGTACCTGAGAGGAACAATTCTGCAAAGCAGGTGAATGTCTTTTTGTAAGTGAATTCCAGTTGTGAAGATGGCTTTAGGTGCATCAAAATAAATCACACTGGAGTTTATCGACAAATGTATGCAATATAGCAGGCTCACAGGGGCTACAAAACTGAGACAGATTTGATTATCTATAAATAATTCCTCATTATGTGTCAATGGGAGGAAGTACAGACAGAAATGTGAGCTAAATAGAGGGAAGAGGTCAAAAGAGCTGAGCTAAATATTTAAATGCAAAATTTTAAATGCAAATATTTAAATTTGATAGAGTAAGGGAACAGAAAATAAAAAACTCCCTACCTACAGTGATTGCTGATCCTGAGAATTGACGGTGGTCATACATTTTTACTATTAATTTCCTTATGGTAATAATGATGGGTTTTATTCTGAAGTTAAAACATTGCACTGCTTTTCACCACTTTTTCTAATTTTTCTGTGGAAAGCCATTTTGTGATGCAGCTTGTATCACTTTGTATGAAAATAATGCAAAATTTTTGCAATTCTAACTTATGAAAAATAAAACTGTTTTGCCACTGCACAAAGAAAAAAATTATCTTAAAATGGGAAGTATTTAACCAATTTTTTGTAAATAAAGATGTGCCATTTGGCATATCATCAATTTGTGTTAGTACACAGTCAGTGTCACAAATTAGAAAAAATGATCTAACTGGGAAAAAACCCTTCTCAAACCTCAAAATAAGGAAGAATGTTCGTTCTGAAGTAAGATTTAATAAAAACCCCTCATCCTTTAAAGTGTCTCTTTCACATGTATTTCTCTATATCAGAAGAAAAATATAGATTTTAACTGCCAGCATTTCATACCTCATCAATTCTTAAATTTGGTTGGCTTTCAGAAACAAAGCCATGAGGATTGTAGGAAGATCAGGCTTTAATTATTGCTTTACTTTTAAAAAAATGTAGTCTATTGTACCTCTTAGTATCAAATTCCTAAAAAGTACTAACTTTATCACATGACTTGCTATAACATTATTCATAGAATTACACATTAGGCATAAATACCAATATACTGAGGAGCTTAATTTTATGTTGTGGCACAAACACTTTCTAAAATAGGTTTTTACAGTTGCATACCCATGACCAATACCCAGGCCATTCTATGGTTCTATTTTTTAGCACAAGTGATCCAGTAACTGAATATCCTAAAGTATATTGTGAATAGTAGGTTTTTAAGGGTGGACTAAATCCAGGGACAGTTTGTATTCATTCTAGTAAGAACTAGTAAGCACATCATAATTTCAGATTATGAAAACCCAATAAAAAAACCCCAGAAATCCCAGAAAACTGTGTCATGTCCATCTTCTGTGATTCAGCAGATCAGAGAAAATATTAAGAACCTCCTCTCAGGACTTGCATCTGTGGATATGCTCCTTGTAGAAGTGAAGTGAGGATGCCCTGATTTCTCACTACCAATAGTTTTGGCCCACAGTGTCGTTTTGGCTTGGCAGAAATCAGTAGGAACCTCTTTAAAAACCCTCCCTGTGGAGTGTTGGAAATTGAAAGGTTCTTGATGTAAGTCCCAGCAGCCCTCAATGTCCAGCCCTGCCCTTAGGGGTGATCAGCAGCAGCAGAGACCTTTAGCACTGAGCTTCTCTGCGATGTGACAAGTTCATGAATCCTCACAAGTCCTCCAGGAGCAACAGCCCTGAACCTCACTGGGAGCACAGTCAAGTGAAAGCTTTGCTCTTTGCATGCAGGATTTAAATTTCCAGGGCTGCTTCTTTGGCTCCTTGATAGCCCCTAAATTCTTGCAGGAAGCAGTTGCCTGCGTAACACAGCTCTCCAGGACCTTGGATAGCAGCCTCTCTCAGGCTGTGCTGAAATTAAATAGTAATAGAAAAGTAATCTCTGACAGTGGATACCAGTTCGAGTCAGAAAAGCCCTCGCCAAAATATGCTTTCAGAGCAGGCACAGCACATATATTATTGAAAAGCTTTGTTTCTATATAGCATGCCAAATTGGCAAAAATGCAAATTTGAATTTTAGAAGTGATAGGGAGCTAGTCAAGAAAAAGGAACCAGAGAGGCAGGAATTAATAGTATTTGTTTCTTTTAAAGAATAAATATTGAGCTAATTTTCTTTTTTTATGACAATTTTATATTATTCATCTATCTTTCTATCCTTCCAGGTCAGAAAATAGGAATATTGTAATCCAGTCCAAAATGGACTCTCACAGAAAGCTGCAGTATTTTACTCTGCTGTCCTGGCATGTAGGGGATGCATTTTAGGGCCCTTTGTAGTTCGTGTGCTGATATTGTGCCTGGCAAGATCCCTGTGTCTTTTTCAGAAGGAGAAAAATAAGACAGCACAAAAATGATACAGGAGTAAAACTGACTAACACAGACTCTACATCAAGGATATTATTTCCCTAGGGAAAACTGGGATGATTTTTCATCCTCTTTGGATTCTGTCATCTCTTTCAAAGTATCTGTTTAACCACAGAACTGACTTAAAGGACAAGCACTAAGGCACATCAGAATGCACCGCAGCAAATTCTCATCCACTGCTGAGGGAATGAGGAGGTGGAAGTAGGGCTGGCACAGCTGTGATTTAAAAAAAAATTCCCACCAAACCTATACTTTTATAATAATAAAAAAGAAAAAAACCAAATGTGCAGCATCTGATTACTACAGAGAAGTCACTGATTTAGGTGAAAAGGTTTCCAAGAAGCTTCACCTGCTACTCTCAAAAGCTTTTGTTCTTATTCCTCCTTTTTATACAAGGGGAAATAAAATTAGGCAGCCTCACGGAAATAACTTGTAGCTCAGCCTTCAGGAGCTGATAATGCATTTATATTTAAGATGACCACAGCCAGGTATCATTACCATGCTTTATTACCACATATAAGAGCAAATTCTGCGAGACTAAATCTAGGTTACTGGCTCTGGAGAATTAGTGACAGTTGTCTACATGTTCACACAGTAAGCAGAATGCAGGAGAGCATTAATAATATTCTAGGTTAGGGCATGAATACTAATATATTTCTGTAATGTCATGCAAAAAGCCTACAGTGTCAGAACCTCAATACAGGCATGCAAGTCTGTGCCAAAAAAAACCCAAAACAAAACAACAAAAACCAAACAAATCAACAGCAACAAAACAAAGTCACCAAAACCAACCAGTCAATCAAAAAAATTGAAATGCACTTAACTCCTTTCACCATTGTCCAAGGAAGATTCATTTCTTGCTGACATAGTTTCACCACAGAAGGCCAGACACATTTTGGGCTAATTAGAGAGTGAGTTGTTGCACAGGATTCAGATGTATAAAAGTAGTTAGGGATATGTTTTCAATATAATTTTCAGTACGTGCCAGCAAGACATGCTGTCAGTACCTGTCTCTCCACTCTGTGGATACACAGAAGTGAGATAAATAAATTCCTGGCTAAGGCATGAATTATCTCATGAATTCATTACTGGCTATGCCTGAAGAGGCTGCCAAGAGGTAAGTATTAGGCTAAAAGTTATAGGAGATACTAAATCCAACAAAGGACTCAGCTTGTGAGACAAGTACTGTAGTGGCATTGTACTGATTTGACTTTAGATGAGGTTCTGAAGCAGAAATTTAACACAATAAGCAATTTTTCCATGAAAGAAACAATCACTATTTGCAAAATTGCTTAAAGAAAGCTCTGTCACTGAGGTGATTGATGCTGGACCTCACCATAGCAGGTGTTTATATTGCAACAGCAGCATCAAGATTTTTTGTTTATTTGTTTTTGTTTAAACAAATGTAAGTCCATTTAGCTTGTGGTAGTGAATATCCAGAAGTATATATAAAGCTCCTTCACCTATCAGTTTGCTTTAAATACTTGTAAAATTCTGATTTTACTTTTAAGGAAGGTAACAGGTCACCATTGCACTTAAAGTAATAAATAAAATAGCAATGATAAAAAGCACTGCCTGGTTCCACACCTCCAGAACTGCATAAATTACATTATTCCCATGTCAAATGGAAGGAAGAATTAAAACTGGACCCACAAAATCCCCACTAAAGAGCTGGCTGAAACCCAAACACTTATTTTATTGCCTGAGGATTATTCAGGCAGTTACACTTTCAATTTTTGACACACGAACAGCAAAGCTCAAGAACATGAGCCAGAAATTTTGGCACTGCTGCGGCAGTTCATCCTCTCTCCCCAGTTGATCAAGTTCTGCTTGTCTTGATACAGACTGGAGAGAGCAGCTCTCTCTCCTCTGTGCACCTGAAGAGACAGACAAGCAAAATATTAAACAGCTACAGATGCTGAAAGAAAAGCAACTGTTCAGTCAGCTCTTCAGGGTTTTTTCAAAGCTTTGCTTGTAGGACAAAACTGATGAGAATATCTGATGATTATTACAAAAAAAAAAAAAAGCAATGAAAATTTGTCTGATAGGAGCACAGCTAAAGCTTAATCTATTTATGTAACAAAACAGAGGCAAACCGCTGTTAATATGCTACAGAGGCACAGAAATTTGTGCTAATCTATTAACACAGGACAAGCTGCTCTTCTGGCACAGTGAGTGCTGACATCAAACTACCAGTCTGGCAAGCCTTTTTGCTCAAATCCCTCACAGCCCCTGTTCTGCCTAAGACAGGCACTCGTCACTGTTAGTCCTCCCAAATGGCTGACACACCAGAGCACACCACATCCTATTTCCCTTTTTGCTTTTCAAGCTACGGCACAAAACTTCTCACTCACAGTCAGTGCAGTCAGTGCATGGGGCACAGTTTCACCACAGCAGGAGCAGCTTTTCCCCACCAGGCTGGTTGAAGGCTTTTGTGGTTTTTAGGAGTTGGACGGGGCTCCCTGGTCCAGCCTTGCCATACCTATGACAGCTCAGGAGCTGCCTTGCTTTGTCCTGTTCAAGCAGGCAATGCCAGCCAAGGTTCACAGCACAGATTCAGCATGCAGCAGGGGAAAAGGCAAAACTCCACAACCTTCTACCAATGGAGTAATACCACAGCACTGCTCTGCATTGGAGCAGCATCCTTTGCATGGGGAAACCAATCCAAACTAGAGAAATCTCCTTTTAAACACATCACACTCAAAGACTAGGCTTAATGTTAAAGATCTTAAGGTGCTGAAGTTCCAGGTCACAACATTCCCTTTTCCCCATAAGCAAAGCATCTTGGGAGAACACAGAGTTTTATTGCAATTTCCATATCTCTATTCATGATCAAAAGAATTAAAAAAAAGAGAAAGAAAAAGGATTTCTTTCCCTCAGACTGGCCCATACTGCAGGCACTGAGTCTGTTCCTTCCAACAGCAGTGTACTTCCTCAATGCTTTTCTAAGTGGGGTGGGAAAAGAGAATTGCAAAAGGGGTCTCTCCTAACCATGTTTACCAGGTCCAGGGAAACCCATAAAGATGTCTGTCAATTCCCAACACACTCCCTGCAGTGCAGCTCCTCCAGAGTGGAAGATAACAGCTGGCAGGAAGAGCTAAATACTTTCAATGTCATTTTTTAGGCCTACAAGATGCAAAAAATCTTGGTGAGAATCTGTTCATGTGTCTTTGACAAAGACATAAGCAAGAACACTTTCCAAATGATTGCTCTATCAACATACCAGAGGTCATGATGAGAAATGGAGAAAGGGAGAAGCTGTGGAAGAATCAGCCATCACACAGACTACAGCAGCCTTAGTTTGGAGAATAAAGTGGAGGCCCTTGTCCCCAAGTTGTTCCCTTTGCTACTTTCATAGCCATACTTTATAGGTGTGCTCCCTAAATGTATGTTTTAATTAGCAACTCTGCAAAGGACACATTAAGGTATCTGACTGTCAGGTCTTCTGCTGTGACTCCACAGCTGTTGAATACAGAACAACCATGGAACATAAATCCATGTTCTCCTGCAGAAATTAAAGCATGTCAGTAGCTTTTTTCCAGCCTCTTTTGCAGCTGACATCTTCGGTCTAAGTGGTGCCATCTGTGAACTGTGTTGTATACATTTTCATGAAGAAGACTAAAAGAATTAACTGAATTCTACTCAAAGTAGCATAATATTGATACTGAAAGAAGACCACTGCAGTGCACTGGCATCTTGCATCCAAGGGACTTCATTTTCAGAGTGATGTCAATGAGCAAGGGGCTGCTGTGCAATTGTTCAGCTTGGCAAACCCTCGAAGCATTTCCAGTCTCATGCTCTGCATTGTTCCAGTAAGACATTTACCTGTGCTGCCCCTGCTGAACTGCATTCTTACATTTGATATGCTGCTCCACTTTTACAACATGTGCCATGGGAGTACTAGAAAAGAGTAGATGGCCACCAAATTCAAAGCAATTCTCCTGGAAAAAAAGTGAATGCTTATCTCCCCCCATGTGTTCTCCCCTCTCTCCCACCAAGCTTTCTATTTAACACAATTACATGGAGCATTTGCCAACAGAGCTGATAAATTATGTGCTACTAGAATTGAAAATGTGAAGGATAATAGGGATAAATATCAATGCATTCACACATGACACAAACACATTTCAGCACTTTCAAGGCTTTTTGTTTGTACTCAGGAATGACTTGCATGAACTAATTCCTCAGTGGATTGTCTTAAACAATTCTCTAGAGGAAGAATGAACTATGCCTAAGACATAGATGACAGTCAAGAGTGAAAACAGTGAAAACCCCACAAGTCCAAAGGGAAAACATCTTAGCCCAGCCAGACAGCAGTAGGATGTTGCCATCAGAAAAATAGAAAAAAGGCTGTGTGGTTGCAGGACAGGTTTGTGTTTCCATTTTTTCCCCATGCCTGAAGTTCCAGCTTCCAATTTTCCAGTGCCATGTAGGGGAAACATGTACCTAGCAGGGGCTGGAAAGAGGTGTGCAGAGAAAATCACAACGTCCTGAAGCCTCTCGGATGGAAGCACACGTGTTGTCCTCATGCTTCTCTTGCCCTCTCAACACTGGCATTGCTGTTATAGCTCTTGATCTCTCTCTAGGCTTCCTGATCTCTTGGAACACATCAAGGCCTGCCTGTGGCTTTGGGGCCCCTGATGTGTACTCAGGTGTGTTTTGCTGCCACCTCTCCCCACCTTCCCTCAGCTGCAGGAACAGGCTCTGCACAACTCCTGAAAGAGAAGTTCCTCTTCAGTACAAGCAACCCAGAGGCAGGAAAACAACTGCAACTACAGACATGTTGCAAACATCCTGTATTTTAAACAGAATTCAGTATAGATATCCTTTAGGATATGGATCATGGAGTTATTTCTGGTGCCAGCCCTTGTGGTTTGGTCTGCAAGTGGGAACACAGGGCTGCCTGGCAGAAAACTGCATCTCAGAATCCTTTTAGGGATAAGAATTGGCTTCAAGAGGAACAACCATCACAAGTGCTTGATTTCAGAGATACAACCAATCCTGCAGGCAGATTTTCTTTCCACAACCTGTGCTTACTGGGCCAGCTCTCCTCAGCAAGGAGGTACCAACTTAGTGTTTATTAGCAAGGTGCAGCTGCAGGGAGGCACCAGGGGTGTTCTCCGGGCACACAATGACCTGGGAAAATCAGAAGAGCACCCATGGAAAACCTGTCCCATGGAAAACGCCTGCAGTTATTCCTGCAGTTATTGCAGTCGGGCTCAGCAACACCAGAGCCACGCAGCCAGGCTCTGCCCAGCCTGGCAACAATTTGTGCCATGAGATTTTCAGCCACTCTGAACATATTGCAGTGCAACTGGGGGACAGGGAGGAACTCTGTGCCTTGCTGAGCAGCTTGGAGAAATGGCAGCCAAAACCAGAGCCCAGCCAAATGGTTCCCTTCTCTGCAACTCATGACAAGCAAGTATTTTGAGGTCAGGAAAAACCAAGCTTTTGCGGTCTAGAGGAAACCAGTCACTTTCTATAAACATGTCATTTTGTATTTTGTCCTGTGCAAATTCAAATGAGACAATTCCAGACATCTTAAAAGAAGAAATGGAAGCATCGAAAACAATTATATACCCCTACTAGCTATGTGCTGATACAAATGAAACCATATTTATGTCTTTGAGAGTGAGAAATGTATTACTTGTATCATTTATTTATCACATAAAAATAATGTAAGGTATATTTAAGGCACAAATTCTTTAATTTTGAATAAATGAAAAATATTCACAGTATTAGAGACAGAGCTGAGTGGCATAATAAGGCATTAAAGTGCACTTTTCACCTGTTGACATCTCTTTTTAAGGCTAGAAATTAAAATGTTGAAAATAGAAAGCATTAGATATTCTTGAAGGTTATATCCAACAGGCTCAGTAACACTATGTAAGTGGAGAATTAATGTTATAATGAACATTAAAATCTCACATTTTTAGATGAAAAAGCTTGGAAAGCAAATGATGCACATTTGTTCATTACAACTTAATTAGCACAGCCTGATATTAAGGACCAACAGTAATGCTGAATATAAACTGAAGACTGCTTGTGGGTATATCTAAACATATATACATATATATATATAAACCTCAAGTAATTGCCAATATGGTAAGTGTTGTAATAAAGACTGTTGAAATGCTTCTGGGATTTGAGTGAAGGAGTAATATCTCCATTTTAAACCTTCCTTCAAAATAACTTGCTATTTATTTCTGAGAAAAAAATCCAAACATAAGTTTGATTTAAATATTTCCTTAAATTTCCAGTTTTTCTTTACTGAGTTAGGGAAGAGAAAGAAAGAGGACATTTTCTTGCAGCTTCTGCATTTCCCACTTGTATTTATTAAGAAGTGAAATGCACCTAAGTGTTCATAGGTACCATGTGCAATTGAAAGTTGTTTAATGTGAGGGATAAATTATACATTATTTGAAGAAAGTGACACCCCACAGATGTAAAGGTAGGTAGAGACTCACACTGAGAAGCCTGCAATAAATCTCTTCTAAGCAATGCAGAGGGCAGCAGTACAAACCATGTCACTAGAAATCTTGTCCCCAGCTGTGCAGACCAAGATCATCTGCCTGTCCCTCAGCAACGGGATCTCAGGGCTCCTGAAACTCCCAGTGCACGTGGCCATTTTCATTTTGACGACTTCTTTCATTTGTAAGCAAGAGAGAATTTTTCTTTGTATTGTTCACCACTATGTGCTAAGGATTATTAAACCCTTATTCGGTAAATACACGGCACAATATTTGTCTGATAAAGGTCAAATAGAAATGACAGGAAACTAAATGACAAACAATCCCTCTCTGTTCTTTTGCCGTAACATTCTCAATGCAAACCAGACATCAGACAGTGCAGAAATAACCACAAAGTGTTAAACAAAGCTCATGCCTATCAAAATCTGAACAGACACTCCTTTTCAAGACCTTACATGCAGCCAGCTACCTGATTCACCTTGCTGGTCTGCTCTAGGTTGTTCGGATGGCATTTTAATATTTTACTGGAGCTGGCAGTAACCTACTTCCAATGCAAGTGACCCCAGAGAGAGCTATGGTCACAACACAAAGAAGTAAAGAGTATTTTTAGGAGTTAAGTAACTTAGTCTGGCAGAGAGATGGTGGTAGAACTTCAACAAGGAAGATCAGAACACAATTATGCACGGTCAGAAATGTGTTCAGTAATAATCCATCATGCTGTCTCTGGCTGCTTTGCATGCAGAAAGATCATCTGCTTTTATCTTCCCAGTTTCCAGACCCACACAGAGCATCATATATTATGCAAAAAGGTAACTCTGGGTGGCACCATCGAGCTCGCCATGGCAGTACCTCATTTGTTGAAAGAGGTTTTTTGCGTTTCCCACACCCTCCCTCACCAAGTCTATACTAGGCATCCCCTTTCGGTAAACGTTTTAAAGTATTTTTATCTCAAAGGAGAGGTTCTTGCTACTCACTCTTTCTCCTCATATCCTGCAGCCACACAGAGATCCTTGTTCCCTCCTCACACGCCTCTGTCCATCACTGCCTTCCTTCTGTGCTGCAGACACCGTGAGATGCTTCAGTGCAGAGAAGTAATCAGCAGGATGCAGAGCTTTTCATTCCCTCCCACATGAACCATTTAGAAAATTCATCCTGGATGGCTCTTGGGATAGGTTTTTTTCTGTTTGTTTGTTTTTAAATCAAATTTTACTGGACACAGTGCACGTGTAGTAGAGAAAAACAGTGTCCTTCAGCAGCATTCAGGGAGTTTTCACCACTGCACAAAAAGCATTTTCTGCAAGCAAGTGTTCTGGATAACAGTCTGTGCTAAAAGGAGGGGCTGGAGAAGGACAGTCTGGGCTCTTTACACGTTCTCTCTCATCCCAGCTCCTGCAGCTGCTGCTGCAGAGCTCAGGGACAGATGCCTGTCTGCTCACAGCAGACTTGGGGACAGATCCTCACTTGGACTAAATGGTCACAGTTCCCTGAGAGTGCAAGGCATGGCTCCATGCTACACCTGCTGAGGAGCTGGCCTGAGCTCTCACTTCTTTTTCTTCAGAGTCACATACATTCATCTGACATATCCCTAACACTGCTTGTGAGAGCAGAGTGCAGCTTCATTTACTTCCACGGTGTTGCCTCAGCCTTTCAAGGAGAGGAGAGGAATCCACGCCTGCCTCCTCCCAGGCTGGAATAATGCAGAAGGGCTGTGAACTCACCTGTGAGTGCAAATGAGCCCATGTCCCTTGGTGTCCCCCCGGGCTCCTGGCAGTGCCCTGGCAGGGCCAGCACAGCCCGGAGCCGGCTCAGGCTCCCCTGCCTCCCCTGACAAGGACAGCCCCACTCAGCTGCTGACTTTTCTTCTTGTTGTGTTAGCACGGAGCTAAAGGCTCCCCAGGGACTGTTTATGGAAAGTGCTTTTGAATCTCTGCTTCAGCAGAGATAGCTCCCATTTAAAACTGAAGATGGACCTTTTATCAAAAGATGTGACAGGCTTTCTTAAGGGTAACTGTCACGCATGCAGGTAAAAAAAAGAAGAAAAACCCCCTTTTCTCTATTGTTTCAGGTTTTTTTGTAATTTCACCAAGCATTTAGAGAGTGAGATAATGCCAGATACATCTGTCTTTGAGGGTTTTAGGTATGTATCACCTTGGAATCTAAGTGCTCAGGCAATGTGTGATAACATCCTGAAATACTTCCACCTCCTCAAGCTTCTCTCTCATTTTTCTTTTATTTAATCTCAAATGAGTTCAAGTAACTTCTGATTTTGCATTTGTCTAGATCAGAGGTACAGAAGAAAAATAGACTCCTATAATTTAACAACTGGTAATAACATTAAAGGTAAAATTAAAATCTCTAAATCAGGATGAGTACTGATTTAGGAACAGGGAATAATTGATCATGATTTTCTTAGTATAAGAAGCTATTTCAAATGATTGCATCTCTAATACTTTTCTTGTGTATCCTCTGGTCATGGAAGGGAGTATTTCAAAGCCTAGTTGTCCTCAAAATTATACCCAACAATAAATCTACCTGCACATAATGATCAAATGTCAGCATAAAATCCCTACCAAAAGGGTTACTGTGCTGTCACATGAGGAACCACTTGACTCCTAAGCAAAAAGAAAAACTAACAAGCCTCCAGAACAAATTCACCCCCACCAAAGCCCCAACACACCAAAATCCCAGCAAATGCTGCTGATATAAGAATATCTAGTAGAGATTCAAGTTCCATAGACCCCAAACCTCTGTTTCCAGAACACTGAACAGACAGTAGCTTGTGCTTTAACAAAGATGGAGATTTCTCTGATATTGCAAAGATGATTGTCATTCAGAAGGAGATCAGAGCATGTTCAGCTACTCCTGTGCAGGTGAACACAAGCAAACTCTTGCAGCTCACTGGATGCTGTGTGGAGACTCAGTTGGATCTTTTATCCTAATTTAGGTGTTCTGCTAATGCACCTGCATGGCTGCTGCCCGACTCAGGGCATGGGCCAAGCCTGCTCCCCTCACATGCTGAGCAGCTGAAAGCAGCCAAAACCCAAACAGGTCAGATATGAACATGCCTTTGAAACCTGCTCGAGATTTAAACCTTAACTCAGCCTATCAGAGCAGAAATAACACCACACAGCTTTGGTTGTCATCCAAACCAACCTGAAACACACAGATTTTCATCAGGATTTTGAAATGGAAGTCTCCTTTAGCAACTGAGTTAGCTACATAATATACACACGGATCACTGGGGCAGGTACATCCCCTGGTAGGTGACTACTTAATGTAGGTCCTTTCCTGACACATTTGCTGTGACTTTTTCTTTAAATTCTACTTTCTCCTGTTTCTTTGATCAGCTACAGTTGTTACTGCACAATCTGTTTGGCTTTGTCCTCCCTCCTTTGTTTGAAAGAATGGCTGCCTTGCAGACAGCATATAAAAAGTCACATATTTGTGATGCTGGTAACATCTTTATTTGAAACTTAGTCTTTAGCCAAAAAAAGTGTAGGTATCCTAGTAAGTTTTAACCTCAGTTATTTCCATCTCTTGCATAAAACATTTAGCCTTGTTTATTTGCAGAATGGGTGCTTCAGTAAACTCAGAATACCACCTGCGTGAGGAAATGAGAAGAAATTCTCTTCTTCAGAGTCCTCAGTTCAGGTGCCACCTTTCAGTCAGCTCTCCTCACAAGGTGCACTAGATGTTTCCCCTCTGCTTAACTGGGAGAACATTTCCATCATGATAGGGAGAAACACAATGTGAGTTTTAGTAACACCCTGGTCAATGTGGAGCATGTGATGTTATGTCCCATATCACAGAAAGTGAAAAGTATGTGTTACAGCCTCAAGGTTGCTGTTTGCCTTCATTTTACTATTCCATATATTAATGATTTAACTAAGGTATTCTTCTTTAGAGGGTAGGGCAACTGACATTAAAAGAAACCTAAACAATAGCAGGAAATTAGTAGGCCTTGCAACTTTCCAGGTCACACATATAATATAGTGAAAAAACTAAGAAAGCTGCAAGAACTGTTCTGTTTAACCAAGCAAAGGACTGGATGCATTGTTCTTCTAACTAGGTCACAAATATACAGTATTTTACACCCTATCTGGTACACAGTTGGAGTTTGCTCTCCTCTAGGAAAAGGAGTCAAGTATCTTCTGTGTCTTGCACTATTTGTACTGAAGGGGTCAGGTGTTAAACCACTCATGCTGGAGCTCTGGCTGCTTGAAGTACATTCATTATGGATATCATCTTGCCAGTGGCCAGGGCTTGATAAAGGTCAGTTGACCTTTCTGAGAATACTTCAAGCAGCAGAGGCAGCAAAGAGAAACAAACCCACACAAATCCACAATTCTTTTAGTAGAGCCATTTGTCAGGAGATACAAAAGAGTTTGTTGGGAGGAAATGCTTCCCCCTGCAGAAACTCTCAGGCTCAAAGCTCTAGGAAAGCACTGTTCTGGCAAAGGATGGTTGTTTACAAAGCATTACCTACCAGGCAAGGATTGCATAGAGATGCAAGGATGTACATGTGAAATCTACTTACTCCCTGGAACAGAACAAGAACCTGAGGAGAATGCCTGTGTGAGTTGAGCTCTCAATAACAGAAGAGCAGGTGCAGCTTGCTCATCATTCTGGTGACACAATCAGTCTTCTCTGCCTCACTTGTGCAGAGCCTGCCAAGATCAATGCAGAGACTCCCACTGACTGGGAGAGGCAGGAACCCATGTATTCAAATGAGCATTGTTCTTCAGGAGGTGCATCATTTCATGCTTTGAATGCAACATAAACAGTGAAATAAAAATCACTAACAGAGTTTGGAAACAATTACCTTTTTTTATGCAGCAGCACTTGTCCATACCTGAAAGCTTCAAGCACTGCTTAGTTGCAGTTCTAGAGTCTTAGTCTCATACTAAAGTGAGCTCAATTCTGTCACTGTGGCATTTGGATCTTAATGAAGAGCCAAGGTTTAAAGAGAGCTAACTCTCTGCTGAGAACAATGTGCTTCTTATGTAAGCAGAGATTTTTGTACAAGAAGCCTTGCTTTTTCTGCAAACAGATATTCACATGCCCATCTGCACAAAGATCCAACCATGTTATGGATGGGGAAGACAAAGACATGTGGTACCACATGTGGATAAACATGCTGCAATAGACATATAAGAGGAGGGAGAAAGCCTCTCAAAGTTTCTGGAAATCTTCCCTGAACTAGCAAGAGCATTCTCTCCAGCACTGGAGACTGCATGTACAAACCTAGCTAGGCAATAACATAAAGAAGTGTCTAGGAAAAAATCAGGGGCATCTAGGGAGACAAGATATCAAGGAAGCATGAGAGGCCTCCCTATTTGAGATGTCTCTTGATCATCTCCACCATCTTTCTAGCTCTTTGTTATGGAAAAGCTAAACTACAGTTTGGTCACTGAAGAGTGACAGAGACCCAAACTGTCTAAATAAGAAAACATGCGCTGCAACAGAGGCAGCAGCAGACTGGTTATTGCTGTCATTGTCACAGCAAGTTGAGCACTCCTCCAACATTACCACAAAATGTACATTTTTTACCAGGGAATCTGTATGAAATCCTCGTTGTCTTTTCCTTTTTCCATGTATCCTGATCAAAGGTTTCAATTAAAAATTACTTCATTTGGGAGGGCAAACCCTCTTTCATTTTGCCTTATCCATTGGGACCAGGTTTCACTCTGTTCCAAATAACAGAGCACAGTGGAGAATTTGTAAGTGTACTCTTTTATAAATAAATCTGACAGCATTAGAGATAAATCCACAGCCTCTTGAGGGTGAGATCAGTGCACAGTTGCATGTTCGTATGAGTGTACACCTACCATTAGTCTGAAAAAATCAGAACCTACTGACATAATGGGTAGAATAAAGGCAGAATAAAGCTTTCTACCCAGTTCCTAAATTTTTCTGTCACTGTTCATCATCTCTGTTTGGAACACTGTTTCTTGTTTACTAGCAAACAAGTGCCTGCAGACAGGCTAAGTATTTATCTCTCAGTGCTACCGTACACTCATACCAGGATTCACACCTGAAACTGCCAGCAAGAGAGATGCTCTTCCCCCTTCTCTCCCCACAAAGTCAAAGTGCCTTTTGTACAGCTGTCTTTCCCTGACACAGACCAGCAGGGCTCGCCTAAGGGCTCAGTCCTAAGGGTCTCCTCTTTCCTTGACTCAGCCTTGAATTAACGAGCAGGCCTCCCTGCACTGAGCCAGCACAATTAATCAGCATCACTGGATGTTGCCAGCATCTGCTCAGGTGCACTGTCAAGGTCACAGCTCTGCTCTGCGTCCTGATGGTAAGAGAGCAAAGCACGGGGTGTTCCTCTGGTGAAAGGCCCACATTTGTCACCCTGCTCCTTGCCGGTGTTGTGCTGAAGGTATCCATCTTCCTGCTTGCTCTGAACTGAGCTGATAAACAATGCACCTCTGAGAGCTGGAGGAGGACAGGAAAAGGCTAAAACTGAAACAGAGTGCAGCTGATGGTATAATGGCAGCTCTCCGGCAGATGCCTTTGGAGGTTAATTACCTTTCCAAACAGTAACGATTCATCTTTTCACCCATACCATAATATCCTGCAATGCTAATTCTCATTTTGGAGACAGGAAAACTAATGACAGAGAAAAGGTTTTATATATATAACTCTAAGCAAAGGATAAATTTGCCATAATGGGTTACTAGACTCCATCAATAAAAACTCCTACCAAAAGATCACAACTCAGAGTATTCCCAGAACATAAATATTTTGTAGGATACACCATCATTAGCAAAAGCCATCAAGCTTTTGTTTCAATAAACAGCATCTGCCAGGAGCATATTCTGTGAAACAGACAATATTAAACAAAATTTAGTCTCTCATTTATTAAATGGGCAGCCTTCTGGGCTCATGTCTCAGGAGTCTTCCAAAAGCTTTAAAAAACAAAGAGACCTTTTGAAAGACGCTCATCTCATTTGCTGCAAGATTTTCCATCTTAAATATTCTAACAGGTGTTATGAAGGCACCAATGTTTTGGACCTGTTGAATGATGCTCCTGAATCCCTCAGCTACACTAAGCAACTGCATACCCACCTTACTGTCTTAGCAATAGAAAGTGGGAGCAGCCCTCTTGTTAGAGGGTAGGAATGAGCCCAGACACAGACTCTTATTTATCACAGCATGAAAAGGGTCCTGGTTTATTCCTCTTTACAGCTCAGCCATCCTGACTCCAACCATTGGCTGCAGCAAGCTCCTGCTGGAGGTTTCCTTTGCAGCCTCTGACTGCTGGTTATTTCCTGCTAGACTTTGACTGCAGGGATCGGTGTGCAGACTGTGACTGCAGGCTTGTACCCAGCTAGACTGTGACTGCAGGGATCAGTGTGCAGACTGTGACTGCAGGGTTTTACCCAGCTAGACTGTGACTGCAGGGATCAGTGTGCCGACTGTGACTGCAGGCTTGTACCCAGCTAGACTGTGACTGCAGGGATCAGTGTGCAGACTGTGACTGCAGGGTTTTACCCAGCTAGACTGTGACTGCAGGGATCAGTGTGCCGACTGTGACTGCAGGCTTGTACCCAGCTAGACTGTGACTGCAGGCTTTTACCCACCTGGACTGTGACTGCAGGTTCCAACAACAGGTTCCAGCTTTTACCCAAACTGACCTCACAGCAGGGATTCTCCTTCCCCACGATCCTTCTTCTCTATGATCCTCTGGTTCTCTCTTCCTCAGGGCTCCTCCTCCTTCATAATTCCCCCTCATCAGCTAACCCACCCTCTTTTATCACATTTGTCTTTATTGGATACAGCTGTGACTCATCAGGGGTGAGGCTGTATTGGGTACTTAACACAGCTGTTACTTATCAGGGGCCAGGTCATCTGTATTCCCTTCTCCTACAGAAAGCAACTTTTTTCTTTTTTTTTGCTGTTGAAGAAAGTAAGTGAGTGAAGGGAGCAATAACCAGCTGTGAAGGGACTCAGGTATGAGGGCTTCAGTGTAGGACCAACATAGCCTATCCATATCCTGGCTCAGCAGTGGGAATAATGGCCAGCCCTAGTGCTTGGGCTCCCAACAGAGTCTGCTAGCAGGAGAGAGGAAAAAAAATCTCTTCCACCTTCTCTGTGAGATGCAGAGCAATAAACAAAGAGCAAGCAGAAATTCCAGGGTTGTTGATGGTCTTGGTAGAGACTGAACTAGTCCCAAAATGCAAGCTTCCTTCTCAATTCCATAACTACTTAATTTACTACTCATTAAAACACCTGGTTAAAATGCCTATTAGCTTCTCTTCTGTTTGTTTTTAAAGAGGCAGCTAAAAAAAGCAAAGTCATCCGAAAAACATCTTTGAAATATTTTTTGTCAACTAACTCTAGCCATGCTGAAATAGTCACTGCAATACCACAGACAGGATGCTTTACTTTTTCAGATACTAGAGCAGCAGGATTGAAATGTCCTCTAACTCATGGCTGAAAATGATAGAAAAATCAATGCAAACCTAGTGAAGAGAAGGCAGTCCCATTCCAAGAATGTAATTTTCAGGCTCTCCTGTAGTACTAGCTTCCAGAAAGAAAGACACAGCATGTGGTGTGCAATGCTCTGCCAGCTGAGAAATTTTAAGTCAAATAATCCCATTAGAGATTTATTTTAAATTAAGTGTGTTTTATGTAGAGAAGCTGGAAAGACCTGGTGTCATGTCCAAGCACTTCCCTGGACTTTCACAGTGACCAGATTAAAGCCAGACCTGTGCCCTGAAAAAAACTGTGAGAAACAAGAGGCAAACCCCAAACATTTCAGCTGCATCTATTGATTTTCCTTGCCTCAGGATTTATTGGTCCCTGCTGGGGCACATCAGCAGTGCCAGCCGATGGCAGTGCCATCCCTCTGGCCTCTCTGACCTGCTGCCTCTGCACCTCTGGCCCTGGGTGACCAGACTGTGACAGACAGAGCCAGCAGCACTGTGAAGAACAAAGCCCAAGCTCCGGATTCTGTACTGGGAAAGCTGATCCACAGCTCACGTGTCTTTGCAGGCTGTTATACTCCACAGCTTTCTTCCTTGTGCTTTAGGTACCTGTGCTGCTCTGAAGGACACTTCTTTCACAGCAGTGAAGCTCACCTTGGATGCTGCTTTCATAACATTTCAAAATGGTCTGACTTCTCTCATGGACATGTGAGTCAATGGGTCTCCTTTCTGAGGCACTGGGGAACATCGGGAGAGCCTTCTGATTTTGCAAATCCTCCAGAGATAACAGAGAGGAGCTTTCATCTGACTTTGCAAATGGATTAGCAAGCAGCAGCTCCCAAATATTTTAAATTCAAGTGATATTAAACTCAGGTTAAACTCAGCGCTGCAGAAAAGAAATCAATAACGTTTTTCCATGTTGATTTTTCTTTCCTCTCATTTCATTCCTCTCCTACAGCTGCTGCAGGGATACTGACTGCAGTATCCCAGATACTATACTGCAGTTGGCAGCATAACCTTACTTATGACACACTCAGAAACAGATGTTTTTCTTCCCATCTCCTACGTTTGGAGCAGAATAATGAGGTAGTCTGCAGCTCTGGTTCAGAGCCTGGTTATTAAACAGCCAGGGAAAATGACGCTGGCAGAGCAAACTGAGTATCGCTGAATTACTATGAAAGGTGGTGATGAGAAAATAGATCTGCTTTGAAGGAGAAAAATGGCCTGTTTTCAGTCAAGAGCTCTTTCCTGTTAAACAGCCTAGCTCATCAGCAGTGTTAGCTACTGTACACAGCAATTTGTAGGCCACACAGAGAGCAGCAGTTTGTGCCCAGAAGCTGTCACCTACCGCCCATGGTGGATGTATCTACCTAAGGACCGTTCACATGATGAAGAATTTATGAGCTGTGATTATTGGGGATTTGTGTTGGGTTTTTTTGTTTGTTTGTTTGGGTTTTTTAATTTTTTTTTTTATTTTCCTGCTAATCTTTAGAAAAATAATGCAGTTTTACCTGCAGTTTCTACTGTGCAAGATGTTGATTAAAGCTCTATAGCCCAGAAAAGTCTTACCAGACCCTTCCTGTGTATTTATTCTTGAGAGGCAGAGCACTGCTTTCCAGAGACACTGGCTAATTGCTTTGCTTGGAAGTTTGTTTTGCATGCCATAGAAAATTCCTGCATCAGAGGAAGGGAAAGGCTGACTTGCACAAGCCCCTACATATTAGCCTGAACCCACTAACTTTTTGGAAAATCCAATGTCTCGAAACCAATCACCTGCAGTAGCACCTTTTATTAATTTTATGATGTTTTGTGACACAGGAGATTTCCTTAGGTGAAGGTTCTCCGTAATGGATGTGGTCATAAGCAGAAGCTCCATGATCCTCTTGACAGAAGCAAGCAGAAAATAGTGGGCTCCTGCTTCCTCCTCCTTCTTTCCATAATCACCTAGCAAGGAAAGCCCATGAGCAGAATAACTTTACCCTTCCTCTTCCTCATGTGCTGGCTGTGCCATTACAGCCAGGAAAAGCTGCTCAGTGGTGACACAGCATATAGAATACAGCTTTCAAATTCTCACCCATTCATGATGGGTGGCCACAGACAGAGATGCTTGTGTTCTGCAGCTCAGGATGGTCCCTAGGACTCTCTGCAGCTTCTCAGGTCCCTAAGACCCTCCAGGAGGGTAGGAAGGGAAGTTTTCAACTTGAGTGAATTAAATGAATAAAGTGGAAGATTTTATCCCCATTATCAGCTGTGCAACACCAATCCAGAGCACAGAAGGATGTAGTTGTAGGATGCAGACATCAGGATGTCATCTGTTTCTCTCTCTCACACCTATTGTGGTCTCTATCACTGTACTGTACCTCCTAAGAACATGCACCTTCCCACATGAAAGATGAAACCAGCTCTGATAAGTGACTTATTAAATGCCACATGGGTGTTTGCATCAGCCCCCAAACTATCCTTCTTTCTGCATTTAAACCATGGGCTGAATAAAGTAAGCTTGCCTGTATCCTAGACAACAGCTTCAATGGACTGCAGCTGAAGGCAGGAAAAGGCAGGCAGGGATGAAGCATAACTCAGACCTGTACCTAACTTAAAATGGATTTGGGCCAGCTCTCCTCAGCCTAAGCCTGATCCAGTGTCTAATCAATCTGGGTGCATTTCTTTATTGGTTCATAGATGGGTCTTTTATGCAATCTGCCAAGAACACCAGGCTATGTATCTCAGTTTAAGAGATTATAAATAAATAGAAGTGCCTCTTTCTGCTCTTTCAGACAGGAAAAAAAAATACAGAAGAAAGAGTTAGTACTGCTCTGTGGCAAGCTAGAAGCAAAAAGGAGTGCCTCCAAAACTAATTCCAAACAAAGCCCTAAAAACTCATTCTTAACATAATCATTCAAAAGACATTAACTTTTTTCTTATCCTCACATCAATCACCAGATCACATGGTTTATTTTGCAAGTTTCTTTTTGTTTTCCCAGCATCTTTACACATTGCTGCTATGTTTTTTAGATCTTTCTGTAGGATTCTGATCTTTCAGTATGAAAATAAAAAAGTGTGTTTCTATAAGAAGAGATACTTATATCCGAGACTTCTTGGCTCCAAAATTAAAGAAAAATTCTAAGGCATGGAATAGAATTAAAGTGACAGGAATTGCTGTCCTAAAGTGGTAATTCTTATAAATGAACTTGAAGACATGAAAACAGAATCCCTTCTTAAATATGAACTTCAATTTAAGATGTCCTCAAGGGAAAAAAACAGAGATACAGAACTAAAAAGACCACATTCATTTGGAAGGAAAAACTGAGAAAAAAATCCCAAGTACACCAAAGGCTGGGTCATTTGAGCTGGTGCAGTAAATGAGCCTGGTGTTACTACAGCCATTTGCAGAGGGACAGTGGAACAGTCACTAGACAGACAGAACTCTCCATAAAGGCAAATGGTCAGAAACAAAAGGCAGGTTTTCATCCCTTCCTATAACCATTAGGAGAAACATACTCTTCACTTGTCCTCTTCTTTGATTATTTTAGAATATGAGAGGCTATAACATCAGCTTTTTTCCAGATGTCCATTTCATCATATTTGTCATATTAAATATTCAATTATAGCTCTTTTTATTTTTTTCCCTGAGTAATGGGCTGTGTTCTGCTGTTTAATAGCATTCTGATTAAGGAACCAACCATTCTCTTGCCTACATTTCATTTCTCACACTCATTAATCTAGATTTAGTGTGTGGGGGAGTCTAAGTAAGTGCTACCACTCCTTTGATAATCAGCAATTTGTTATCACATTAGAGGTGGCCAAAGTATTCAAGCTAAGAGCTGCCACTAACCTAGAGGTAAGAAGAAGGCATATTATTGAATAACAAGGAAGAGGCAATGGATAGCTATAAAGGAAAATAAACAATATGAACTTTCTCTTCAAAATCAATTATTATTATTATTATTGTTTTGAGGAGTGAGGAAGACAGACCACTTGCAGCTGCCAAAACATAGGGGGGAGTAGTAGATTTACTAAAATACATTTAGACATGAGGAAGAACTACACAGAAAAATGAAGGATGCCAGGTGACCTAAGGGCAGAAAAGAAAAATATCCAATCCTCTATCCTCCCTCATCCTCTCCTCAAAGAAACCCCAAACTCCAGCAACAATAAAACCCAACCGAAAGACCTCCTAAACACAAAAAAATCCTCCAACAACTACCAGAACAATAACCTGGACTCATGGATTTGCTGCAGAGGCAGGACTAGATCTGGCCTAATGTGCTGCTGTGCTGAAGCCATTTGGGGACCTGAGCCAGCACCAAGTTAGGGAAGGGAATGTCTGGGATTCTGGCTTAGAGGCTTTAAGTTGCACCAGACCCTGTGGTGTGCCAAACAGCCATTCCAGCTCAGGTGACTGCAAATGGACACCATGTCTGAAACACGTTTAATTTGACAGTGCCCCTCTGCCAGTGCCAGAGTGAAGATCAGAGCTGCTCTGCTTAGTCCATGGAGTCTTTCCTACGGGAAGGAAGGATCCATGGTAATGCATTCTGAGTGTTATTTGCTCATTTTTTTTTATGTGCAGGGTAATATCAAAGGGCACTAAGTTTCTAAACACAACAGTTGTCAGCTCAAATCTCTGCTGGGGATGCAATACAATGTTGTATTTCTCAGGGTTCTGCCACAGAACTCAACCTTTGATTACAAAGGCAGCCCCCAGAGAACTCTTCTGTGACAAGGCACTAAATGCTGTAATGAAGTGGGAGGCAGGGAAATCCTTGACCCTAAAGCTCAGATGAGCTAAACACTGTATTTTTTCTCTTATTGTCAGAATCAACATTCACATTTGCCCATCCCACATTTGTCTATCTGCAGGTGCAGAATCATATTAATTTTTGCTCAAATTCCCTTGTAATTTTAAACTGAACAGTGATCTTCAGTCATCAGCTACCTGGATGAACTGTGCATGATTCAGACATCCTTTGCAAATGGTAGTTTTGCAACAACAGCTCCTCTCCTGCCTTTCTTTTTGACTGTTCACCTGACAAGATTGCTTAGCTAAGGGTTTAGGGAAATAAGGCAATGCTTTCATAGAAGCACACACACCTGTCATTTAAAAATCCTGCCATGTGGAGAGAGTTGGACTTTAAAACAAGCACTAACAGTCAAGTTACACCACATGCTGCTCCAGGCAAACTTGAATCCTCAGCCTTGCACAGACATGAAAGGCAAAGCCCTTGTGGGGCTGGCCCAGATCCAGGTGCCCTTCTTCCCCTCACTATGGGGTCACTAGCCCAGGTCACTGCTGATCCTGCAGGTCTGTGCACCTCAGGCCTTGCTTGTACTCTCAGTTAAAAGGCACCACCTATTCAGAGCAAGGTAGCAGCTGTTGCAACCACGCCAACTTCTTTCCCTGCTGGGAAAGCTTAGTGGCAGCTCTTGTCAGCCCTTTCCAGTGTGAAGGTGGCAACCTGCCAGTGCCACCATTGCCTTGTTGGTGTCCCCTGGATCACAGGGGGACATGTGTGCTCCAGGACAGGGCACTGAGCAGCAAATTGCACAGCTCACACGTGTGTGCCACACACACTCCTCAACCACAATCTTGCATCAACTGACTCTGTGGGGCAGCAATGATTCCCTGAAGCTCTGGGGTTATACCAATGGATTTAAGAGAAATGGGCTCCAAAAGTCCATCCTCCCACTCCTCTGTTTGAGAAGGTAAAGCACCAAAGTGTAATTGGTTGTGATGGCACTTCTAGATGATTTAACACTGGATGCAGTAAAACACACCAAGCTTTTCTGTAGAGGACAAACTGGCTTTGTCTGAAACACACAGCTCTCACTTTGCTCTTCAATTTCTAGGAGCACATGGGAAACAAAAGGAAAAAAGATTTAAAATCCTTAGCCATTGTCAGTTCATTATGTGGGATGAAGGCAAAACAAAGCACATGTTATCCAGGAACCTGAATGAAAGGCTCCAGAGAGACAAAACGAACTGCCTGTTGTATCCTCCTTCCCTGCAGACTGACTCAGTGCCTGCTGTCCTCTGTGGACAATCAATCTGCCAGCTCCACTCCCACCTCCGTGAGGATCAGCTGCTCTCCTCAGAGTCTGTCATCTCCCACAATGAATCAGAGAGGCTTCAGCAGGAATCACTTGGGGGCATGGATGCTCAGGATGTAATGAACCTGACAGCAAGCAGCTGCACAGGCTGGAACCATATATTTTGATAGCATGTAAAACACAGGGTGAATTGCCTGGGATGTCTCATGAGGCTTTTTACCAGCCAAAATTTCATTAAGCATCAGAAAGAAAAATTTAAGAAAATCAACCACAAACAAACCAAACAAAAAACCCAAACCAAAACAAAAACAATAAAACCACTCCAAAAAAACTCCCAAACCCATGCCACCTATAAACCTAGCATAAAATTCACTCTCCACAGATTTTAAAATGCCTCCAAAATTTTATCCAGTAACTTCAATTTTCCTCCTGCTCCCTCCTTAAAAATCAGCAAGAAAAACATGTTTCTCATGAGATGAATTTTTTATAACCAGGATTCACAGTAATTATGAAATTATGTTTTCCCAAGTGACATGAATCTTCCAAGCTAAAACCTGAAGGAGGTGGACACTAACATCTTAAAACCTATTAAGCCAGCCAGTTAGAAATCAACCTGGCACACAGGAGCTAAACAGCATAAATGAAGGTCTAATCCAAAGCCACTGAAATTTTTTCATGGTTTTAAAAGATTTGGGAACAAACTTCTATTTAACATAAGTTCCCAATCCTGCAATTATACTTTGGCAGAGGTCTGTCTCTACAGCTCTAATGTCAGTCCTGCTGCTGGGTAGTGTTTTAGACGTCTGATTAGGAGTACATGACTGAGACAAATCTTTATTGTAACCAAGGGATTAGTATAGACTTTGTGTGGAAGTGAAGGGATCTGTGCCCCAGCACCTCTTTGCCTGTCTATGGAGGAGCAGACTGCACTGCTCTGTTGGGTTGCTTGCCATGAGTACAAATGAAATTCCTTTCATTAAGTATCCCAGAATTGTCAGAAAATGGGAAGTTTCCTTTAATTTACACCTATTCTGTGATTGATGTCTCTCCATACAATCCACATAACTTTGATTGGCAATGAATGTGTGAGCATTCCAGAGCAGCAGAACCTCAAATACTTCCACCCTTTCATCTTCCTCACACTTACTACTATTCAACTGAATTAGACTTGAGAAAGGTACATGTACAGTTCAAAGCATCCTGTCTTGAGAGGTCTGTACTCTGTACCAAGGTATGGAGCCCCTAAAAATTGAGTTATTTCACTTTTACTTTTTTTTTTTTTTTTTATATGCATGTTTCTGTAAGAGGATGAAACAGTACTTGTGGTATTGATATCTTCATTTTCAAAAGTGCAGTGCTGAGGATGGGAGAGCATTCCTCTTTGCTTCTTTAACCCCATATGGAAGCTTCTCTAGAGGACTCAAATATGACATGCCAGATGGACTTATTTCAGCAATGGATCCTTGCCATAAACTGCCTGTCAGTGGTAAGACCTGAAAAGCTCAGAACTGAGTTATTGTGAGTTAGGTGTCTTCACCTGTTATTTTTTGCTGATCCATAGATAACTAACACCACAAATAGGCAACATCAAACTGCCCAAAAGGTTAATGTCACTCATTATCTTTCAGGTCTACTTTACAGATGGTTTCCAGATAATTGATAAAAGTGATGAGCTTGTTACAAACCTGCTTGACGCTCCTTTCCCTCAAAAATTCTCCCTAAATTTGTCAATCTTTGCCATCCATATTTGATCATACTTCTCTTTTGATCTAAAACACTGGCACCAAAAGATAATTCTTTTTTGCAGCTTTTCTGTGAAAGAAGCAATTTTTGTCTTTGTTAGCCAGGCAGACAGAAATTCCTCTAGACTGGCTTTAATTTGCTTAATCACATAACTTGTCTGCATTTTATAGCACAGCTTTAGGAGAATGCAGAGCCTGGGGAAAAAATCCAGAGTGGGCTGCAGCTGTGAAAACTCTCATTGACCACTGGTGTGTCTTATCCCTTCACTGTATCTCCCTGGCAGCCCCTATTCCTTCTGGCTCCTTTATCCCTTGTATGTGAGCCTTTGCAGCAGCACTGCCAATTAGTGGAGATTAGCAGACCTCCTAACTCACAAGTTTCACTGAAAGAAATAGATATATAAATATATATTAAAAAAAATCAACCAAGGGTTAGCAGCCAGCCTGCACTTTCTTTTTCACATCTTATTATGCACCATAAATAACTACCTGTACTTATATTCTGCTGCTCAGCAACGACTTGCAACTTTCATTGCAAGCCAGCTCTGGTGTTGCAGCCAGCTCTGTCAATGCCTTTGTCCCGTCTTCCAAGTGAGATGTCCAAACACTCATTTTGAAAGCCTCTATCCCCCTTCTCTCTTGTCTTGATAGCCATCTCAGTGCCCCCCACACCCCCTCAGGCACTGTGCATACACATATCTGCCTTCTTTCACAGATCTTCACATGAGTCCTTGACAAATTAATCAGTGCCTTGTCCTCACTGCACAAGTGGCTGTCAACAAAGTAGATGGTGCTGTCCCTTACAGCACCTTGTCTCTTACATCTCTCTCTGAGCCTGTGTCCTGCACCTTTCTGACAGGGATTGCTGCATGGCTTTATATATTTAATATTACTGAAGAGAACAGACAATGCCACAGGACATTGCTTATCTGGGCACAGAGATAGGTGCAAGAAGTAGATGAATGAGCAGAAATGCATCAAAACTCAATCCTGCAAAAGTCTGAGGAAGATTAATAGTCTGTTGGCACAGGAAAACATCCCCTGAGAAACACAATTTGAGAAAACTCAAGAGAACTCATGGTCCCTACTCAGGCAGGCTTGACTTGTACAAGAGGGGACTGTCACCCTTCCCTGAAATAGCCTATAGTTTTCTATCTGAACCTTGGAAATCTGGAGATCACAAAGCTTAAAGCAGCTAAAATACCTTATGGTTACTATGAATTTCCCTTGCTTTACCCCATATTCCCCAAACAGAACACATTGCAGAAGCCCTCTTGTTAGAGGGTAGAAATGAGCCCAGACACAGACTCTTATTTATCACAGCATGAAAAGGGTCCTGGTTTATTCCTCTTTACAGCTCAGCCATCCTGACTCCAACCATTGGCTGCAGCAAGCTCCTGCTGGAGGTTTCCTTTGCAGCCTCTGACTGCTGGTTATTTCCTGCTAGACTGTGACTGCAGGGATTGGTGTGCCGACTGTGACTGCAGGCTTGTACCCAGCTAGACTGTGACTGCAGGGATCAGTGTGCAGACTGTGACTGCAGGCTTGTACCCAGCTGGACTGTGACTGCAGGTTCCAGCTTTTACCCAGACTGACCTCACAGCAGGGATTCTCCCTCCCCACGATCCTTCTTCTCTATGATCCTCTGGTTCCCTCTTCCTCAACACTCCTCCTCTATGACAATCCTCCCCTCACCAGCCAACCCACTCCCTTTTATCACACTTATCTTCATTGGATACAGCTGTGACTCATCAGGGGTGAGGCTGTATTGGGTAATTTACACAGCTGTTACTTATCAGGGCAAGGTCACTTGCGTTCCCTTCCACAAAAACAGACAAATGAAAACAAAACCATAAATTATTCCAGCAGCTACACCTTCCCTTTCCTGGTATTACTTGTTCCAATACACCCCAAATGCAGTTCAGTTTCCAGGACTAACTTTTTAAAATGGAATTTATTAATGAGAAATTTCATTTGGAAAAGTCATTCCAATTAATACTACAAATATCAGCACCTCACCTCACCTTTCTTCCCCACTTTGATCTGCTGTTGTGTAGTAGACACTTGGAGATCAGTGGAAACTGCTGGAAAAAGAAATTAGGAGTCCCTTTGATGAAGAATACGTAATCCAAACCCACACATGTCTTTACAGAATCACAGAGAAGCCTTAGTTGAAAAAAAGCCTTCCATTGAGACCACCTACTCTGCATCAGCCAACACCAGCTTATTCCACTGGTATCAGACATCAGAGCCATCAAAGAACTGTGTAGGAAAAACTCATCGCTAATACTCAGCTCTGGCTGATGAATCAATATCTGTGGTAAGATCAATGTCATCCATGAATGAATTTTCTACTGTGGCAGGCATTAACAAGAAGCTCAGAAATGGTGCTGTGAACTCAGTGTGTCACTGAAACACCCACACCACATCACTGAGTGGGTGAGGAAGAACAGACTTCACTCTTTTTTAATGTGAATTTGCATGCAAGAGGGTCTATTCCATGTATAAAGCAAACATCCATTTAATATGCAGATTTTGCTACATCCTCACTGCCTATATAAAAAGTGTTTCAGCCCTCTTTCCTTGCTCAGGGCTATGGCATTTCAGAGCTTCCTGATCCTGGAGGACACTGATATACCCAAACAGGGTGAACTGGGACCCAGCCTGCTGGTCTAATGACTGTGGTCCTTAGGATTATTGCCAGACATAGACAAAGGTTTTTCAGCAACGTAAGCAAAACTAAACTTTGGAGTGACAAAATTGGGATAGAGATTCAGAAACAGCTGCCAAGAGTCTGGGAGGCTGCTCTTGTGACCAGAGAAAAATGAGGTGCAATGGTAAGCCCTGCTTGTGGAAAGACAGGGAGTGCCTCTCTGCTATTAATATATACCAGTGGCTGCTGTCCCACACCAGAGCTCCTCCCTTAATGGCAGCAAAACCCTTAGGGCTCCAGGTCATGGCCTTTTATGATCTTTTTCTCCTTCTAACTAACAAGGTGCTGCCAAGATGGCAGTTGGTTTTGGCTATGCATAGGTCTAATCACCATGGTGCTGCTTTTACTCTAGAAGCAGCCTTCTGTTTGGGACTTTGAGAAGGGAGTAAAAAAAGAAAGCTCAGGACAGGCGGCAAAACTTTTCAGTCATATTTGAAGTCTTAGCCCCTTCTCCTCTCCTGCTCAGCTAAAGGAGTAGAAAAGACACAAGATGCCTGAGTCCTTGAGGAATGATCCCACTCAACAAGAAAGGCAAGAAGGAGGACCCTAGAACTGCAGGCCTGTTAGTCTCACTTCAGTGCTTGGTAAAGTTATGGAGAAGTTGATTCTGGGAATTATTGAAAAACAGCTGAAAGACAATGCAGCTATAGGTCACAGCCAGCATGGTTTCATGAGGGGAAAGTCCTGCTTATCAAACCTGATTTCCTTTTGTGACAGGGTAACCCATCTTGTTGATCAAGGGAAGCCAGTTGATATCCTCCTCTTGGATTTTAATAAAGCTTTTAATATTGTCTCTCACAGCATCTTTCTGGACAAAATGTCCAGAGCTGGATAAACACATTATGGGGTGACATCAGATTGGAGGCTGGCCACTAGTGGAGTTCCACAGGGCTCTATTTTAGGCCCTGTGCTCTTCAGCATCTTCATAAATGACTTGGATGCAGGACTGGGAGGAATACTGAGCAAGTTTGCAGATGATACAAAACTGGGAGGAGCCTTTGACTCCTCAAAGGCAGGGAGGCCTTGCAGGGAGACCTTGACAAATTAGAGCACTAGGCAATCACCAATCATATGAATTCCAACAATGGATAATGCTGGATTCTGCACCTGGGCTGGGATAACCCTGGATGTACAGACAGACTGGGGAATGAGATGCTGGAAAGCAGCACTGCAGAAAGGGGTCTGGTTGATGGAAAGTTGCATATGATTCAGCAGTACCCTGGCAACCAGGAGGGCCAACCATGTCCTGGGGGGGCATCAGGGTAGATATGAGAAAAAGGTTCTTCACACAGCGGGTGGTTCACACAGAGGGCACCAGAAAAGACTCCCCAGAGCAGTGGTCACAAGATCAAGCCTGACACAGTTCAAGAAGTGTTTGGACAACACTCTGAGAGACATGGTGTGACTCTTGGGCATGATGCTGTGCAGGGCCAGGAGGTGGACTTGATAATCCTTGTGGGTCCCTTCCAACTCAGCATATTCTGTGATTCTGTAATAATTCTTGATCTCAATGAGATAGGTTTACCAGAGTAGCTATTGATAACCAGGGAGGGGAGTGGAGAATATTTCCCATGGTTAGCAGTGCTTTCCCTACACATATTATATTCCTCCTCTGCAACCCAGTTCTTCCCATACCTATACCCCCTCCTGCCCTTTATGCTGAGAGTATTGACACTGACTTATACAAGCAGCTTTCACTTCACTCTTTCAGCAGTTCTTGCAGTTCAAGAGATTTGAAGTCAGCCGCAGTGTTAGACAGGAACAAATGCAAATGCCTAGGGCTAGGCCTGTTTAGATTTGAGCAAAAATATAAATCACCTCTGATTCTGTTTTTATTTGCTGCCTTAAGCTAGTCATTAAAATATTGAAAACAATCTGGGTGCAATCATTTTCTTCTGATCCAGCTCCTTTCCCCCGTAATCAGCACTCCAGGAGAACATATGGGCTTCCTCTGTCACTTGGCCTCTGATTTACACCACAGTAAATCTCCTGAAGTCAACAGAATTCCCCAGGAGCCACACTTGGCTTCATTGCATGTGAGCAATCGCTGAAATTAAATGAGCACCTGTGTCACAAAGAGGTTGCCTTGTAGGACTGCTCCTCGAGGTGGGGAGGATGTGTCAGTGATGAGAGGGTGCAAACAGCTCCACCCCACAACCCCAAGGCACTGATGGCTGGGAGAGCTGACAATCCACTTCCTTTAAGCAGGTGCTTAAAATGTCAAGCAGCCACCAAAAACAGAACACATTTTGTTTGGGAGGAGGAACTTCAGGAGGCTCTTTCAGTCTTCAAGTGTGTGTTTGTTTGGATAGGGAAGGTTAAACTTTTTCATGGTATGTTAAGCAAGGAAGAAATTATCAGGAGACCAACAAGGACAGAAAGCTCTGCAGAACTGCACTGTAGGTTTAAAATGCAGTTTAGTCAGAGCTGTCCTCAAGAAGAGCTTTCTCATCTAGTGCTCACCAGTGGTGTTAATTCAGGTGTCAGCTGCACAGTCAATCAGTTCAAATAGTCTCTGGCTGGGATTTCTGCTAAGCTCCTCCTTCGGAGTCAATTCCTACTCTGCTTTCCTGTTACAGCAGGTTTATTTATACTCCTGCTGTCAGCAGACCCCTGCCAGATAAAAGAAGCTAACAGGTTACAACATTTCCCCCATCATCTGCATTTCCCATACCACAATCACTAAAGTTTTACAAAAGTTGCATTGAGAGTTTTCTCCTGTCAAAACTTCTAGAGTTAAAAAAAATCACCACTGTCTTTTCCACTTGTAAAATGTGTACAGAGGTAGTGTGAACATTACCCTGCTAATCCTCAGCATTTCCATATCAATCAGCTCTGCTCAGAACCACAGTATTCTCTGAAGCTGATACCTACAACTTTCTATTACTGATCCTCACATTTTTAAACCTTCCAGGATAAAAGGAAGAACAGCTTCCTAGAACTGTTTATGTCTAACTAGGTGAAAGGAAGTTCATGAAACCTGAAATTTGCTTTGACTGTGACAACAGAAAAACAATTCCTAGGAAAACACAGAGCAAATATAGAGACTTTTGTGATAAAACTAGAAACAGGTAAGCCAGAAAAGGAAGGATTTAGTTTTCTAAATGACAATGTGGATCTGGGATGTTTGCCCTTATTTCCACTGGTTGGTTGGATGAATATATACCTTGCTTATCCCATGGCTGTTAGATCTGTGCAAGTGCTCAAGGGAGAAAGAACTAGCTGGTCCTTGTTGCAGGAGTTACCAGAACATGGATCCAGTTTTGCAGGTGTACAAAATACATACACTCCACTGGTCTCAAGCAGCAGGATCACAACAGGGATGAGAAATAGCTCTCAGCATCCTATGACCAACAGCAGGATGAGCTCAGGGTATCTCTCACTGACCCTTGGACTGTGTTGAGGGTTTGTCATGGGAAATGGACACATCCCAACAGATCCCACCCCTCAGAAGAAAACAGGGCAGAGAAGACAGCCATCAGCCATCTTCCCAATCAGGTTCTTCCATAAGCATGACCCTGCATGGGCTGTGGGTGGATCTCTGCATCCCCCGTGGATCCCCATGGGCTGTGGGTGTGTTAGCAGAGGAAGAACAATCAATCATGCAGAGGCAAATATATGTCAGTGCTTTATTAGGGTGCCCGGGACACAGGGGGGCAGTCCCCAAATCATGTGCCCGTGGCTTACAGGTGCTTGTGATTTTTATAGAATTACATTAAATCAACCCTTCCCCTTAGTTCTCCCCTGACTACCAAACATTGAATCAACTCCTCCCTAACTATCAGCTCCCAAGATTTCTGTTGACAATACTACTCCAACCCCTTGTCATACCTGGTCTAGTTAGAACAATCTATTTTAGATTTATTACCCAAGTAAAGTCACACTCGAGTCAACTGATATAATGGTTATACCAACGTCCACGTCTTGAGATATTCCTGACCAGCAGTCAATATCCCTCCAATCTCCCTTCTGACCCACCACCATTCCTTATGATTCTGGAAGGCAATCATTATAATCCCTATACTATAATTAACATGAACATCTATAAATGTAATTTCCCTGATTTTCATTGAAAACAATAATCATGTACTGCTTGTAGATACATTTCTACCCAAACTTTCTTGCCAAGCTAAGTCACACATGAATTACTTAAGATAATGAAACTACATTCCTCTCCTCTGTCCAAGGCTCAGTCGCCTTGGCTACTTTGCCTCACCCATTCCACCTTCTCCCGATTCCTATTTTAGAATTTTATTAATCCTTATATCATCAGGTGGATCTCTGCCTCCTCCATGGATCCCAGGGGCTGTGGGCGGCTCTCTGCCTCCCTTGTGGATCACCAGGGTCTGTGTGCTCTTTGTTTTGATTTCCTTCTTAAATATATTATCACAGAAGTGTTGCCAGCCTCTCTCACTGGCCCAGCCTTGGCCAGCATGTCCATCCTCAGAGCCATGAGGAATTGGCTCTGCTGGACATGGTGGAAGTTTCCAGCAGCTTCTCACAGAAGCCATCTGTGTGGCCCCCTCACTGCCACATCCAGGCCATGGCAAACCAGTACAACATCCTGTGCCTGTGATGGCTGCTGAAGGAGCAAGGGGCAGACAGGCACCAAAACAGTGCAGGTGGTATTCCTTGGCCAAAGCCCAATGGAGCAGAGAGCAGGGTTGAGCCAAGAACCACTGGGCACAGCTTTTCACTTTGCAAAGTCCTAAGGCAGGTTGTCCTCTCTGCTCTGTCCAGGACACCAAATTGCACCATCTGAACCATGTGGTATCAGAGGCAGCAAGCAGAACAGGTTAGAGCTGTCTAATCTCCTGAGCAGGACTTTTGGATATGTAAATCCACAGAGCTCCTTTGAACTCAATCAATGCTTATTGATATAAGCAATAGAGCCAAGCTCTGCTCTCTCTAGGAGAAGGCCTTGATTACCACTTTTCCCTCAAAGGACACTAGTTTTACAAATGTTTACATGCCTGAGTTATTGTGACAGATTTTGTAAACTGTGAACAAAAGCTGACTTACTCAATCACCATGCCCCTATTGACCTTATTGAAATATCCTCCTGGTGAAAATCAATTTTTCATTTTTAAACCAGAATGCTTAACTATCATCCACATTGATTTAAACCTATCTCAAGCTGCAGTGATGTTACACTCAGAAAAACATGAGGCAGAAATTATCCCTTCTGCAGTAAGCATTGTCACAGTGTGCAAGCATTTCTGACTGGGCAGGTTTTCCCACTGAAGGACTTTTCCTCAGGAAGGTAAACCAAATATTTGCTGGATAGCATATGTATTATCCCAGGAGATATTTACCTTCAAAATCATGCCTTGCCATCTCTCTTGGTAGTGTAGTAGGGGTAGTGTAGTAGGGGTAGTTCCCCCCCTTTTCTTTTTTCCATCTGACATTATGTGTAGGGTTTAGGGATGTGTGTGGATGAAATTTCTGGGCAGTCACAAGCCTCCAGGGAGGGAGCAGTGAGCTCCTGTGAGCTGAAGCAAGCAAGTGCTCTTCACCCCTGGAGCTCACCTGGCTCAGAGCAGTGAACCAGCAGCAGGGAGGTGCCTGTGCCCTGCCAGCTCCTGCCTGCACAGGCTGCAGTCACTGGATGTGGTCTGAGTACACCCTCAAGCTCTGCAGGCAGCAGGGCACAGAGACCACTTTCCAGTGCACCTAGTTCAAAAAGAGTTGTCTGTAACACCTAGTTGAGTTTTTTTATTCAAAGCTATTTGTTATGTTTTTTGATGATGCACCAAATGCTCCAGCATCCATACCTTCTATCACATTAAGCAGGAAGTCACTGTGCTGAAACGTAGTGAGAAACAAATATATAGATTTCCACTTCAGGGAAAAAAATTAAAAATCTCTACTGGCATGCATTTCCCTTCTCTTCTTTCATTTAAGGATTTTACGTGGTTGGTTACTATCTTACCAACTGCATGCGTTCAAATCAAATAGGAAAAAAAAATCTCCACCCAAATTTAAAAGGGAAGATTCGTTTGTCCCTCGCTAATGGGACGAATATGTAAAATCCACAGGGACCGAGTCAGGCCACTGCATTCCCACATATCTGCAACTTTATTGGCTTGTCAGCTGAAAGCCAGGCAAAAGCTCTCAATCAAGGAGCCTGCTGATGAGTGCCTTGGAGATATTACAAGTGAAAATGAAAAAATCTTGTCTTTATTAATTTCTAGTTAAATATGCAATATCTTATCTATCACAGGTAGCAGGGGAAGAACGACTGGATCCCCAGAATAAAAACTTCTTCCATATTAGTAAGTACCCAGGAAAGGAAGTGTTTTCTCAGTAAATTACACAGCTATCTGTTGCTACAGAAAGGCTAGCAGCTTGTCTAAATACAAGGATATTAAAAGCAGGGATCGCAGTGTAAAATGTGTATGAGAATAAGCAGAACATATCTGAGGGAGGAGTACATATATCATCACATAAAAATGCTGGAAAATAAAAGCAATAAAGTTGGCAAAGCTGCTGCCTTGCTTTTACCACTTCAGAGTCATTATCAGTCAGAAGTCAGTTGAAGGCAAATGATAGTAATTGTTCACCTCAAGAATCCCTGAATTTGCTTACACTGGCCTTGGCAAGAGAACATTCCCACCAAGTTCATGTAACAACAGTACTACAACAGTAGTGTTGGGTATTCCCAACTCTGAAAAAACCAATGGCTGCTTGACATAACCCTTAAGAATGTGTGGGACAATTAAGAGAGCTGCTCTTTGCCAGAAAACAGCGTCTTTTGCTTACCCTCCAAAGCCAGAACAGAACTGCCAATTTGTGAGAATCTCCTCTTTTGCCAGTTCTTTGCCTTACTACATCAGCATCTCCCTCACCTCCCCCACTGGAAGTAGAAAATCAACTTTTAACACACACTTATTGAATCACCATTAAAAACTACTGCTGAACTATTCTTTGAGGCTTTTCCATAGTCCCCTTTCAAAAAAAACCCCAAACCAACCCAAACAAACAAACAACAAAAACAAACCCAACCCAAAAAGTCAAATTTAACAGCTACCCAAAACAATACAGAAGAATCTAAGGATCTTTGACCCATTTAAGTCTGAGGGAATTAAGTAATACATTTACTAACCTCCCTATTCTCTAATTTCTCAGCCATGAAATAAAAGGATTAATAGAAGCTAATGTTAACAGATTTTGTAGCCACTGTGGACAAAGAAATATTAGCAATCCCCCAAGGAAACTGCTGCAATCACTCAGCCATGTACTTAGAGTGAGGTGTTTCAGAATTCTGCAAAACCATTTGGACTGCTGGATAATTTTTTAAGCAAAACAGTGTTTTCTCTTAATTCCTATGAGACCTTTATGTGCCTGCATTTAAGAATCCATTAACAAAATGGGAAAATAAGTATTTTGACAGTAAGAAAGTGTTGTGAAAGACATGTTCTCCATACAGTCAGTAGAAAATCTCAAAGTGAACAGAGGCCATATTCTGCACCCCACTGATGTCCCTCTCTCCATTGCAGTTCCTCACATTTTTTCTGCATGGAGCATTTCCCTGATTTCCCAGCTACACCAGACCGGTGGCTCCCATGAGACCCAGCAGAGGCCAGCTCTCATTTTTTACAATACAACCAAACTCCCATTAATAAAGCCAGTAGAAACAAAGATGCTGTACACTCTTCAAGTATCCAGCTCTTCAAGACAATTCCATTTTAGGAGATTAATATGCAATCTGCTATTTTTTTTTTTTTTTTAGGAATCAATATTTATTTAAGAACAACACTAGCACTTGCAAGGCCTTTTAAGTTTATCATATCAATGTGATGCTAATCTCTCCTAATGAAAACAAATTGCTTCCACAAAGGATCAGTCTTTTGGGCATGATTCTGATTCTGTTTGCACTGCTTTATTCCAGCAGCTGCAGTCTGTGGGGTCTCTACTGATTTACACCCACGACCAGGATCAGCTTCTTTCCATCCACAGCAAGCACGGTGTGTGTGGTGTTGCTGGAGCCCAGGTGATTTGGAATACAGCTGAGAGTACTCTCAGAGTATTTCAGTTTTTTTAAACTTTTATTTCGTGCTGCTTCTGCTCACATAAGACAGAAAATGAAAGCACAGTGTACTTGTGTAGCGTAACTAAGCAACAAGGCACAGCAGGGAGACCCAGTTATCTGGTGCTAATCATACCCCGGGGATGTGAAGCTCATGAATTAAGGGCCATTTTAACATTTATCATATTTCTCTTAATTTAAAGGTAAAAATAATTTATTTCTATAAGCTGCTTTGATTCCTGGAAAATGTCTCCTGACACTAAATCCACTCCATCTGGCTCTTGGAGATTACTATACTGCATGCTTGCCACTCCACTCAGTCCAGAGCACTAGGTGGTCCTCATCACTAACCCATTTCAAACATCCTAGTCCAGAGTCACCTTCTCCCAGACCTGGTCTCTGTACATCACTTCTGCAAGTCCTGGGCTAGCGCCAGAGGGCAGCCAGAGACCTCCTGGTGCTGGGCTATAGGACTGATGGAAAGCCGCCCTCAAGCCTGCAAGGATTCCAAGTTTAAATGTCTCCAAGCAGTAAATGAAATATATTAAAATGCCAATATATAATTTATGACAGTTAGTCTGCTAAAAAGCTGCATTTCAGCTGTGTTGGAGATGGGATGCCAATTCTCTCCCCCAAAGCAGAGCAACAAAAACATGCACAAGAGAGTGCAAATGTAGCCTGGTTTCCTCTTGGCTCATCCTATCTTCTTATCACAAATGCTGGGCCCACAGGAACTCAGGGAAATGATGGCCTCACTCAGTTCAATGGCAGCATCAACAGAGTAGTGTCACACACACAATGGCTGCAGGTGACAGCATCAAGCCTGAAACACTCAATCAGTGCCATTATGCAGAACTCATACTTAGCCAGTCAGTGGGCAAACACATCTTTTGAAAGCTGTTTCACATTTTACTTTATCCTGCCTCAAGGCAGGGGATAAGTTGGCTAGTTAACACCTCTGTTGACCTACCAGAGCTTTTCATGTATTTTGGTTTATTCAGTCTGTTCTAGTCAGAGCAAGTCATCCCAGTAAGGTGGCATGAAAAAGCACAGAGACAACGCCAGTGCTGTGTGCAAGATCAGTGATCAAGGTTCTTCAGTGGCTGGACACAAGCTGCAGCAGATGGCAGCTCTGTGGAATGGAAGTTTAATCTTTGAGCTCAGATATTAGAGACAAGACTGCCTACTGTTGGGCACAGGCCTACACATGCAGCCAAAAGGTTTGTTGCACAAGCAATGCCAGAAGGCAATTATCACAATTAGGTCATCTTTTTGACCCATTTTAAATGAACTAATAGCAGAGGTTATTATCAGCTTGTATCTTGTTCTAGCAATGATCTAGATCCTCCTGCACACTAAGGATTCAGCACAAGCTGTGCAAGCCCAGAGATACTTTTTGTCTAAATTGTCATAGTGCTGAGCTAAGGAAGAGGAACAGGGGACTGCATGTGAGGAACAAAGGCACAATCCCAGGCCCAGGGGTGACCAAGGCTCACAAATCAATGGCAGAGCTCTCTGCAAGGGCTCTTTGTTTTCATGACTGCATAAGTAATGGTAATATCAGCAGTTCGTGGCTGCTGCTTCATCTCCTTGCACAGTTTCTTATGGCATGTGGAATAAGGCAAGGGAATATAGAAGTGCATAATTATCCTTCTGAATCCTAACACTGTCCTCCTGGGCCAGAGCTGAATCTCAGTGTTGGGAGGTTGGCTTTTTCATTAGCAGTGGATACTCTGGAAGTGAAGAGTCCCAGAAGCAGAAAGCTGAGCTCATTTGAACCGAGAGGGAAAATGAGCTGCTGCACTTAGAACCTGCGAAAAAATAATAATAAAAAAAATAGAATAAAAGAATGCCTTTGCACATTACCTAACACCAGGAGGAAATAAGGTTTCCACTTATGGAATGACACAGGAAATCACTCACGTGTTTCCCAGAGGAACTAGGAGAATGGGTACTGTTGCTCCTGCAGTACCCCATGCAGAAGTAACCAGGAGGGGTTTCTCAACACTGTCTCTGCCCTCATCCTTGTGACATTGCTTCCAGCTCTCTCTCCAGCATACCACAGCTCCTGCTCATCACCACAGGGTGCTCCAAAAAGGGTTAATGCTTTCTGGAGCCTCAGGACAGAAAGTTCAGCTTGCTCCTCTACCATTGCTGCACACGGGGCTGGTAGTGGGCCCCTCCTTTAGGCTGAAAGTGCAATGGAACTTGCAAATGCATTGACTGCCATTAAATCAGGCTGAATGGAGGATCAGCCAGTAAATCAAGAGGAAGATCTTGTTAGTGCTTCGGTATGGTCTTTGGGTTTTTTAGATTATGCAATTCTACTTCATGGATACACAAATTGCAGAGTGTGAATCATTAATATCCAATTTGGGAAGGCTACTGGAATATAACTGCTGAGTAGGCAAATGAAAATATAAAGCTATCAGCAATATACTAATTTTGTAGTGCTCCACACAGAATGCTCAGCAGTAGTTTATAGATACAAAACTCCCTTGCCTAGAGGGCCAGCCTTCCTTTCGCCTAGATTAATTCCTAAGAAAAGCCTAATACTATTTGGCACTTTTCAGATTAAAGTAATTTGCTTATTTGGAAGACTGAAGACAGTTTCCTTGTAGTGGCAAGTGAAAAGACAGCCTGAGGAACTGAGGTATCAAATGCACCACTTTGCATTTCTCTTGAGAGCACTGTCACTTAAATGCCACTGTTCACTGTCTCAGATACCATTCATGTTTTGCAAGGTACAGAAAATACATAACAGGATACACAGGAAAAAACCCTTCTCCTACTTTATGAGCCCTTGTTCCTGGATATTATTGGTCTTCCACCAGCAATAAGTGTAGCAAAGATTATTTTTTGGATGAAATTGATCCAATAAGAACAGGTATCCCTGCATACTCAGAGAACAACCAGAGATGCCAAAAGAAGCCTTACTTTGATTACATTTCATGGATCTGTACAAGAGATAGGTCAGGTGATGTCATGCTGAACAAGAAAATTAAAGATTCTCCAAGGAAATATGAACTGAAATGCAATGGGGCCTTTTACTTTTAATATCCCAGTGTTTGCTATCTGTTATTTGATGTCCTGAATTTTTATTTAAACCCTGTTTGACAAACAGAGCTCGACAGAAGAAAAATTAGAAGTTAAAATGAACACAATCTCTCATAGAAGTCTCATCTGTACATCTTCATCTACATCAATCTTATGTTGTGGTTCACAACCCTGAGGTTGTCATAAAAAAGCACCAAGTCAACCTTAAAAGAAACTTTTGCTTAAAAATTTTCCTGGCATTCTGGGAGGAATCATTATCCTCATCCAAAAACATTGCAGAAGGCAGCTGTTTCCTTCTACATTTTTACCATGCTGCACTTCAAAGATATTTCAGGAGCGCTTTTTGAGGGTTTACAAGCATCTTCTAAATATACTTTCCTCAGTCTCTCCAGAGTAGATGCATGGCTTTAACATCCCTCAGTTCACCTGAAGAAGTGGCTCACCTCAATACCTCACACAAATGAGCCTGATATTTTTGTGGTAAGGTTTCTTTGGGACACATTTCAGTACCTCATATCTCTTTCAGTACCTTTGAAGAAAGTTCTTTTCTTATGTAAAAGGTGCCTTGAAAACCTTATAGAAAATTGCACAAGGTTTGGAGCCAGGCTCCCCACCTCTGAGCACAGCACCCCTCAGCTGAGAACCTGCTTTCTTCTAGGTTATTGTTTCAGGAAAATGTAACTAAGATTAATCTGAAATGAATATTTGAGTACTTCACACTTCACTGCAAAGTACCAGGTTCCTCAAGCGAGCTGCCACATGATGGTTTTCACTTGAGATGGGTACATTTTAGCAGAGCTAGGCAGCCACCCCAAAGACTGCTTTTCATGCAGTGTCACCATTAGCCATCACACAGTAAAATGATAAAGAATCCTGCTCTGGCACGTTAAGAATTTCAGTTTGGAAAAGCCTCAGGAGCAGCTATTTAGCAATGCCCCCAAAATACATAACAATAGTGAACTGTGGAGCTGGAAGCCCAACAGAAGTCAGCAATCCTGTCTCGTGAGATTAATGCCCCCTCTGAAAAGAACCACGCATTTTTCTTGCTTCATCTATTGTCTGTCTTTTATATTGGCTTAAAAAATAAGAAACCCACACATTACTTTGAGGGAAAGTAAAGCTACAAAGATACAAGAAAACCAGCTATTACCTTTTTTTGTGTGTGCATGGAATGGAATCTAACTTACAAAACCATGCATGGGAGATGACCTTGTTTGTCTTATTCACTTCTCCAACTTTGTTTCACTTAAGGAGTATGAAAATCAAATTCTTTTTGCCTGGTAACAAATAACCAACACTAGAAACCCTGTGAGGGTTGTGAGTGTCAGGGGAAATTGATAGTGGACTAAGTGAATTTCCCCAGTGGAATAGTATATCAATAATTCATTCAAATTGTCACCTGAGACCCCTAAAAGTCAGTCCAGTGTCAAACATTGTTACCTCCTCTCCTCAAGTAAGCTTGTTTATAGTTAGGTCCTCATTACCCTTCCATTAACTTCAGGCTGACAGCCCACCAGACATAATCCAGTTAGTAACAGTAGAGGTCCATCAATACCTCAGACATCACCCTCATTTGGGCTTGCCCTTCTAGTGCAAGTTCTGTATTTGAAAAGGAAATTACATTGTTGTGTCTTTTCATCACTATCACTAATACCAGCCGGATATGAGCAAAGTTATATGGGAAAAAAAGTGCAAAAAATGTGGTGTAGAAAAAAATAGTCTACTGCATTTGGCCAAGAGATCTCAAATCGGCCCCTGTGCAGAGCAGACTGCTTGCAAATTTAAATCCTATTGCACTCCATGAAACCAGCTATGGATTTTAGCAGTATCCTTGTCAGCAAACTTTAGAGGTTCAAATTAGATCTGTGTTTCCCAGAGCTGTCAGGATTTGAATCTGCAATGAACACAAACTCCAGCCCCAGAGATTTACATCTCATGGCAAATGAGAGGCAGAGGCGGTGCTCCAGGCTGAGCCCTTGTCCATCCCTCAAGCCCAGTTTTGCTTTCAGGAAGGCACTGAGAGCCGTGGAAGCAGAGTGTGAGGCCCAGAAGCTGAGTGAGTTACACACACTGAGCTGTTTGGATAATTCTGCAGCTGCTGAGCTGTTCTGTGTGGCCACATCTCCATAGGGCACATCTCATTTTCCTTGGTGATTGTTCCTGCTCCTTCTCCACAGTTTGCCATACATGAGAGATCAGTTTCTGATTCCTGAGGAAGGACACAGACCTTGTCTCTGTGACCATGCCAGTCAGTAACAGGCAAAATGAGCCACTTTCAATCCCAGATGACCATGCCCACTCAATGACAAAACCAGGGTCATCATTTTCATAAAAAGCAGCAGACCTTAGTCCAGTCAGGGGAGAAAATGATAACATAAAAACTAAGCTCTCTTCTAGGAATAATCTGAATATTCTGTAATTGATCAAATCCCCAGAAAATCTCCCCCTACTGCTTCCATCTCCTATTCACTCACTGGGCATGCCAGCTGTAGCCAAGAGCACACACTCACTATTAAATCTACTACTTGTGATCCAGGAACAAGAACTACATTTTCCATCTACTTATTTATATACTCAAGCAGCTTTTAAATTTTTCTCAGTTATCCCCCTGCACTAGGAACTCAGGGACACTTTTGGTTGTGCTCCCAGCCCAAAGGAAACATCTAGATTATGGAAAGGCATTAGCATGCTTTGAAATTCAGACTCTTGGAGTCATACATCAACAATAATAAAGTTTCTTTTCTTCTCAGTTTTCTGCCACAATGACTTTAATACTGTTTTGACACTGTGATGGAATAGATACTTGCCAGAGTGTTGGCACTGGAGATGGATACAGCCTCCCATGTAAATTGTGGGGAGGAGGAAGAGGCTTTGTAGGCAGATGCAGAGTATGTCCAGCACTGTTGGACCAATGTACCTGCTAGTGCACTGGGGAGGCCTAAAATCAGCTTCATCCTCCTTCTGCTGTAGCAATTTAAGATAGATCCTTCTGATGAGCTCTGAGGGTAATGCTAGAGAGCACTGCACACAGATATTCCGTGCTGTTTCTGCAGTCCTTGTAATAAATGATGAATTATCAGTCAGCCCAGGAAGAGCCATTTCAATGGCAATCTCATACATAGCTGCTGAATCCTAAGCCCAGTGTGGCCCTTCCTTTCACCTGTAAAGGCAGATGCAGGTAACACTGTGGAAGGCTGATGGTAAGCCTCAGATATCTTCATCTTGGTTATTGTGAGATTACAGGGCTGCATCCCAAGAAGAGCATAATACAAGATGTGTGCACCTTACACATACACAGCATCTAATTATAGTAGCCCTTCTCTTGTTAATACTTTCTGACCCTGTAGGTTATTTTCCCCAGGATTCTGCTTACAAATTCCCTTCCTCCTTGCCACTGTCCTTTTATGCTGACAAGAGCTGAGAAAAGCTCCCACTGTGTTCAGAATTTTAATAATTGCCTGAGTTATCAATCAAAACAGATGGAGACAAAAGTAATCAGCATCATCAGAATATCTCTATGATACAGCAAGGAGGCATTCTAAACTCTGCCTGAATGAATGGGCCAAGCTAAGAGCTAGCTAGTGCCTGGGAATTACACTAATGTGATGTGACATTTGCTTAAAGCCAAGTCCTTCTGTTAATGAGTTTCTGAGTTCTAACAGCAAAGCCACAGCTATTGTTCAAGGTTCAGAAAATCTGCAGTTGGCAGGTCAGAATAATAGCAAATGTGAAAAGAAACAACACTGAAATGCCAGGGAAAAGGAAATCAGAGGAAGTGAAGTATAACTTTCTAGGGGTTTTGAATTCAAAAGACCATAGGAGTGTGCCTCTGCAGACAGATCTCAAGCAAGCTGATTCAGTCTTCTGGACCAGCTCTTCACTTCAAAGATGTCATCTGTCCCCATGCCTTAGTGCTTAGCTGGATCAGGCAGCACTTTGTAGCAATTCATTTCTGTGTGCAGCAAGGGGAGTCTCACGCCCTCCAACATCAGTCATTTACCCAAGGCACATTTTAACAGGAGCCATCAGTCATTTACAGAGCATCACCTCAACTTGGGCAGTGCAAAGATCTTTAGGATTCCAAGCCATCAAATAAATGAAAATGTTTATTTACCTATTCATTGACTTCCTTAAGCATTGTGTTTTGTTGTCTCAGATTACACACATTGCACTGTATTAATCTCTTTCTAATATAACAATTTCTTTGTCTCACTCAAGGCATAGCTGCATTCATGTTAATGGATTTAAAAATAAAACAAATCAAATTAATTCAAGTCTATGTTAGCTTAGTTGATTCAGTAGAAGTTGCTGTCAAAAACACATCATTCCTAGGCTGGCTGTAAAAAACTTTAGCAATCCCTGAGCTCCTCTGCTGCCTCTACTCAGTGTCCACACTGGCCATGGCTGACTGGGACAGTGTCCCACAAGCTGCAGAGCCTCTCAGGCTTCAACCCCGGGGTCTCCTGTGTCAGGAACGGGCAGGGGAGAGCAGAAACAGCCCTTGCTGATTTCAGTCCACCTGCTGCTATCACCAACTGCTGCCTCAATATCAGTTGACAATAGTTTGACAGCTCTTTACTTGGTAAATGTGTAAAATGGATTTTAAAGCCATTCTCGGTATTCATACACACCTTCCCTCTCTAATTGAAGCATACAGCTAAGAAAAGGATACTTACACACGCTCTAACATCTCCAGACAGCTTAAGGATTTTGCTAGACACTGTCAAGGTATCTGAAATCTTCTTCCATTCACATAACACCTAGTGCTGAGGACTTAATTTCTCTACTAATTTTCAACTTCTTTCCCCTCTTTGGATTATTTATATGCTTTGATGAGTCCAAGATCACTCCCTCTGATATAATGACACCATTGAGAGAGAGAGAGAGAGAGAAAAAAAAAAAAAAAGGACAAAAGAGTAACTGAATGTGTGTCCACTTGCAAATGTACAATACATGTAAATAAAAGTAAAGAAACATTACCATGAGTAGGCATAGAATTTAAATATATATTCCAAGATGAATAGTGGAAAAATTTATACTGGGTGTGCCTGGCTTTAGCCATGGCCTGTAACCATCAGGTTAATTTGCTTAATTTGTGGTTTCCAATTCTCTGCTCTGACTGTTGGAAGGGGTCCAGCAGCCATGCCCCCCACCAAGCATTTTCAATTTGGCTGCCTTGCAGAACATGACAGATGACTCCATTTTGTAAGGCAATGCTGAGGAAATGTCTTTATGGACACTGAAACACCTTTAACACTGGGGCTTGCCTTCAGCCAAGTAAGTAAAGGTCCTCCTAATTATACATCTCTACATTTATTACTTTCCTCTCCTGTAATGAAAGAAAGACTAGGAAACAGCCTTTCACTTTTAAGAAAAACCTGATTTTTATATCAGGTAGATTATTAATTCAATTAGTTATTCACACAGCACTTTAAAGACAAAGATATAAGATCTTCAGGAGGTTTTAAATTATAAAGTGCAATATAAAGGTGAAACCAGATGCATTCAGTTTAGCAGTTGCCAAATACTTCTGTCAAAAATAGGTGCTAGAGGCATCCATGCTGTCCCACCTGTCCCATCAAAATAAAGGCTGGCCCAAAGTCATACTAATGCACATCTTCATGGCAATCATTCCATTTGGGCTTGCCTCACCTAAGGGAGGGTGCCATAGGTGCAAAGGGAATTGTGGCCCTGTGCTGTGTGTCCAAGACTGTGCAGAAGAGGCCTGAAGAGCTCCCTGACTCCACTTTGACAAAAATCCTGTTGCTTTCAACATGCAGTGTCTTGGGCAGCTCAGGGATTCGTGATTGTCACCAGGGGCACTCATGGAAAAGAAACAGAATGGCCCTTTTCTGAGCAAAGCTAACTGAACAAAGCAAAATATGAAAAAGCCAAATGAAAACTCCTTAAAACATTACAGTTCACATTTAGGACTAAACCAGATTTTATTTTTGAAGTAATTCAGAGTTAGATAGTAAAGAAGAATAATTTTGTGACAGTTTCTCAAGCTGTGCTTCGGACATTTATACATTTTTTGTACCCAAACCATCAATTTTAATATATCCAAGTCAGTGTGTAACTTTTAGATAATTTCAAGTCTAAACTATTAGATCTACAACATTTAAACTCTAAGTCTCAGATTTTGACTATCAAGTTAAACCACAATTAACATTCATAGCTCAGCCTAACACAAAATGCTAAGCATAACATTTAAGAGCCTAGGAACTACAAAACATCATTAAACCAGAGCAAGCATTGATTTCCCAACTTTTTTCTGCTTTTATTTTTATGTTATTTGCCTTCAAAGTTGAAAAGTGTGGTAGCTCTTTGAAGTCCTAACAGTCATTATTAAAAAAATTCTCTGCTCCCTTTTCTAATTGCCTTTTCTGTTCATGAAAAGTCAATTAAAAATCCCTCGGATTGCATTTCCAGCATTGCCAGCTTATCTGGCCAGCCCAGGGAAACTGTTTGGATATTGTGTCACTCTCTTTTATTATTTGCCTGCCACTCATTGTTCAAAACAAAAAGACAAGTAAACCCAAAACTTCAAAGAAGCAACAACCATGGCTCAGTCAATCTTTCTGCCCTTATCATTCCACCTCAGCTTCTATGTATCATTAAATCTTCCACACTTTTAACATGTAGGGTCACTATTACAGAGCAACTACATCACAAAAGTAATGCTTCTGAAATAAAAGCATTACAACAGGTACTCCCTCTGAGGTTTTGTTTTTTTTTCCAAATGTAAAAGTACAAATTTTGGAGGAGAACAGAATATTCACCTCAATACTTTCTGATAGTCCAACCGTATTTTTTTTAAAGGTTTTGTGTAAAACACCAGCAATGTCCATGTATAATTGATGGAAGAACTCAGACCTGGATGCTTATATAATTCTATAGTTTTATTTTTTTTTTCTGGGAAATATACAGTCATTAAAAAAAAACAGACCAAAAAAACCAAACCAAAACCAAAAGTACACCCTAAACCAACTTTTAAAACCTCGCTTTTATATATAGAACTACTGATTTCATGACTGCTAATTGGTAAAGAAATGTTTTAAGAAGAGGTTAAAGCATTGCTAAAGAACATCTTTTTGATGAGGTTCTTCCTTCCAGGTGGTTGTGAGCACACAAAGAAAGCTCATAAAAGCATTTTTCCACTTTGCTCCCGATTTTAATCAGAACCAACTTGATCAAGATAACAAAATGAAATTCATCTCTGTCCAAAAGATTTAATGATCTATGGCTCTGTCTACTATGAAACATTAAATAAACTTTAAAAAGCTTTAAGAGACATGGCCTAATGAAATAGTTCTTCTGAATATTTCTTTGGTGATAAAAATATATTCAACATCATCAGCAAATGTAGTGAACAAAACCAGGTATTTTCAAAATGAAACATACTGAATTTCTGATTTTAACTTCTTCAAAATTTTATCAATTTAATTTGAAATAAAATAAACACCACAAAAATCACAGAAGGATTATGTTTCAGGATGAATGAAGTTGGGAGGTTTTTTTCAATATGAAATATTAAAGCATTTTTCCATGTGATTTTCATTTGAAAAAATGCATCTATTATTCAAAAAGATATCTAATGAATATTCTCACATTCTGTAGATACAGGAAGTAAAGAGGACTATCTCTGCTTTCATATGAAATTGAGTTGTAGTGGAAGAAGGGGAGACAAACTTTCCTCTACATACTTGAAATAATAAATTCTTTAAAAAGGAGAGTTTGCTCATCATTTTCCATACTAAAAGTGATCTATTTCAGGAGAAGACTAAGAAACAGCACAAGTACACATATACTACTTTTCATGCCTTCCATAGCACTGAAGCAACTCCACATGTTTTGGGAAGACAGGTTCTGGTAATTTGGGCTCAGGATCTTTTAGGAAGACAGGTTCTGGTGGTTTGGGCTCTGTCCTCAAAGGAGCTTTTCCACAAGGGCCTCTCAGGACGAACGTGCACATGAAGCAAAGGGGAGGCTGAAGCCCCAGTGCTGGTGGTCTCAATCCTGCAAAGGGGAGGCAGGTTTTGCTTCCCCCAGGGTTCCACAGGCTTCCCAGGGTGCTCTCTGACCAGCTCATCTTAGCACAGGTGTGTTCCTTTAATTAAAACAAGGACAATTAAAATGTCCACTTAGGATATGGCCCAATTCCTCCTCCACTGAGATCTGATGCCAGGGCCTGGGCATCTGCTGCCTCTCAGCAGCTCTGCAACACTGGTGTCAAAACTGAGATGCTGGTGTGAAGAGGCAAGAATGTGACAATCAATTTGAATTATTGCCTAGAGGTCATAATTTCTGCTCCTGATCTTGCAAAGAAATCCATGATGTTGGACTTCACACCTTAAGATGTTGCAGGAGGGGCAAATTAATTTTCAGTAGAGACTTCTGTACTGCACTGACAAGCTGCATTTGCAAGCCAGCCTATTCTGAGTTGTACATTTTATTACCTTCTTGTTGTTGTTGTTACACTCCCACAGACAATCTAGAAAATAACAGGGGAATTTCCTCCAGCCTCTGCTCTATTTGGGGCTCATGTGTGCTGGAGACATCAGCTGTTAGTTGAGGCTGCCTCATTTTGTGCTGCATAATGACCTTACAGCATAGGGATGGGATCCACTCAGAATTCCTTGTAGTGCTCTTACCAATTTCATTTGCTTGTAAATTCAGGCAAGCAGTGGATGTGGTGGATGCCAAAGTGCTCTGTGCCACTGTGGATCTGTGCTACAATAAACAGCAGAGGTGTCCATTTCTGCCTGCCCAGGCTCACTTCAAAGAGAGAAATCAACTGTGGGTTTGCCATTATCTCTCCCAGCTCTACCCCAAGTCATTAAACAAATGTGACTTTTATCCACAAAACAGGCACAAAACACAGGTGTGGCAGTTTTGCAGTTTCTAAAAAAGCAGTTTTGCCGCCATGCCTTGGAATAGCCTCCCTTGCTTACGAGCATGGCACAGTAAATAAGCCAGCTGTTTTGATTATGAGTTTTAGTTTCCTACAAAACCCAGTCTGTCCTGGGCTGGCCAAATCTACTCATCACCTATCTCTGATGGGCTTTTCCTTTCTTTCATGGCTTTTCCATGTGCAGTTACTTCCCCTGGGTTTGCGAGGTGTGGATTCACACAAAAAGTGCACTAATAATTCGTGCAATGCTCTTATTCAGGTGTTAAAGGGCACAGTTGCTTTGATCACACCATTTTGCTTCCAGTCTTGTTCCATTGCCCATGGATCAAGAACCCTCATGGATTTTTAGAAGCCAGTCCTATTAGGGCCTTAGGGACACCAAATCCTGTGTACTTCTGCTACAGTAAGATCCTCAGAGAAGCAACTGTACTTGCTAGTGGTGATTGCACCTTCAGCTTTCCCATTATCAGGTAGAAGACCAATCAGCAGACTTTTGTACTCTTCAAAATACATGGGTTTCACACATCACAGCATTTTATTCTACTAGATACCAGAACTTCAACCTTCCCATTTCAGCCTAGAGGACAAGCTTTATGAAGTCACAATAAAGACAGATGACAGCTATCCTTATTACTGTAGTTGAGATTTGGAGAAAAGAGAGGTTTGTTTGTTACAAAATGGCACCCACAGAAGAACCACAATAGATCAGGTGTGTTCTTGGAGACAGATGCAGAGTTAGATAAGGATACGTTTATATCAAAGAATCAAAGAGATAGATCCTCTTATGAAGTCAGTAAAGATGGCACTTGTAGAGAAGAACTTGTGCTTTTGTGCTGAAGAGATGAGTAAGGAATTTGTAGACCAGGAAAATGAGGAAGAAACAGCAATGAGTCCAACTGGAAGCTGCTATTATGGAATTAGTCTCTTCATGGGTCCCCAGGCCCATGGGTCCCCAGGCCCAAGGTCCTGAGAACATCTGCTTTGTGTCTCCTGAGCTTAACAAACACATCAGTGATCGCTGCCTTGCAGGCAGGAGCAGCTACAAAACCTGAAGCAAGGATGTGGGAGAAGAGCAAAGGAGCACCAAGAGTGAGGTTGGTCCAGAAATGCTTCCCCAGTGGGAGGCCCTGGGCAGACAGCTCCGGATGGTTTGTGCTGTCCTGGGAAAAGATCAGGGGGCCAAGAGAGAAAAGGGTTTGGAGGGAGGCTCTGCAGTCACATCACTGCCTCACACTCTAGGGTGACGTCGTGCCTCACCACTAGGCACCTGACGAAGCCCAACCCCAAACTGTGGTTGGTGTGCCCGGGAGCTGGTCGGGTTGCTAGGAGTGCACCGCTGCACCAGCCCATCCCTCCTGGAGAAGCAGGACTGCTTCTTTCTACAGAGAGAATAAAAACCTCTATGCAATTTTCAAGTCCTGAGACTCTGACCCTGTCCTAGACACGCCTGAAAAGTTCACAGTATCCAGGTCTTTTAAAATCTTAGCTGTTCTGTGGAAACAATGATCTGTCTCATGGGTGCCACAAACAACCATGGCTCATGTGATACAACTCTTTTTTCCAACAGAAGCTGGAGACATAAATAATTTCACCCAATGAGCACCTGCCAAGTTTTATCTGGTGTGGTGTTAGCACTAATCTGAACTGGTTTTTTAACTGGTGGCCTAGAGGTGAAAATCTCTGCATAACCCTATGCTGAGCCATGGAGCTGGTCGGGTTGCTAGGAGTGCACCGCTGCAGGTGTTGGTGTTCATGCAATATTTAATGGACGTGTACAGTGCTCTACAGATCACAGCATATCACGTATTTCTACAGGAATAATGTAAACCATGACCACATGAAAGATCTAATGCCATGCTTGTAAAATTCATGCTTTTATTGCATGTTAAAATGAACCCTGTGGAATTATAAAACAACATGCCTTAGTGCAGCCAGGCTAAGCCAGAGTGCAGCAGCTCTAGTTTGCATGTAGTGTTTACAGCGGAGTCTTGTGGAGTCACTGCACCCAAACTGGCAGGTTTTAACTTGGCATTTGGCTTTAAATCTTACAACAAAGGACTTCTAAGGGGGTACAACAACATTCACTGCTTGCTCAGAAGAAAGGGGTTAGCAATGAGAGTTATGCTATGGTTACATCTGTATCACAAACCAAGGCTGTGGTTCCCATTCAAATTAGCAGGAATTCAGCAAAAATCTCTCCAAAAGCAATTTTATGATGCTGTGATTATTCTTTCATGTTCTTATTCCCTTTGTGATTATGATCATCTCTGGCTCCAGGCAGCTGAAAAAGGATTTTTTTAACATCTGTTGGAACCACTTTTGGAGAAAAGGCAAGACTTTGATTACCTTTTTTCATTTTATTGTACTGAGAAGCATGCTCTTCTACAAAAAGTTTAGATTTTTGTCCAAACTATTTTTTTCCCAGCAGACCTTTCAGAATTTTGCATCTGACCAAACCAAAGTAGCAGATTTACCCAGTGAGATTAAAGTACAAAAGTCTGTTACTATGTGCAAAAAGATCCCCTGCGAAATCCCACCTTACTTTTTTTCCTGTAAAAACCAAAAAACCCTCATATACAACCTGGATACATTTAATTCCTTTCTATGGAGCATGGTGAAAGAAGATACTGCTGCTTTCCTACTGCTTCCCCTGTATCCATGTTTGTGCTTGTTTTTGTATTTTCCTGGGTTTAATTAGCCATTAAAAAAAAAAATTACATGTGTTTTTTTAACAAGAAGAATCTGGTTTTGGCTTCCAGAAAAGACCATCATCAAGACTACCATTATGACTATGAAGTCCAGCGGGTAAGGAATGACAAGGAATAGAAGGAAACAGATACAGCTCCTTTACTGTTCGTCCCAGTAAATCCACTCTTCATATTTTTCCCCAAACCAACAGAGTTGCTGTAATCGAAATGATTTTTAATTTTTCACTTTAGTTCAGTTGCACCAAAGAGCTGTTCTCTGTTAAGTACTGACAGGTGTTTGCTTCAGTGAAATAGCACATTGTGGGCAAGAGGGAAACCTGGGCAGAATGAATTGCACTGCTTCTCTGATCTGAGGGGAGAAAACCCTTTCTTCCAGCAGGTTTGGGGTAACATTTTACTTACCATGCTCTGTGCAGAGAAAATGTGATGTAAGATTAATTTTCTGTGCTGCTTTATCTATGGGCAGATTCCCGTTTTCCACTGCAAAGCAGCAAACAAAGGAAAAAACAGTGAACACCTAAACCCTTGGAGTTAGTTAAAAAACCTCATGGCAGAGAGAAAGGAATCAAAATCTTCATCCCAGAAAACCCTGTGACTGCTGGAAAAAAACCTTCGCCAAACAAAACCCCACTGGCTTGACAGAGTCACAGAAAGGAATGCCCACAGCATGTACACTGTAACAAACCCAGGGTTTACAGAGCATTATAGGAACATAAATAGCACACTTAGTGAAAATGTATACATTGCACTAGGCCACAGTATTTGCTGCTGCGCATGACAGAGGACTAATCTACCTCTTGTAATAGCAAGGGCTAAACACAGAGGAAGATTTTGTTACCTAAAGCAACTGTAGTAGGTAATAACACAGCAGAAGTACAAATGCTGATGCAAATTCTAACTGTAAAAACCTATTTACAACAGAGAGTGAAGTACAGAAGAGCTAATAAGGCCATTAAGAGGATATCATGCTAACCTTCTTTCAATCTTCTCACAAACCTTTCTCAGCCAGCTGTCTGATCTGCCAAGCACAACCAGAATTCAACTCCTGCCTCCAGTGTGCTGACATGAGATCTTGGTTTCCTGGAAATATCTTTCTGAGGCTCTGTGAAGCAAGTGAGCACATATATCCCCCAGGACCTTCCCCTGCCCAGCCCTTCAAACAGTCTGGGCAAGGTGATGGGGTGTGTGTGAGGAGGCAGACAGCAGCTCAGCCTGTTACAGAATAAACACCCAGCAGCAGCTGTGCTGCACCCAGCAGCAGGGAGAACAAAACTGCCTCTGCAGAGCTTAGGAGTGTGTCACTTCCCATCCACTGACAGCCAGTGCAGTGAGATAAATGTTTAATAACTTCTCAGAGAAGCTATGTCGTCAGACAGCAAGGATCCCACAGAAGAATTCCCATAGGATAATGGCTATTTGATGAGTATTAGCCATGATTCCGTTTGATGCTAAATAAAACCAAGGCCTCTGAGGACAAACCATGGTCATTTAATTGTGGAAAGCGAGATCTCTTTCCCTTTGCAGTAAAGGATCATGTAATTATTGCAAGCACAAATTAAAATTTAAATAATTGATAATATTATTACTAAAGAGCTATATATGGCAATGTCAAGAGGCCTAGAAAATCTGGCAGTAATTGATTTAAGCATGTCTAAGGAGCAGCACTAAGCAATCTTCCCACACGCATACCCAAAACAAACAATGCCTGGCCCAGAGACATCCCTAGCACAGGAAATGATGCAGGAGGGAACAGAATAATCATAAATAAGAAATAGGGCCACGTGGCCTGAAGCTGCTCATCAGAAGAGCCGCAAGTAGCTCAGCTTGATGAAGTGAAGGTGGTGATTTGTGCCATGCAAAGCAGTGGAACTGCTGGGGACTGTAAGAGAGCAAAGGACATTTGATAACATTCAGAGTGGAATGGGAATTTCAGCTATGGTTTCAAATGAGCATAAGAACACCCTGTCCACTACTGTAGGGCTTTAACACGTGAATAGTCAGGAAGTGCTGACAACAGGCCCACACAGCAACAAGGTGGCATTAATGACTAAATCCTTTGGAGGAAGGGAAAGCAAAGCAATGGCCAGAGAGAGATCATCAACAGGATGTTGGCTTGGTAAGTTTGGTAATGAGAGGTCAAACAGCAGCTGTCAAAGCAGAAAACTTCAACATGCCTCCTGTTGTTTCCAAAGAGAAAACTACTGCTGTGGCAGTGCTGGCCAAAAGCTAAGAACACTCACTGACCCCCAAAGCTCTCCTGCCTCTCAGAACACTCCTCCCTTGTTCAGAAATTACCTCCCCTGCTTTGTATCCAATGGCTTCTTGCCTGTTTTGTAACATCAGAAGTTGACAGTGAAAGCTTTTTCCCCTGATGCAAGGCTCTTTCCCTGTCTGGCATTGATAAGTGATTACACATGGAATGAAAGCTCTTGGGAGTGGGTACAAAAAAGTCTCTTATTGGTGATCATCTTGAACAATTTACATGGGAATTTAGAGCAGTGGTGCTCAAACCCAAGCTCCTGTCACTATTAAAAAGAATTACTATTTAATGAGCTTCTGTTTTCTTTAATGGTGTGAGATTAAGGCTGCTTGCCATCAGGTGAATACTAATAGACAATTTTTAAGCAAATGAGGCTCTCATTCCCTTAATTTTAATAAATGATGGAATGAAACATGCTTTCTTATTTTCCACTTTGTTAAGCAGAAGCTTCACTGCAGGCTCCTTGCTTCAGCAATTGAAAACATGTGGGCTTACTTTGTACCTTTCCCTTTAAGGTTTTATTTGGAGAAAGAAAAATTATGATAAAAATTGAAAAGAAGCATTATGGCAAAACGATTAACTGCACAGAAAGCTCCTTCTAGTTTAAATATTCTGCTGCAGTGTGTGAACTGAAGAAGAATAAGAGAAATCAGCCTCACTCAAAGCAAATGTGAGGCTGACAGGTGAAGCTTGGTGGTGTGGCTTACGAGCAAGTTACTGTGAGAAAAGCTGGAGGGGAGATTTCCAGCACATCAGCTGAACCATGGGAACTGCCTGTGCTCATGCCTCCTCCAGAGGTAAATGTGTAGCTTGCCCCCAGGTGAAAATGGATCTTGCCATTTCCAACACACACAGAGAGTCACTGGCTTGAAAGAAGCACCTGAAGGCAAACAATGAGGTAAACCAGCAGAAGCTTATGAGAGATCCCTCCCAAGGCCTGTTGATGGCAGAAGGTATGAATATACTTGTTTAGAAATCTAACATGTGGATTAATGATTATTCTGAAGCAGGAACCAGACTTTAAGCACTGGATGGAGGATCTCTGAAAGCCACATAGGAATTACAGCCTAGGGAAGATGGAATCAGGATGCAAAGGGGAATAGAACATACTCAGCTGGTGGATTGGACAAAAAACTTTACAGCAGCAGTTTGGCGAATAATATATTTGTTGAGGACAAAGAAAATAGCATTGTAGCAACCAAAATACAAAGAGAAGGGCAGAACTCAGAAGAAAGCGTGCCTGTTGTTGGGATGCACACAGCAGGCCGTCTCTTTAAGATCTTACAGAATAAATATCTGCAGGTTCTAGAAGTATCCAGTATCAAATTATGTCTAATTGAAGTTTAAAGAAAAGGCAGGACACTGTTATTTTTCACAGTAAAACAGAGTACTAAGGAAAGCTTAAAAGAGGGCAATTGAGAATTCTCTGTTAGCCACCATCATCTAGAGCTGCTGAAGAAGACACACAACAAGAGATGGTAGATTTTGACTAGGACTGATTGAATATTTATCACAATGGTCAGTCTCAGTCATCTGCACAGGTACTGTAACTGAAGTTATATTTGTAGAGGAGAAAAAAGAGGAAATGAAAGCCAGGACCTGCTGAAAACTCTGTGAAAGTTTGGATGGGTTAAGCACCCATTCCATATTGTGCAATACCCTAAGCACAACAGCAATCAGCTCTTAACCATCCTAAGCCTAAATGCCATCTTAAAAAGGAGAATTTATACGACTGCAGCTAAATTTATTAGGCTGACAGAAAACATATGATGAGGGGTTTTTTTTTCAATTTTGAGTGTAATTTCAGTTTCCTTTAACTCATTTCTTCCTCATAGTTGTGCTATAAAATTGCATTATTCCAAAGTCAAAACGTAATGACAATTTTTAATCAGTAAAAACACTCAGATGTTTTTTCAAATGCAAGTATTCCAGAAACAATTACATTTTTCTTTAAAAGCAGGAACATTCAGTGCTCTGCTTATTATTGGTACTCAGAGTACAACAATCATATGTTATTCAGGATACTTACTGTCCACATAGGTGCCTGGTAAATTGCTCTGAACATTTTCTAGTGCAATTATGGACAGATTGCTTAAAGGTTGAGTCCAATAAATGGAACAGTGTTCTGGCATTGTTTGTACTATTTGTAAGAAATTATAAACAGCTTTAAATCCCCTCCATCTAATGGTGTAGAAAGTCTTTAGGCTATGCCATGATTATCAACAGGTAGCTGTATTTTTCCTTTTATAATAAAGCTAAAAGGAGCAAGCCATGAATCAATAACTAGAGAACAATTACAATTATTGACATTTTTAATTATACAGCACTGGTTGGTAACTTACAGCCTTTTTAATTACAGGTGTTGTTTTTCTTGTTTAATTTTTCTCTGTATTAGTTCTTTAATTTAGCTGACTGCTAAGCTGTATCTGCTGGCAGGCAATAGAGGCTGTACAGAGTGGGAAATAGCAGGGGGAAAGGACACGCAGGTTTTCCATGGGACTGCAACCTTAAAACCTTAAAAATACCTACAATAAAATTCAGAAGCTTCTCTCCAATTTGCACATTACAGAGGCCAATAGATCCAACAGAGCTACAGGACATGGATTTAGCTAGTTGATCTGAACATGGCTTGTGTCCATATGCTTTCCTTCTCCTTCAATACTGCACAGGGACAGCCACCACCATTTAGAGGAATTATCACACTTGGCTCTAATGACCCACATTCTAATTTTCAGAGAGGAACCTATTGATTCTGTTGCTACTCCAGTGAAAGATGTAATAGAAGACCTGCATGATTTTTCTAGTTGAGATTTTTTTTTGTGCACTTGGGATCCAGTATTTACTAATAAGACAAAGCCATGTAAATACACAGGGTGTAGTTTCCCCTCAAATTCCATAGGTAATTTGATATGGAAGGCTGCTTGGATGGTGGTCTGAATGTGTGGCTTAGGTTTTAAAAAAAAAACCCCTTCCATTGACATAATTTGACAGATCCTTGCCCCGTTCTCTTCAAGTTTCATTGCAGACTACAGTAGTTGGCTTTATAAGCACAAAAAATTAGTAGAATGGTGATTCAGTTTTATGGTACCATAGGTAATGATGAAAGAATCAGTTCAAGGGGAAGAAGCACAGAAGAGCAAAACACTGCTCAGTCTACATCAATGAACAAGTGCAGAGCAGTGAGACCCCAGCCTCATTTTTACTTACAGAGCCCTTCAGATCTGAACCCAGACCCACACAACCTGAGAGACTGGCACAAAGAGTTCATTTGACACATGACTTTTTTTTCCCCCTACAGTTTTGCATTTTGTCTGAAGGTTCAGAGCTTGTCCTACTAATTTTGCTCTGTGTTTCAGAAATCCTTCATAATCTCTGCAAGCAAAACTTTACAGCAGCTTTTGAAGCTTTCCTTGATTTCCAGAGCTGATCGGGAGGGAAGCTGACTCTGCAGGTATTAACTGGCAATTTAGATTAAAATGCCTCATTTAAAGAAATTACTCCATGGATGAATGGTTACCTTGCAGGAAGACAAAAATAAACTGAAGGACCGTTGAGCTGGCATATGTTTGTGACCTGCAATAGAAGATCCCTGGGAATAATTGCAAAAAATAGCAAAAATAAACCTCCCTTGCAAAAGCAGCAGGATGAATGACAGTCATATCTGTGATTTAATTCCAGGTTACACAGGGACCAGAGTCTTTCCTCCTTACTGGACAGAGCTGTGAGAGCCTGTGCTCTTATTTTAAATTCACAGACTTCAGGAGGAAGGCTTGAGACCATTTTAACGTGAAGATTAAGCGAAGCAAAAAAGGAATAATATTCAGATGGTTTGATTTTCCTTATTCTAACACACTTTCCCCTTTGCCCTACAAAAGTGATGTGCACAATGAGGGAGTGACAATAGCCAGACTATTTTTCAAGTTTACAACTTAAGTACATAAGGCACACAAAATGGAAAAGGGAATGCTTCATTTCCATTCTGAAGGATGGTCATAGAGGGACCAGGAGATTCAGTGATTTGTTCAGAAAGAGCCTGTGCTGTAGAGCAGGAAAATACTCCAGAAATCTCATGCTCATCCTCTCTTTCTTGATGATTAATAATACCATCCTGTTAAAAATTTAAAAATTGCTTTTCAAGGGCACCTGCTCAATATCCTGGCTTCCATCTATTTTTAACATGCATGTGAAAGGAAACAGTTTCAGCACTGAAATGAGGATGAAATCCTTCACCAGGAAGGGTTGGTGGAAAGTAATTACAGAGCTATCTTTTGTTAAGATTGTCAGATCCGCACTTCCAGTGCTCATGGGTTGAGGAAAGCACTATAATGTCATTTTGGATCTACCTCTTACCTGCTCTGCTCCCCAGAAGTAGCTTCTAAGCAAGGTGGTTACTCAGAGATCCTATTCACAGGGAAGGATGTCTTGGTATGGCAAAACCCATGAGTGTGCCATCAAAAAACTGTGCATGGTCTCACTCTGCTGCCAAACATGTTACAGATAGTTCTGCAACTTTTGAAACAAATGCTTCTCAAAGCAGTAACTTGGCTGTAGGCACATACCTCTTTGCCCTCATTAAAAAAAAAAAAAAAAAAAAAAAAAAAAAAAAAAAAAAAAAAAAAAAAGAAAAAAAAAAAAAAAAAAAAACAAACAAAACAAAACTAAAGCTTGCTGAAAAGGCACCTAGTAGTTCATTTGGAAGGTCCAATTAGGTGAAGAAAATGGAAAAAATTTCCCAGGTTTCTCAACACAATTAATCCCTAGTGAATCTTCCTGATTAGCTTTCTTTTTGGCAGGTAATTAAGACCTTTAGCAAATTACTCATGTGCCCAGGTTATAAATGTCATTTATTTAATAAGCCCTTTTTCAAAACTGGCAAATAGTTCTAAAGAGATGCCATGGAGAGGGTGGATGGTGAGGAGACAGTAGAATAGGAAAGAGCTGACAGCTTTTGAAGGGAAAGTGCAGGGAGTGTTACAGACAGGAAACCAAAGAGAGAGAAGGGAAAGACAGTGAGCCAGGGAAAGAAAAACTGCAGAGCAAGAGAGGGATATAGTGGAAGAAACTGAGAAGAGAGAAAACATGAAATGAAAATGGAGTAAATAATAAGAAAACAAGGTTATTCCCAGTAGCCCTGCCCACACTAGCCATTAAAGCAAAAGGGGTTGTTTCAAGCTTTATGACTTCACATTATTCTTTCCTGTAATCATCATGCCCCTTTTAAACACACGGCCCTATTTCCCTTTCCTATTTTCCCTTCCCTTTCCTTTGACTTTTCCATCAAGTTTTTCTTCCAAGTGATGCTTCTCCAGTTCAGGAGTGCTTCTTTACAGCTGTCATATAGGCCTCAGTCTCACAGCCTCTAAATACTACTGGGAGACAAATTGCAGAGAGTAGGAGAGAAAGACAAGAGAGAACTCAAAGGCCCACAGGGTTTTTTTCCATCCATGTACATAATCTGTCTTTTTTAAATAATGCATTAATCCATTAAAAAGGGATTTAAGCAGAAGAAATGCCCTTGCTCTCTTTAAAGCAGTTTACACAACTGACTTTTTTCTTCCTCTGACCATTTCATTGCTTTGTTTATGGTTCTTTTACCACCTATAAAACTCAAACTTTTTTAATAGAACACTTGGGTTCCAGAAAAAGGGGTTTTATTTCCTTAATGAATAAAATGTCTCTAATCAAGTTTACAAAACTCAAAATCAAACCTATAAATGTATTGTGGGTGCTTGATGATGCTTGTCTGTTTTATTAGTCATGTAATACAGCACTGCAATGTTTTTTCACCTTGGATTTTGAAGTACTCTCCTTGGACCTTAACTGCTTGCTGATATGTTTGGGATTGCAGTGCTTCTCCCCCTCCTTCCTGCCTGCCAGACCTCCACCAAGCTGGAAGCTTTGGCAGATGGTTTGAGACCAATGTTTTCAGAAGAGAGGTATCATCAAAGACAGGGGTGTGTCTCACTGAGCCTTACTGCTGTGCCCAACAGCATCACAAATATTCTCAGAGAGCTAGAAGGGACCCCAAGGATCATGGAGTACAATTCTTAAGTACCACAAATTTACAGATCCTGGGAAGATCCCAAACTTTGGGATCCTGGGTGATCCCAAAGCAGGCGTGTCCTGAGCTCAATGTGTACAGCCAGCTTTGCACTCCACCAACCCTTGGGCTTATCTGTGCTAAGCCATGTCACAAAGCATAGGCTGTGGTAATTTTTCTTAAATGGTTGTTCTGTTCAAGTTGTAACCCTCCCCTAAATTATCATAGTAACCCCTGCCCGTCACCCCATCCTGAATACCTTACTGGTTCACCCAACCCCTCCTACCTTCAGTATCCCATTGGTCCAAGCCTTGGATCTGCCCCTCTTGGTGGAACTCTCTTAGGTGGAGTCATGAAGGAAAAAAATTTCTCTCTGGGCTCTCTGGCTGCTCGCTCACCCTGGAGACTCCCTGTCTCTGGCCTGCCTGTGTCCTGTGGGAGCCATGCTCCCCCCTGGTGTGGGACCCCTGAATAAACCCATCTAATCAGCACCCTCAGAAGTCATGTTGTGCTTTGCCTGCCAACATTCTGTTCACAATGTGGTCCTACAAGGTTCTTGTACCTCCCTCTGGACCGAGGTATGTTGCCCTCAACCCCTGCAGCTGCCAGCCAGGCCCGAGAAAAGCAGGGGAACGCAACAGATGGCGCCCAATGTGCGGCGAAGCAGGTACAGAAAGCCTGAAAGAGAGAGCCGAAGAAATGGCAGAGAAGACTCGAAGAACGCTGTGAAGGGACATTGAAAATTGTGGACTCTACGAGGCGAATTTGAGAAGGACCATCGAAAAGACCTTTAATCTCTTTCTGGACTGTACAACAAGCTCCAAGCGAATTAGGAGTTTTGGGACTTTGTATGTGCTGTCTTTTTGCCATCAAAATGCCTCAGAGAAACACCCTGAGGCAGCGCAGCCTTTGAATGTCAGATGCCTTTCCCATGTTTGCAGTCCTGAGTTTACCGGTCCCAGAGCTGCCTGTTGTAAGTTCTGTCTTACCTTCCCCTTGGTTCTATCCTCTCCTCCCCAAGCTGCCTGTTCTCCCTAACCCCTTTCCTAGCCTGTCTTACCCTGAGCAAACCCTCGAGAATTCAGCCCTCCGTGCTGCTAAGCCACGTGCTCAGCGACCGCATGGCCAAAGATGGCGCCGGCCGTGCTCCACGCCTTCTCCCTCAGCCGGGCACGCTGGCTCATGCCTGTAGTCCCAGCTGCCAGGGTCGGCCAAAGCCAGAGACGCCCCCTCTCCCCGCCGCGTGGGGATGGGGTGAAAGAGCCCGGCGGGCGGTGCCGCTGCCTGCCCTCGCCGCTGCCCGGGACGGGGCGGACAGGCCGTGGGAAGCCCCCCGCGCCCAGGCACACGGCCCCCGCGCTGCAGTGACTCTGGCCACG